>JANFOE010001251.1:0-483009 GCA_025667525.1 Glebionis coronaria | reverse complement strand
ATATATACATATATATATATATATATATATATATATATATATATATATATATATATATATATATATATATATATATATATATATATATATATATATATATATATATATATATATATATATATATATATATATATATATATATATATATATATATATATATATATATATATATATATATATATATATATATATATATATATATATATATATATATATATATATATAAAATCCAAGTTATATATATATATTAAAATAACACTTCTCAGTCTGGCCTTGTCCGTAACTAGGGAATTCTTCAGCACCGTTATAGTCAAAAGATTTTTAGACATTTTGAGAAAAATTGTTTATAGTTAGAAGATTTTGAAATGTTTTATTCAAAACATTGGTTTTAAAAATCTTTCGTTCTCTATAACGAGAGCTCTGGTACCAAACTCTAACACCCCCAAATATTCATACTTTATTTCAGTGGAAGTCATTGGTTTTACGGGATAGCACATTACTCAAATCATAGACAACGCATAAAAATCACGTCGTTTAATAATAAAGCATTTCTATTCATGAATATCAAATTTACATAGGTCCCAAGTCATAGTATTTCATACATTTTTTACAAAACATTTGAATGGAAATTCTTATTTAAGTGCGGGCCACAAATTCTTGTTGTCTTCCCGAGAATTACCTTCAAGTACCTGAGATAAAACATGTTAAAAGAAAAGGTCAGCGAAAACGCCGAGTGAATTCATAGAGTTTAATAAAAACCATTTGTATATCATCGGTATATATTTATTAATCATTTTGTACAAATCTTTATAGTAGGCCATAACATAGGCCAAAAACATTTTATACAAATCTTTGTCAAAATCATAATATAGGCTTTTGCCTTCAAAACCATTATACGAATCATTGTCGTAAAAAAACATCATACAATATGTTTTATAACGTTGTAAAGAGTTAAATAAAAACCTTTATATGAATATGGTTATGTAAAACCTAAACACAAACATAATATCAATAACCAGACCCCGTATTGCTAGTCAGGCAATATACTGTAATTCAATGCGTATAGTAGTATTTTCGTTATTGGATTATTATAAGCCGCATCACATTGCTACCTTACTATAACAAACAACGGGTAGCTAACCCGAAACTCATTTGCCCATCTAAAACAACGTGTCGTCACAATAATCATTCTATATATAAATCTTCTCATACATAAATACGCTTACCAATCAATGTGGCACGATAGGGATCAACCGTCATGGCGCGAACTGGGGTGATCTTCCCCAAATAGTACTATTATATGCATAAGCGTCTACCAAATCCCGGTAGTTCATAATTCAAGCTAATGGGACTTTTAGTGACATAACCTAACTTTAATAATCCATTTTGTTTCATCTATCGGGTCATATAATCATTCATCGGGTCATATAATCATTCGGGTCCAAATCAATAAGCAAATAATCAGGACAAGTTGTGACAATCCGTCAATTTATGGTTGATATTTTTATTATCAAGTGTTATTTAAAAATATTATTTTAATGTTATTATATGAACTTACTTATTTTTGGGAAAAAATAAGGGTTTATGTCTTGAAGTAGCATCGACTACGTCTAAACCGGAGGATTCTACGTTACGTGCTTACGTTTACATACACCATTTTTGGTGACAGTCCGACATTTCAGGAAATAAATTTATCCGCGAATATTATTTTGGGATTTTAAATTTGTGTTGGTTCATAAACTCACAAATTTACGAGAAGAGATTATAATTTAACGTCCTTTAAGACTAAACCGGAAACCCTAGGATTACGTATTTACATTTTTGAACTCCGTTTTTTATGAGACAATTTTTATTAGATTCATTTTGTGTCGTTGATTCATAATTTATAAAAAAGTTTTTCGTAAAACGACCCGAGGGCACGCAAATCAAGGAAACTAGAATCGAGGAGTACCCGTAAATAATTGGGGATGAGACAAGTTTACACTTGCCCACCCCCAATACATGTGACGTCTATTATACCACCACCACACTTGATGTGGCAAGTTATTAAGTAACTTAGGGACACTTATCCCATAAGTTTTCCAAAAACAACTAGCAACATTAAAACCACCAAGATTAAACCATTCTCTCATTTCTCACATGTAAAAACAACTCATCTCTCTCTCAAACGCCCTCCTTGTGTCGTCCATTTATCATCACCATCACCATTCATCCAAAAATTTCTACCACAAATCATATGTATAACTTGCATACGATGGAAACCCACTGAAGATATATTGATTGGAGGTGATCTTAACATCCAAAAAGGAGTTTCCATGGAGTTTATAGGCTGATTTTCAAGAATATATTCATGCACATGAAGATCTCAAGGGTTTCATTTGCCAAGTTAAAGATGTGATAACAAGAACCAAGTCTTGTTCATCATCAACCTCATCTTTTCATCACTATTGGTGGTATAGAGATTGTTTCTTCCTATCCTCTTGTTATTTTGAATATGTAATCTTGTATTTACTTCATTTATGTATATGTATATGATGATATATGATGATAAAAACATTGTATGGGGATCATGTGTTGATAAACTTGGATAAAAATATGGAAAACTATATGCTAAAGTAGTAAATCTTGCTTAAATTATTAGGCTGTATAAAAACAGTAAACAACCATATGTTAAACTGATAAAATGGTATAGATAAATTGATATAAAGTAAGTATTGAGACTTGTACACATGTGAGAGTTGGACATGCTATGGAATCATTATAATGAGTGAGATATGATCAAAACAAAATTGAAGTACCAATCTGAATAGTCTGTTTTGTGAGGACTGTTAGGGACACTTAATCTTGGATTGAGCGGTATCTAAATCTAAGTTAATTGTAACACATAATATGCAGTTTATGTCATCAAAAAATGAGCTTCTATCTCCTTGTAGAACTCAAGATATGGTAAAAATGGTGAAAGTGAAAGAAAAAATCAGATTTTGTGAAATTAAAGTATATAGTATAATATTAGCACTCAAGTAAATAATATATAAAATATAAACTTAAAACCCACTAACTTATATATTACATTTATATAAGTAATTACATTCATGAATAAATGAGACATTTTATAAAAATGGCAATTTGATAAGTTTTATAAGTTATAAAATTATAAACATGATTTTTATGTCTTTTCGGCTAAAACCGTAAAATTAACGTTTTCGTCAATTAAAACTTAGACGGTCGGACCCGTCTAATGTAAACTTTTTACAACTCATATACTGATGAATAAGTACACATTACAAGTAAAAACCGATAAAACCCGAGCTTTATAACATATGGATATTAACGGGCCAAATTAGCCTTATTGGACTATTAATCCAACTAATTTGGCTAAACACTAATCAACTTGCCTATTGGGCTTAATCCACTTGGGCCCAACATGTAAGCATAGAACTGATGTTAAAAGAATAATATGGACTAATATAAGGTAATGGGCTTATGATGGGTGATGTGTCGTGGATAGTATATGTGATAATTTGAGATTACGTTATAGGGTAAATTAGAAAATTACCTTTAAGAAAAAGTAATAGACTAATAATACCAATGACGAATTCAATTAAACACGTTGGTGACTCAAGTTCGTTGTACACGAAGATCTTATGAATTTGAGACGTTTTGCTTCGTTTTGGACAATTGATTTGAATTGGTTTTTGTTAGAAATACGTTGTTACGTATATTAGAAGAATCGGTCACTCCACAATATTATTAATGATTGTAATAGCTCGTAGTTAATAGTTACTTATTTAGTTAAGTAAGAACCGGTCTATGGGCTCGTCATGGGCCGGCCCAAGTCCATTAGTGACTTGGAAGTATAAATACCCCTTTCCTCCTTGGAAAGGGGTTGGTTGTTGTTCACTTTCTAGTTTCACTTAATAAAATACACATAGTTTTCTCTCACTTTCTCTCTCTAGTTTCTCCCTCTAGAAAACATCAACCCACTTCATAGATTCATAGGTTATCAAGATTCTACATTTGGTATCACAGAGCTATGGGGTGATTTAAGGTAATGATTTGGGTGGTTTTTTAGTTTTTGATTGTATTAGTGTTCTTTAAGAAGATCCATCTTGATTCTTGGTGTTTTTGTGATTGGAATTAGTAGATAAGTATTTGTTTTTACTTATTATTGTAGAAATCACAAAACTTTTTGGGTTATTTGGTAAAAATCTGGGTTTAAATCTTCTTTTTGATCGACTGTTCATACACGAACAACCTTCTGTTTACCCAGACAAAGTTCCGAACCAAAAAGTTCTGGGTCAAAAAGTTCCGGATCAACCAAAGTTCCGGATCAAAAGTTCCGAACGAAAAGTTCCGGATCAACAAAAGTTCCGAACCAAAAGTTCCGAACGAAAAGTTCCGGATCAACAAAAGTTCCGGATCAAGGAAGTTCCGAACCAAAAGTTCCGGATCAAGGAAAGTTCCGGATCAAGGAAGTTCCAAACCAAAAGTTCCGGATCAAGGAAAGTTCCGGATCAAGGAAAGTTCCGGATCAAGGAGAAAGTTCCGGATTAAGGAAAGTTCCGGATCAAGGGAAAATTTCCGGATCAAGGGAAAGTTCCGGATCAAGACTTCCGAACCAAAAGTTCCGAATCAAGGTATTCCAAGCCAAATCTTCCGAATCAAACTTCCGAATCAACAAAAAGTTCCGAATCAAGGGTTATTTTACTTGTTTTTTCGACGATTTTTTAGAGGATTTAATCTTGGTTTCTTACAACAAAAACTCAACACAATTCACAAGCTTTACTTCACTGCTCGATCAACCGATAATCTTTGTTTCTTTGAAGTGAACAAAATGAATCCGAATTCAGTAATGCCTCAGATGACATCACTTACGGATATTTCCGTCATTACGGGAACGGATAATCGCCCGCCAATGCTCATCAAATAAGTTTTTGAAGCATGGCAAGGCCGGATGATGTCTTACCTTAAGGGAAAACCGGTATATGGGAGGCTTATGGTCAAGTCAATTTTAAATGGTCCACTTGACTATGGTACCATCGTGGTTAACAACGTGACTCGACCACGAGAATTTGAAGAACTCACTCCAGCTCAACAACTTGTTGCAGATGCAGACGAAAAAGCTCTTCAAACCATTCTCCAAGCACTTCCACATGATATCTATCTGATGGTAAGTCAGTATACTGTGGCAAAAGATTTATGGGAACGTCTAAAGGTGTTGCTACAAGGTACGTCTCTCACCAAACAGGAAAGGGAATGTCAGTTGTATGACCTGTTTGATAGATTCACGTACAACCCAGGGGAAACGCTTCACGATTATTACTTCAGATTCACCACTCTCATGAATGATCTGAATGTATATAATCTCGTGATTGCTCCATTCCAGGTTAACACCAAATTCTTGAATACGTTACCTCAAGCTGAATGGGGTGAGTATATTACCGATGTTAAGTTAACCAGGGATTTGCATAAGTGCAATTTGGATCAACTATATGCTTTTCTTCAGCAGCATGAGAAACATGTGATCATGCACCGTTCGCCTCGAGGTATGTACCCTGATTCATTAGCTTTGATGGCGAATCAACCAAGCTTGTCTCACAACAACACTCCTTATATCTTGGGACATCAAGCCTATCATCCATCACATTACATGACACCAACCTTTCCCCAATACTCGATTCTACCACAACCACCTACCTCACATCAGCAACAATATCGGTTCAATGCACCTTCACCACACTATGCTTCACAACATCACCCAGCAAGTATTGCACCTTATGCTAAATCTTCATATTCTTCTTATCAAGAGAATGCAACATATCCAACAAGCTACCCTGATCAAATGAGTATTCCTTCTAGTGATTATGCAGCTCATCAAGACCAAGCAATGTACTGTGATGATGAGGAAGTCCCCATTCCTGTATTCAAACAAGGTGCTGACCCAGTTGAAGTGTTAACCACTATGTCTGCTTATCTCACAAGGACATTAAGCAAACGAGGATTTAGAGGATCAGCTCCAACTAACAATCAGTTGAGGAATTCATCCAATTCTCGCCAACAAGCAACTATTGAGAATGGCAGGGTAATGGTTCAACCTATTCAACCTTATCAGGGGAGACCTACTACATCAAATACCAATGCTCGCACGGTCAATCCTGCTCCAATGGTCAACAATCCTCCACGGGCTAATTCCACAGGCAAGTTGCGAATGATTACATGCTACAACTACAAGGAAAAAGGTCACATGTCCAGGGATTGCAAGAAACCCAAGAGGAGAAGGGATGGTCAATGGTTTGCAGAGAAGATCTATCTGGTGAATGCTCAGGCACAAGGAAGGGAACTTGATGAAGAGGAGCTTGCATTTCTTGCTGATCCAGGGATTGCTGAACAAGACACTGTCACCACACAGATTGCAGCATACCAAGCAGATGATCTCGATGCGTATGACTTAGACTGTGATGAATTTCAATCTGCAAAGGATGCTCTCATGGCAACTATCTCCAGCTTAGGGCCAGAAAAGAGATCTGAGGTACTTATTAATACCACTGATAATACCACTGATGCTAGTATTCAACCACATCAAGTTGTGCAAGAGCGTGCTGATTCGAATGAATCTTCGGTGGTGAGTCTTTCAAATGAGGAGACAATCAATGATAGTAATATCAATGTGAGTCCCCAGACTTTGAGTGAATCACAACCGGGAGCCATTTCGCATACGCATACTCCTGCTCAACAAGATTTGGTCATGGTTCCTGCTACATTACTTAGCCAAATGAATGCTGCACTCTTAGAAACCCTAGCTAAGAATAAGAATTTGTCTGATGAGCTTGTCTTAAGCAATGAGAAAGTTCAAACCTTGGAATTAGTGCCTTCGTCTAGTGTTCTAACAAATCCCGAATATGATCACTTTCGAAACAAACAAATGGGTCATTTGCAAGAAATTGAAAACTTAAGAGCAAATCTTTCTAATGAACTTAAAGAAAAGGAGTTAGTGGTCACTAATTTTCAAAAGCTTCAAACGGATTTTGATTTACTCGAGTCTAAGAAGAATGAAATGGAGATTAATGCTGCTAATAAGATTAGAAGTCTAGATTACTTGCTTTTAAGACAATACGCTGCTTCTCAACTAGTGCACTTATTTGATGCTTCCTTTAGAGAATTTAACTTATCACGTCAAAAAGGCCTTCCCCCTAACCCAAGGTATGCAAAACAAGCTTTAAGACATAGTCCAAGACTTTATAATGCAACCCAATTAGGATTGGTCTTAGACCCGGTTGTTATTTTCGATGATCGAACAAGTAAGGATCTAGTTGATGAGGATCGGTCATACAATTCTGCAAAATATCCCGAGTGTGATTATTTTAAAATGAATAAGGAGCTTGCAAAAACGGATTTTAGAATTCGCTTCCATATGGACAAAGATCTCATCACAGCACCAACCTACATGTTAGATGAAGAAAACCCTAGTACATTTCCTACACTTGTCAATATGGAAGGTCCTAAGGAAATTCCAAAGGATCTTCCACCTGTTAGCACTGTATGGTTAAACTTGAAAGAGATTAATCAATACTTTACTAATTTTGACAAGGTCATTTTGGAATGTACGACTTCAAATGGCCTAAACGCCGGAGAATGGGCTTTCGAACACATGAACGAGGTGTTTAAAAATGAGATCAATCCGTTTGTCGAAAGTCTAAAAGGAAGTTTTGCATCTCTTAAGGAAAATCTTGAGTTTGAAATTGGAGAAGTTCAAAAAGTGTTTTATGAAATGGACACCGCTTACGAACTACAACTGATTGAAAAAGAAAAGATTTTATCCGAATATGACCTATTCTTGTCCGAAGTAATCTCGTGTGATGTGCTTACTACTGTAAATGTTAATTATTCGAATGAGATTACATCCGCTATGATTAATTGTGATGCTGTGAATATATGTGATGATGTTTGTGATCTCTCTGTAAATGTTGCTGATACTGTAAATGAGGTAGATAATCATTCTTGTCACGAATCTAACGCTGAGTTTTTAAAGCTACAAGATTCTTACAATTTACTCTCAAAACTCTTTAATCAACTAGAATAACATTGTATATCTTTAGAACTGAAACAACAAACTCAAAATGAGGATCTTTTGATAACAAATAGTTGTGAAAATGGTGTTGAGACGAGTGACAAGATGATTGCAATAGTTAAGGCATTAGAGGAAGAGATTATGAGATTGAAGAGAGATGTGTCATCAAATGAAACACTAAAATTGGAACTAGAGGCTGCAGAGTCTAAAAACCAGGTCTTAGAAATTAGACTTTTGTCTGTTCTAGGGGAGATGGATCGGACAAGACAGGGATTATCCGCTCTTTATGGTTCACTAGAAGAACGCTTCGCTTTTAATGCGGCACAGCAACAATCTTATGTTGAACAACTGAACCAAAAGTGTGAGGAAATCTCTGACTTAAACATCCTGCTCATTGACAAAAACATGGTTTTGGCCGAGTTAAAGGAGACACTTCTTCTCACCCGACAAGAAGTTGTTGATAACTTAGCTACCGACTCTGCACCGTCCACTAGTGCTCCAACAACCAAGTCAGTAGTGCTTTATAAGAACCCGCTTCATAAGAGAAACCCGGTTACCTACGATGATTATATGAGGAATGCCATTAAGCATGTAGATCTTGTTAGGGATATTTTAGACGATCTTTATGCCTTAGATCCCTCAAGTAGCTACTATTATTCGGCTCATGAATATATTAAGCGAGTTCAATATTGCTTAGCATATTTACAATACATAGGTAAACCAGGCTCTGCACTACTTACTAATAGGCCCATTGCTGTAACTCCATTCAATAAGACTCCAGGAGCAAAACCGTCACTGGCACCATCAAGTAAGGCACCTTTAAAATCTGTTGCTAATGTTCCCACTTTGCCTTCTACAGGAGTAAAAGAGTCTACTAAGGCTAAAGGATCGCCACTCAAGAAAGATAAGATCAAGCCCTCCACTAGTAGTACCAACAAGAAGAACGTAGAAGCTCACCATAGGAATGTTAGTTCAGTTTTAAATAAAAAGAATCATGTTAAGACTAAAAGCTCTGCGCTTGTGCAGAAGCCTAAACCATTTGTGAATTTTGATTTGAAATGTTGGAATTGTAATGAATGTATGTTTTCCCTACATCATGATTTGTGTCTTATTGATCATGTGAATGAAATGAATGCCATTAGGAATGGTCTTGAATTGAAGCCAACGGGTAGAACTCGTGCCCAAGTTGGCTGGCAATGGCGTCCCACTGGTAGGACCTTTACATTAGATGGAAAAATGTTCCCTTTAACTAGGAATGCATCCATTGAGGTTAGGTCTGAGCGTCCTTTAGTTAGGCACACTCGCACTCAAGTATGGAAACAGCGCCCTTTAATTAGGTCAGCCCCCACTATAGTGCCTATCAGAGAAGAAATACCACAGGATTTAAGCCAACTAGAATCTACACCACCAACTAGGAAGAAGAAGGCTAGGAAATCTAAGAAATCTAGAGTTAGCAAATCTAAGATTATTAAATCTGTACCTGCTAATAACAAGGAACACTCAGATTCCGATACCTCTACATTGTCTTCGTGTGGTGATATTTTCAGGTGGTCCAAATCATCCTCTGGTATTTGGACTCCGGTTGTTCAAAGCATATGACCGGAGATCGCTCGATGCTCCAAAATTTCGTCAGCAAGTTTCTTGGAACGGTTAAATTCGGTAATGATCATATAGAAAAGATAATGGGGTATGGTGAATATCAGATTGGAAACATTTCGATTTCAAGGGTATACTATGTAGAAGGTCATGGTCATAACTTATTTTAAGTAGGACAGTTTTGTGATTCCAACCTAGAGGTTGCTTTTCGACAACACACTTGTTTCATCCGCAAATTGGAGGGAAAAGATTTGTTGAAGGGATCTCGTGGTGCAAATCTTTATACGTTGTCCCTACAAGACATGATGGCCGCCTCTCCAGTATGTCTTCTCTCTAAAGCATCTAAGACCAAGTCATGGTTATGGCATCGCAGATTATCTCATCTTAATTTTGATGCTATTAATCATCTGGCTAAAAACGAATTAGTTCGTGGTCTTCCAAAGCTCAAATTTCACAAGGATCATTTATGTTGCGCGTGTTCAAGGGGGAAAAGTACCAAGAAATCATACAAGCCCAAAGCTGAAGACACCAATCAAGAAAAACTTCATCTTTTGCATATGGATCTTTGTGGGCCAATGAGAACTGAAAGTGTGAGCGGTAAGAAATTCATTCTGGTTATTGTGGATGATTTCTCCAGGTTTACATGGGTTAGATTTCTACGTACAAAGGATGAAGCACCGAAGGCTATCATTAAATTCATTCAGGTACGTTTGAATACTACTGTCCGCCGTATTCGTACAGATAATGGAACAGAGTTCGTCAACCAGACTCTTCGTGATTACTATGAAGGAGTTGGTATCTCACATGAAACATCCGCTGCACGCACTCCACAACAAAACGGTGTCGTTGAAAGACGGAATCGTACGCTTATGGAAGCTGCTAGGACTATGCTCATTTATGCGAACGCTCCATTGTTCTTGTGGGCAGAAGCTATATCTACTGCATGTTTCACCCAAAACCGTTCTATCATTCGGAAACGCCATGGAAAAACACCTTACGAGCTTCTACATGACCGTCAACCCGATGTCTCATTTTTTCATGTGTTTGGTGCTCTTTGTTATCCAAACATTAATAGTGAGAACTTGGGCAAGCTTCAACCGAAAGCCGATATAGGTATTTTCATTGGTTACTCACCCTCCAAGAAAGCATACCGAATTTACAACCGTCGTCTTGGTAAAATTGTAGAAACTATGGACGCAGATTTCGATGAGCTGACAACAATGGCTTCTGAGCAACACAGCTCTGAACCCGCGCTTCATGAGATGGGAACCAGTGCTATTAGCTCCGGATTAGTTCCCAATAATCCTACTTCTACATCATTTTTACCACCTACAAGGCCCGAGTGGGATAAACTGTTTCAACCGTTGTTTGATGAATTCTTTGATCCTCCAAATGATGAAGTTCCAGCACCTGTAGTGATAGCTCCAATCCCTGAAGTTATTGCTCCTACAAATGAAGCTTTATACAATGCATCTTCAATTAACATTGAACCGGATGCACCCTCACCAAGTGATTCTCAAACTACACCTGAATCGTCACCCTTACTTGTTCCTAATGATGTGGAAGAGGATTCTATTGATCACGATTTTGAATATGCTCACCTGCAAGAGCTTCCTTTCTTTGGTGTTGTGATACCTGAAAACCCTTCAGCCGCGTCTACCTCAGAAGAAGCTCCCTCTATTGTTCACTCCAGACCACCTAGGATTGAAAAACATAGCACCAAATGGACAAAAGATCACCCAATTAGGAATGTCATTGGTAATCTCGATCGACCAGTCTCTACACGCCATCAATTACAAGAGAGTGCACTCTATTGCTACTTTGATTCATTTCTCTATGAAGTTGAACCTAAAAATTGGCAGCAGGCTATGACTCAATCATCTTGGATTGAAGCCATGCAGGAGGAACTAAATGAATTCCAAAGACTTGAAGTATGGGAATTAGTTCCTCTCCCTGACAAGGTTAACATCCTTACCTTGTTATGGGTTTATAAGGTTAAACTTGATGAGATGGGTGCGGTATTGAAGAATAAGGCTAGATTGGTTGCTAGAGGATATAAACAAGCCTTGGGTATAGACTTTGAAGAATCTTTTGCTCCTGTGGCAAGATTGGAGGCTATTAGACTATTCCTTGCGTATGCTGCTCATATGAACATGATCGTCTATCAAATGGATGTGAAGACGGCATTTTTAAACGGTGAACTAAGGGAAGAAGTTTATGTTAGTCAGCCGGATGGGTTCGTCAGTACGGAGTTTCCTAATCATGTGTACAAGCTTAAGAAGGCTCTCTATGGGTTGAAACAAGCTCCACGCGCGTGGTATGATCTCCTGTCAACATATCTCATTTCGGAAGGCTCTCCAAAGGCAAGGTGGACCCCACTCTATTCACTCTCAAGGAGGGCAACGACATGATTCTGGTACAAATTTATGTTGATGATATAATATTTGCTGCCACTAACATAGAATTGTCAAATCGCTTTGAGAAGATAATGTCCACACGCTTTCAGATGTCAATGATGGGAAAAATTTCATTTTTCTTAGGATTACAGATTTCTCAAAATCCCAGAGGCATCTTTATTAATCAATCCAAATATGCTCTAGAATCTTTAAAGAAATATAACTTTGATAATTGTGACCCCGTAGACACTCCAATGGTGGAAAAATCCAAGTTAGATGAAGATAGGAATAGGACTATTGTCGATCGAAAACTTTACCGTGGGATGATCGGCACCCTTCTCTATCTGACTGCTAGCAGGCCTGATTTGCAATTTGCTGTATGCATGTGTGCCCGGTATCAGGCTCGGCCTACCGAAAAGCACCTACATGTTGTGAAAAGGATCTTTCGGTATCTAAAAGGAACACTTCATCGTGGTCTATGGTATCCGAAAGATTCCTCTATTGCTTTAATATCATACGCAGATGCCGATCATGCTGGATGTCAAGACACGAGGCGTAGCACTTCTGGATCTGTGCAACTCCTTGGAGATAGATTGATCAGTTGGTCTTCAAAAAGGCAGAAAAGCGCTGCAATTTCCAGCACGGAGGCTGAATACATCGCCATGTCCGGTTGTTGTGCTCAAGTCTTTTGGATGAGATCACAATTAACTGACTACGGTTTGGGTTTCAACAAAATCCCGATGTATTGTGACAATAAGAGCGCCATTGCCCTTTGATGCAACTATGTTCAACACTCCCGGGCCAAGCACATAGACATTCGCTACCATTTCATTAAAGAGCAGGTGGAGAACGGAGTGATCGAGCTGTATTTTGTCACTACTGAGTACCAGCTGGCGGATATGTTCACCAAAGCCTTAGATCGAGGACGAATCGAGTTTTTGATCGACAAGCTTGGCATGAAATAATTTACTCCAGCGACTCTCAAAGAGTTGGCAGAAGAATCAGCTGAATAGTTGTGGTAAACTATTCAGAGTATCCTTTGTTCGTGATCATGTATATTATCGTAAATATATAAATCACAAAAGAAAAATACAAAAATATAAAACCAAGAAAAACCATAAAAAATATAAAACCTACAAAAACCATAAAAATTATAAAATCAAGAAAAACCAAAAATATTTTTCGTTTTTAAATCGGGCATGTCTTTTAGTACGGTAATATTTACGGCCTTAGAAATGTCGATCAATATTGACACGGTGCCATAAATAGTGTCCGTATAAAAGTTGTACATTTTTAAAACATGCCCATTATGGCTTGTAGTTATTTCAGACTGCAACCCGGTTTTAATATTAAAGTCACGTATTTCCTTGGAAAACGTTGGCTCACAACGGGAATTAATTTTCTCGGGCGTGATTTACAAGCAAAATCATGCAAAGGGATCAAGTTTACTTTATAACTTGGTCTAACACGAATTAGTGTACGTCTCAGTGCATTAGTTTGTTAAAATAAGACAAATCTTATTGACACCACGAATCAATCTTTTTCAAGATAACAATTGGAAATGCTTTCATCAATATTTGACTCTTTAAACAATGACTACAGCTCTTTAAATAGAAAACGGGTCATCGTTTAAGGGGGAGAAAATATTAAAATCATCTTCGTCATTAAATTGATTTTCAAAAGTGATTGTGGAAAATTAATGGCTAAATGGTAAATGACTGGTATTGCTTTAGAAAACGACTTGTGCTCGTTCAAGGTGATAGGACTTGCTTTAGATATTGGAGATTTGCAAATAGGTTGTGATTGCTAAGTTGTGTGAAAGTTAATAGTGGCTACGTTTAACAATGGTTAGGAAAAATGAAAAGTAATAAACCAAAAAGGAAAAGGAGTGAAAATGTAGGGTTAAAAGTGACAAGTTGAGAAAGTTGCAAAAAATTTTGACCTAGTCAACCAAAACCCCCCTTGCGTATTATTTTCTTCATCACTGTTTCTTTATCACTTGCCGCCATTGATAACACACACAAGTTTTTTCAAAACCGCATTCTACTCAAATTCAATCCATCTCATTCGATTTAAAAGGTAAACACATCAATCTTTAATCTCTAAATAGCCTAAATCATCTCTTAATTCAGTTAAATAATTCGTTTAATTAGATTAAGTCCAAAATAGGGTTTGTGTCTAATTAAGCATTAATTGAATAGGGTTATAGGTGGGTTATGCTCGGAATATCATTAGATTATGATTTGTTGCCTTAGATTGCTTTAGAACTCCCAAATCGTGCTTAGAATAATCATCATAGGCTGCGTTTAAGAAGTTCCGAATGAACATGGATAACAACTTCCGAATGAAGGAATTTTGAACCAACTTCCGAATGAAGGAAAGTTCCGAATAAAGGACTTCCGAATGAAGGAAGTTCCGAATGAAGGACTTCCGAATAAAGGAAGTTCCGAATGAAGGACTTCCGAATGAAGGAAGTTCCGAATGAAGGACTTCCGAATGAAGAAGTTCCGAATGAAGGACTTCCGAATGAAGAAGTTCCGAATGAAGGACTTCCGAATGAAGAAGTTCCGAATGAAGGACTTCCGAATGAAGAAGTTCCGAATGAAGAACTTCCGAATGAAGAAGTTACGAATGAAGAACTTCCGAATGAAGAAGTTCCGAATGAAGAACTTCCGAATGAAGAAGTTCCGAATGAAGAACTTCCGAATGAAGAAGTTCCGAATGAAGAACTTCTGAATGAAGAAGTTCCGAATGAAGGACTTCCGAATGAAGAAGTTCCGAATGAAGGACTTCCGAATGAAGAAGTTCCGAATGAAGAACTTCCGAATGAAGAAGTTCCGAATGAAGGAATTCCGAATGAAGAGTTCCGAATGAAGGAAAGTTCCGGATGAAGAGTTGTTTGATTGATAGTATTTGCCTGTTATATGTACTTGTTGAATTATGTTATGAAATGTGTTATGCTTAGAAGTAAGAATGATACATATCTATATATTTTTGTGCATCAACCTTTCATGTCTTATCTAAAGCAGATACGATAACTAATCCAACAGTACAAGAAATCCAAGACTCTCGAGCAGCCGCAATTGCTGAAGCACGAACCCTCAAGTTCATACCAAACAATTACCGGCTGAAGCAAGTTTCAAAATCCACTCACCATGGGTTTAAATTCGCCATAGCAATCCTTGATCAATCCCATTTCAAGAATGCTTTAAGAAGTAGTGCCTCGGTGCCTTATGATTACATGTATGAGTTCTGGGCCACCAAGGAAAGCACTTCAAACAAGATCACCTTCACCCTCGACAACAAGCAGCAGACACTTAATGTTTCAGACTTCCGTAAGATATTTGGCATTCGGGATACACCCAAAGGTATGGAATTTTCGAGGGATCCTACTAAAGACGAACTCATGGAGTTGTTCGATGCTCTTGGATGTCCTGACATACGAGTTGCGTCTGAATTTACCACTGCTAAAGTAGGTCAGCCTTGGAGAGCAATGTTGGGTATTCTCAGTAGATGTCTTACACCGAAAACAAGTGGGCATGATGCTTTGCGAAGTCCTATTATGAACATCTTCTATGGAATGTATAAAGGTGCAAATGCAGATTATGCATTATTGTTGTGGGAAGAATTCACCTTCCAACTCTTCCAAAACAAGAAGCTGAAGACAAATTTCTTTCCTTATCCTTGGTTTATCAAGCTTATCATTAATTATTGTATGAAGAATAATGTTACTATTGATAGGCGTGCAGCAAGTCGGCATCACACTATAGAAGCTGATCATACGGTGGATCTTAGGCATGAAGGACCATCTGGTGGTGTGATTCCTGGTCCTATTCCCGATCATCTTCTGACGGATAAAATCAAAGGCTCTGCTGATTACAAGCTACTGCTGCTAGAAATCAAGAAGCTGAAAGCAAGCCTTCAGACAGTAGAAGACTCGTCTACTATGGTCAAGAGTAAAGGTAAACGCAAGCAACCAGTTGCTTTACCAGAACCCGAAACCAAGAAGAAGAAGACTGAGGTTAAGAAGGGAAAGGGTAAGGCTGATGAGTTAGTTCTACGTGACGAGGAAGATGTTGTTGATCCTACTCTTGACAAGGCGGAGAGAAAAATGATGAAGATAGCTATTCAAAGGAGTAGGAAAGATACTGGCGGTAGTGGTTCAGGTGCGAGGATAAATATTGAAGAAGAGTACGAGGAGCCAGAGGATATTGATGAGTTTGGATCACCTGAAATGTATTCTACTTCGAAGGAAACATCCATCCCAGTTTCAGCAAGTGTGGAAAAGGAGTTTGTTGCTCCTACAATCATAGTGTCTACTCAACCTTTAGTAACTCAACCTTTAGCAACTCAACCTCCACCAATACAACCCTTACCAACCAGACCGGTTTCAACACCATTTCTTCCACCACCAGTAACTCCCATCCTTAGTACCGTAGTAACAACCGAGCCTATTCACTCAACCCAGAGCAGCTCTGCAACCTCTTCAATGGCTGTATTTGTAATGGCCGAAATGTTGGATAAACATACGGATAATCACAAAAGAGAGATGGATGAACTTCGCCAAGAGCTACATAGACGAGCTCAAAGTGAAGAAGCATCTAAGAAAGCCCAAGAAGAGATGCTTGCTAAGTTCGCTGCAGAGATGGAGTTAACACGAAAAGCTCATGCAGAAGAACTTGCTCAGGTTAAGCAGGCTGAGGCTGATAAACATGCTGCACGAATCACCAGACTTTAAGCGATGAGGGATAAATACAAGGAGCAGAAAGAAGCACTTGAAGCTTCTGTTGAAGAAAGAGTGAAAGAATCCGTTGAGTCCATTATGCCAAAACTGCGTGATGAGTTGAAGACACTCGCGGCTGATAAATTGATGATCAAGTCATCCAATCCTTCAGAATCCGCCTATAAAATTGCTTATGACTTGACGGATTTTGAATTGAAGAAGATCCTGAAAGCTCGAATGAGGGAACTTGGATCGTTTGATAAATCTAGGATTCAACGGGCTCTTTACAAATCCCTGAATGACGCTATCATGGAGGATGATAGGTTATTTAAAACGTTTGGAAGTGTGGTACCACATTCTGCCTGAGGAAGAAAAGGAAGAAAGTGAAGAAGAAGAGGGTACTGGTGAAGAAGAGGAGGAAGAAGAAGGAGAAGAAGAAGAAAAGGATGATGACGATGACGATGGTGGTGATGATGATGAGGATGATGATAATGATGGTGATGATGGTGGTGACGGTAATGAGGAGAGTGCTAAGGGGAGCAACGAGGACAACGATGAGGATGATGATGGGGGTAAACAGCCTGAAAAGGGGATAAGGTTGCCAGCTCAAAGAAACCTGCCAAGTCTAGAACCAAGTCAAAGAAAGATGCAGCATCAAAGGAAAAATCTACTTCCACGGAATCAAGACGAACCAAGTGGCATCATGATGTGAATGCTACTACAGCATCATCAATTCCTGGTACATCTATTGCTGTGTCTATACCTGTTACCACTAACCCTGTTAGTTCCGTTGTTGTTGCTCCTGTGATTGCAGAATCGGTAACTGAACCTGAAGCTACACAACACTCACCCGTTCATGACACCGCCGAGATGCCTGAATCAGAACCAGCAGATGTTCACGTTTCTACTCCTCTACAACAAGATCCACAATCTACTGTTCCTGAGTCAAGCACACAGGACTGGGCAGACACGTTGGAGATTGACGAGACTGCACCGCCACAGGCTTGGATCACGGCAGCGGCGCAATACGATCCAATCACAGACGCTGACAGAGATGTTTTATATCTCCGTATCCGTAGTCCAATTGACTTGTGCGCTTTTCTGGCTCACGAGTATAAGACTTCGGTTACTCCGTCTTTGGTGAAGAAAGCATTAAAGGATAAAAGACTTCGCGCCAAAACAAGGTTAACCCGAATGGAGTTCGAGTATTATGCTGATGAGATCCTGAAAGCTCTGAATACCGTTCAACGGCCAGGTCTTCATGATTCAGAAAGAGCTCCACCTCCACTTGATCCTACTCAAGATAATCAGATTGCTCTCGACTTCTTCGTCACCTATAATCTTGAGTATCTTCTGAAGGGTTCATCAAAGTACGCAACCTCCTTGACCCTGCTGAAAGCTGCCAACTGGGGGACAATACCCTGGATCGAGGAAAAGGTAAACCGACTCTGGGTCCCAAGGGTAACTCGTAATTATGATATGTATGCTGTTATAGGTGCATCTCATTGGGACGAACGAGTCCGAAGGGCGTACAGGGGTTGCTGCCTAGTCAATTCTGGAAGCAACGTTAGATCCGATATCCGCATCTCCAGTATTTTAGGGCTGAAAACTGAAGCCAAGAATGGCTATTATCATGTGATGGAGATTCGTTTGAAAAGGGAGGATGACCGAGAATACAAAATCCAGCAGGGAGATTTTTCTATCATTCGCCTTGAGGATATCGAAGATATATTGCTTCTGATGACCCGTGATCAACTCACACATATTCCTCGTGAAGACCTCATTGCCTTGAATACAGCACTTCGTATGTTCACACGAAGCGTTGTTATCAAGAAAAGAGTTGAAGATCTTCAGTTGGGAGTCGAAAGTTACCAAAGGAAGCTTAACCTAACCCGTCCAGTGAATCAAGTGTTACCTCAACATGTCAACAGATGTCCCTATACCGGCATTTCTGTTCCGAATTGTGGGATTTTCTACTTGAACAGTCGAGGGTTAATGAAGTTTATGAGGGTGGGTGAGCTTTATAAGTACAGTGATGGGACTCTCATCTACGTCAGAGGAAAGTTGGATCATCTCAATTCGGGTGGGACTTTACCAGAGATGACTGAGGATTGGCATCAGGGTTATCGGCAGATGGCGAAGTATGTGATCAAGAAGATTGATCAAAAGCTCCGTGAACGTAGATTGATGAGGAGTTTAGAAAGATTCGTTGGTGGAAGACCATATGGAGTGCACCACAAGTTACTGCAACGATCCATCTAATGGGTCGTACATTTCAGGTCCACTTTATATTGGTTTTCAATTGTGAATATGTATATTTGTGAATATTGTGCTTGTATGGCTTGATGTAGTGTTAAAGTATGATAATTTTTCAAGAATTTCTCACGAGATTCTAAATCTTTCAAAATATATCATACTAAAGCACTACAACTATCCCTTATTAACTAAGGGGGAGCATGAACATGTTCTATGGCCAAACATCGATTTCATTTTTACCCAAAGACCGGTTAATCCATTCAATATCCCAAATATTAATGGTTAACATTTTGGATAAGGGGAGAAAATGGGATTAAGGAGATTTAAATGATACTTGGCTAAAAGATGAAAAAGACTTAACGATTATCCAACTTAATATGTGTAAAGCACGTGTTAAGGGGGAGCGTTTTTGATGAACAAAACACCTAAGGTACAAAACTTTTGATTTCAATATCACAAGTACCTTATGTGATTTTCAATGATTTTTCATGGTGGCAATTCCTTCCCAAAACACGCTTAATTCACGACGAATGTGGTGACAAAAGGGTGGTAGGAATAGGTTTAGTCCAATGATTCATCAGAGCCAATGGAATCTTCCCAAGGACAATTCCCTAGATAGAATTAGAAGTCCTAGGAAAGATGGAGAAAGAATGTGAACGTAGCTGAGTACCGACTAACTACTGATGCTAGCACTTGAACAATCACAACAAGGTGCTAGTGATGATGTATTGGTAAGTACTGAAGGGGTTGAAGAATGAAAAAGAAATGTAAAGATAAAGGGTGTAAAGAAAGAAGCCCTCCTTACAACTTTAGGCAGAAACCGGGTCAACACATATGCTATTGAGATCATTTTTGTTAATGATTCTCGATATTGAATAAAGACGTCATGGACCCAGTGATGCAATGCACAACCCTTCCCAGCTAACTCAAATATCTCTCAAAAGGTATTTGTTTTAATCACACGGAGATCAACACGTTATCTATTGGTTTATTCATTCCGAATAGACTGGTATTGAAAAGGTGGCACTCCTCTCCAGCCATCGCTCACTAAATCAAAACGCACAATCGAGTCTAGAGCCAATAGATCATCAAAAGTCTCATTAGGACACTTTCCACTTATTCCTTGCTTTCTCACACACTGTGAAAAGTAAGATATTTTCATGAGTCCTACGCAGTATTCCTGTAATATTGCCAGAACATCCGAGTAATACGCAAGTATTACAATGAAGATGGAAATCCTGCTTGAGCCAACATCAAACAAGCTCATGGTAGGTTACACGTGCGGTTCTTTTAGAACTAATCTTGTGAAAAACTGGAAAGAAACAGTGGTTTAATTCTTAATTGAACTTAAACTCGTTCCAGGCCTCTACGCATTATCATATGATCTTGCCAGAACACTCAGAGTGACTCTTTATTGATCACAGTGACGAGTGGAAATCCTTCTAGTGTTAACATCAAACAGCACTTGGTAGGTGACGTGCAAGATTCTTTATGAATTGAGCTCGTGACAACTGGAAAGCAACGATGGTGAAAATCCTAATTGAAATTCACTTGTTCCAGGTTTCATGAATTGACGGCTTCAAATCACAAGGATAATTTATCCAAGTGATTCACTCTTTATGTTCGCAGTCAGCTTTGGACGGTCGAATAAAGAGAACGGGTTTACCCGCGAAATGCTGTCAGGAAGTTACTTAATTGAAACTATCCGTCACGGGTACGATATGTAATATCGTCCAACGGTCTTCACCGACCGGAGGTAAAATGCTACCGAATTAGAATAAAATGTTCAAAGCCATTTTATTCGTGTCGTTGCTGTGTACCTGTTAAAGACGGTGGCGTTGCTGTGTACCTGTTGAAGACGGTGGCGTTGCTGTGTACCAGTTAAAGACGGTGGTGTTGCGGTGTACCTGTAAAAGTCGTTCCCACATGCTTATGTTCTTTCTGCATCAAAGTTTAGCAAAAATTCAAGAAAGTACAAGATGAAGTCTTCCGCTGTACCAAACTCTGAAGCTTTCGAGAATTCAACAAAAAGACATAAGTGTGTGGAACATGAAGTCACGAGGAGGCAAAATTCACAAGAAGGCAAAGATCACACGTGAAAGGCCAAAAGAACAATGCTCTCAAGCCAAAGCCAAAAAGATCAAATCAAAATATTCACAACAAAAAGAAAAAGAAGAAAAGACTACGAGCTAAAGAACGAAGACTTAGTATAGTATGCTAGGTTTAGAGTTTTGTAAACGTGGAGTGACCTCCCTTAGGGGGAGATTGTTAGAAATACGTTGTTACGTACATTAGAAGAATCGTTCACTCCACAATATTATTAATGATTCTAATAGCTCGTAGTTAATAGTTACTTATTTAGTTAAGTAAGAACCGGTCCATGGGCTTGTCATGGGCCGGCCCAAGTCCATTAGTGACTTGGAAGTATAAATACCCCTTTCCTCCTTGGAAAGGGGTTGGTTGTTGTTCACTTTCTAGTTTCACTTAATAAAATACACATAGTTTTCTCTCACTTTCTCTCTCTAGTTTCTCTCTCTAGAAAACATCAACCCACTTCATAGATTCATAGGTTATCAAGATTCTACAGTTTTCGGTTTTTAAACTACAATTAAAATCTACCAATTTTAAACTATTTAATATTATCCTAAAGTGCATGAATCGTAAACCCCACTAATTTAAAATCTAAAACAATTACTTACTTAAAAATTAACAATATTTAAAAATTAATCTAATTAAAAATCTATAAAAATATAATCTATTTAAAAACTATAACTTTTAATCTATTTAAAAAAACTAATTAAGCTTTTTAAAACTAATTTACTTTATTAAAAGAATTACTTTAAAACAAATTTATATTTAAAAAACTATTTTATATTTATTTATTAAAATCTAATGTCATAAAAATCTAATTAATAGAATATACACTAATTAAACAATTTAAATTTAATAAAAACATTTTTTTTTATTTTTAATTTATTTTATTTATTATTTTAATGAAACTATTTATTATAAAAAATCTGAAAGTTTACTTGAATTAAATAAATGTAAATTTAAATTTATATTAAAATTAAAAGTATTCTCTTAAATATTACTAAAGAAAAAACTGCCAAAGAGAACAGTCTATATTAATGCAACTAGCAGAGATTAAAACTAAAAAGGCATGCAGCCCTGGTGGTTATCACGCATGACTGGTAAAGGGGAGGTCTCGAGTTCGAGACCCCCAAGTGACATATTTTTTTGGAAAAATTGCTTTTTGACAGATTATGAAGATTCAGTCTCAGGAGAGACTTTGGTACAAAACTTATGGAAGTTGTAAAGGATTTCAACTAGTAAACTAATCAGATCAATGAATCTAATAGTCTACGTGCTAATCGATAAATAAGTAAGCATAAACATAGATCAGTTAACACTTAACAGATTTCAACAGATTCATAATGAATCTAAAACAAGTATACAATCTAAACCAAAACCTGAAATCCTAGATCATAAAACTAAAACATCTTAAAATGGACTGCTATTTAAATTCTTAACAAAAATCTGCACAAAAGATCAGATAGAAACATTAAAAGGAAACAGTTAAATCTCAATACCAAACCTAATCTGCTAATAAACTCAGCAGAGTTAATTCAACAGACTACAACAAACTCTACACCATTTTTATGCAACATTCAACGAAAGCTGATGTAACATTATTTAGTAATCATGATGAACTTTAACAAATAAGCGTTAAAACTGAAAAACAGCTAGACGAAACATCTATCAGCAATCCAAATATAAAATCAAACTAGACTACAATCAGATCCATTATAGTGCATATAAGCAGTTCCATTAAAGTGACCAAACGGAAACGTGTAATATCAGCTAAGCAGGTTATGTACTCAGTTAAATCAAGCCAAAATCAACAAGAGCAGATTACTAAAACAAGACCTTAAAATATCTAAAACTTATAAAACCAAACAGTAAGTTATCTAAACATATAAATACTCATACAGTTTTTATCAAACTAAATGAACGAAACAAATAAATCATTTCAAACGTTTAATCTTATAACATGATAAAATTAAACATCATATTTTCCAACAGTTAAATCACATAAGCAGGCTAAAACAAAAAGATTTATAAGCAATAAAATTTAAAAAAGTGAAGAACATATAACCTTTTTTGGAGAAAACCTTTGAGCAGTAGGTATGCGCTGAGCATCCTATGAACCGGAAACTAAACCACCATCATCCACCATTTTTCATCAAATGAAACATCAACAGTAACCATCGAATCGAACTAGTTGTATTTAAATTTATCCAATTAGGATAAATTATTCCCAAATTTACTTTAAAGATCACTCACATAATCTATTAATAAAGATTATATGAAAGATTTAACCTATAATATTAATTTGTATGATAGAAATTGCACAGTAATATTTTAGACAGTAAAAGTAAATCTTGATTAAGAAGACAATTAAGATGTAAAATCAAATTTTATTACTTCAAACTTTCAGTACAATACTCATTAAAAATAGAAATACAGATTCTAGCTACAAACTAACATTATAACAATAAAAGTAAAAAGAGGAATAAAATTACAAGATAAATTGGGGGTTTTTATAGCCACCCCCGAGGCTTGCTGAGGAGGATATTCGCATCTCCAAGGAATATTCTTCACTGATTTCGTCCCTTGGATCTTTTCTTTCTCTCTCTTTTATTGATCTGATGGTTGATATATCACAACTAGCACACGGATTGCTAACGTGGCATCCGTGTGTGCTAGTTGTGCTTCTTTTGAGGCTCCTGATTGGTGGATGGTGAAAAATGATGTGTCAAAGCCAATGATAAACAGCCACGTCTCCTACCCTCTCCATGCTTTCTCTTCCTTAAAGATTGGGGATTTTATTCCCCTTTTCTTGAATTATCTAAATAAATAAAAAGCCCTAAATTAATTGGACTATTTATTTATCTAGGGTTTTTGCACAGTAACTTCAAAGTTACTGGTTATTTAGGGGAAAAATGGGGAAGGAGATGATGAACATAGGGAGTAACGAAACTTTTATATTGTATGTGTGTGAATGGAAAGTGGGAGAAAACAAAACGAGTGGGATATTAAATAAACGTGTGAATGAGGGTTTTTTTTATATATTTGAGAAAAAGTGAGTGGAGTTATTTATTTTGTTTTGGTGGAAAGTTGACCTAGTAAGAATAACGTGTTTACACGTTAAAAGAAACCCTAAAAAGCCCAATTAACTCTTCTTCGTTCATTCGTTTCTTCCCCTATTGGGCTTGGGCCCAATATAATCTTTACCATCCGATCATTCTTCTTATTTTGGGCCTGGATTTGGACTTGTTCAAAATGTATTCACTTAATATCCATTATTGGGCTTTTCAGCCCAAATGCTCCAATGTGGGACCCGCTTGGCCCGTTTACTCGACAAATGATTAAATCCTCTAAAGTCGAGCTCGATTTTGGATTCTTTGATCTTTACCTTCAAACTCGTGTCGATAATTGCTGGTTTTCGTGAACTTGGTACCTACACATATTCAAAGAAGAAATACACATATACAAGGCATTTTTGATATATTACATGCATAATTTCATTGTTTTAAGCTACAAATGATATGAGTATTTAAGCTCATATCAAATTCCCCCATGCTAAGCAATTTCCGTATCCTCACGCAATGATAAAACTATAGCTATACCATTATTCAACTTTTGACATTTTATTTTGCAAAGACATAATGTATTGCTTTAATTATTGAAAAATAACTTTAAGGATCATAAAACTCAAATAGATTCATCGTCCTCGACTTTTCACTTTTCCATGCCAAGTGCAAAAACAAGATCATTGTTATTATAAGTTAGCAAACTAACACGAACTCATGTGGGCCAAATACTCACTTAGACTCCCTTATTCCTAGGTGTATCTCTTTTATTTTATTATTGTCTTGAATGATCACGAGGATGCATTATTGACTTATTTCGATAATTTATTAGGCCGAAAATAAAGTGAACGATTTAATCAATAGTTAGATAAAGGACAAAATCTTTTAAAACTGCTTCTCGGGACTTCATAAAGTTCATATCTTGGCATAACTTTCTTCGCGATTTGAGACCTTTCTCGGACCGATATTTGGCGGCGACTTTATACTTCCAACCTTGAGAGACGTTCATGAAATAATGGTCTTCTCTTCATATAGGAATTTCTTCACTTAAAGTTTTGAGAGATTCATACTTGGACCACGACTTCTTCATTTTTCTCCAATCTTTATTTGGGATTTTGATATACAACGATCCGCCTCCTTTTTGGACTTGGCTTCATTTATCCTCATACCTTATTATGGTCTTTTTGGATAGACTTCTCCATGACTTTTTGGGAGTATTTGCTTTTCGTCGTGTGTCTCGATCCTTCATATTGATTTTTGATAAATGAATCTTCACATCACTTGAGATCTTTAGCAATAAAACATAGCCCTCATGTCTTGTTAGGACCTTTTTGGACTCGCCAATCTTCGCATCCCGCTTCAATAAGTTATGCCTTGGCTATGAACTCTAATCCATACCGAGCAACTTTTAAACGATCTTGGGCTAGAAGCTAAGTAACTTTTTAAATCGTTCAACCTTATTTATTTAAAATAATTTATTAACAAGTGATGGGAGAATAGGCTCATAATTAACTCACATAAAATCCCGAAAGAAAACCAAACTTATAATTGGCTCTATCATCTCTTGTTCTCCATATTGTAAAATTTCAAAGATGTGAAATCAATGGATACTTATCCTATTAAATCAAAGTTTTGGGTTTTCAAGTCATCTATAGGATCTTGCATCTTCTTATACTTTTGCAAGTTTTAGAATTTGCATTTTAAAGTTCCCTTGATAGACGACTTTCTAGGATCAATTATAGGAGCTTGCGAAAAGTTCTTGTTCTTAACTCGTATGAATTAAGACTTTCGCGTTTTAAAGCTCCCTATATAACAGCCTAGCAAAACTTAATTCAAATACGTTAAGGAAAAGCTAAGGTTAAAAACCGAGTCGAGTAAAAAACTATTCTTATTTTCACCAACGGAAAGCCTACATTCGTGTCAAAAACACTTATTTTCTTTATTAAAACTTAAAAATAACACTAAAAATTTAAAATTTTATTGAAAAATGAGAAAAACAACACGTTTGGACACGACAAAAATAATTGCAAGCGATTATATCGATTAACTCCCCCATGCTAAAACCAAACATTGTCCTTAATGTTTCTTAGCTCAAGAGTAACACCCCCTTGCTAAAACACGAAGAGTCTAATGCAAACTCCTAGCATGGAAAGAGCACACAAATCTATAAGCCGTTTATTAATTATGCCTCAAGAAAAACGTTAGTCGATAAAAATCAAGGGTAAAGAAAGTGTGCCCCTTTTTGGCATTCAAAGAATGGAGGATCAAGTGGATCGGCAAAAACCGAACACGAGAGTCTTCAAATATAAGGGTCATACCTAAGATCACAACACAACAAAACACGAGCACAAGCTTAAAAGATCAAGCCTTATTAGTGTTAGAAAATAGAAAGAAGATAGAAAGTATGGGACTCCCCCACAAGGCACCTCGTTTTTGTTCACCGAGTCATGAGCTCGACTCGATACCCGCATTCGTTGGTCCTTAGGGAAAATGGTGAAAACCGGCATATTGGAATAGAATCCATGACAAAACACGATGTCGGGGTCAAAGATCTCATCCTCGTTGTCGGATGACAAACGAAAGGATAAAACTCCAACACAAATCCCTAAAAAGAGATAGTAGTCACAACTAATGGTATAGATATAGCATGCTCCCCGAGATAAACTCGCACCAAGATTATCGAAAAATCTTTCAATTTTTACATCGGTGAAAGGCCGAGATTTCCCTAAATTAACGATTCCGGGATCGAATACCTCGTTCTCGGTGGAGAAAGGAATAGATAACACGGTGTCGTCCCCCCATGCTAATCCAAGATCATATGAAGCACATGGTAATGGTGGGATAAAAATCTCATCCATAGTAGAATCAACATTCTTTTCTTTAACGACCATTTCACCCTTAGAAATGTGATCAATTGGGTCATGGTACTCAATATGAGACACATGAAAAACCCGCACATTAAGGTCAAAGTGGGTAGGAGGAGGACTTGGGACGAAATCATAATCAAGTAAATTCTCTAAAAAGAGAGCGTCCCCCTCCGGGTCGATATCATCAACACCCGGTGGTATCGAATCATGAGAAGCAAGAAAAGTATCAATCTCCTCCATAAGCGGATCACTATCCTCAACGGGAATAGGAGATGGAGAGAAAGACTTTCTAATAGGCTTAGAATTAAAAGCCTCGATCCTAGAAATGAGAAGATAGACGTTTGATAACTTCTCACGAAGAACCACGTCTTCCACATCTAAATGAGTAAGTTCATCGGAGAACTTCTCAAGGATCGGAATAGTCAAATCAACCTCATTTCCCGATGGAAATAGGTTTAAAGGAGCAAGTTCAAAAGTGAACCTCTCAAAAATCGGATCACTATCATCCTCATTTCCCGGTGGAAATGGGTGAAGAAGAGTAGGTTCATCGGTAAAGCCCTCAAAATCCGAGTCGGGAATATCATCTTTAAAAGAAAGTTCATCGGAGAACTCCTAATTAGAAAATTCACTAGAAGTAGAATCATCCTCAAAATCTTCATTTCCATCACAATTTTCATCATTAGAATTAAAGAGAATATCAAAGTGAATGGAAGAAGTCGAGTCATCACAATGTGGCAAATCACACATCTCATTGGAAATACCGTCGAACTCTCTCGGGTTTTGGACAAGAATAGTGCTAATATGCTCGTCCCCCTTGCTTAGAGAATTTTCGAGTTCCACGGTGGGAGAATAATGAATAGGAGTGGTGATGTCATGAGAGATTTCCTCATCATCTAGTATGGGAGAATCCTCGGGCTCAATAGCCGGTAAGATATGAAAAGGAAGAACGATAGCACTAGACGAAGGATGTAGAGCAATAAGATCTCTCAAAGAAGTACCACTATCCTCGTCATCATCCAAAAGAAGAGAACGCTCGAGTTCACGATTAGCAAGATATCTTTCTTCCTCTTGAATTTTTTCTTTCTTTCGAATCTCAATGCTTAATCCATTATAATCTTGCGAAAGTTGTCTAATCTTAAGTTCACAATCTCTTTTAAATCCCTCATCAATTATTTCTCCATGAAAACGACGACTTCCTAATTCATTTGTAATGTCATTAATCTCTTGATTAATTTGTCTCTTTTCAAGCAACATATCTTCAATGCTCTTTTCAACAATTTCAACATTTCTTTGATTTATTGTTTCAAATAGTTCAATTCCGAAAGAATATTGTGGAGATTGGTCAAAACCGGAAGGAATCGAATTATAGCAAGGATTAGGCTCATAAAAATTTTGATCTCTCTGTTGACAACAAAAACTCTCGTGAGGACCTCCACAATACTCACAACAAAGATATTGTTGTGATAAACTCGGTAAATCTTGTGGATAACAATTTTCATTAAAGTTTTGATTGTAGCTCGGTTATTGCTCATAATTAAGCGATAATCGATGCGAACAATCATCACCAAAATGAGAATTATTTCCACAAAACTCACTCGAGGGTGTCTCGTATGTAGGGTGTGGAGGTGGATTGAAATCGAGAGAATTATTCGAAAAATTCGGATTTCCAAATGAAGTAATATCATCACAATAAGGACAAAATCCAACACGTATATCGTTTCGTAAGTCATTTCCACAACGCTCACACGTGCACCACCGACATGGTGAAAAACCATATAACGGTTCTCCACACCCTTCACAATTGACGAAGGAAGAATTAAAATTTAGAGGGTGAGGAGAAAAAGAATTAAACATGATAGAGGATTAAGAAGATTATTTTTGGTATTTTTCATAAAAACGAGAATTTAGAGGATTGAAGAAAAAAATTTAGACAAGAAGAAGATTATTTTTGGTATTTTATTTGGTATTGCTCAATCAATAATGATCGATAAAAAACAAGGAATAAGGATAACTACTATGGAAGTAAATTACCCTCGGTCGACTTTGAAACGATAGGTGAAAACCTAAACATCTCGAGGTTCAATAAGTAAACTACAAAAATAAGATTTATTACTACTTGAGTCGGCAAACCAATAATAGGTTGTCCCTCTCAATATACGCACAAGCAAGCGGGGAAACGAGGCGGCACAAAGCACTTAAAAACCTTTTTCCTTAGACGGCCTTTTATAGCATGTCGCCTTATACCCACCTTATAGTTTGTATAAATCGAGTTCAAACTTCTTATTAGTATTTATCTATTTTGCCTTTTATTCTTGTTTTGGATTCGACTACAATAGCTAGGTGATGAAATCCCAACTAAGGCCTTATTTGATAAGTATGTAAAATTATTGTTCTACGTAATACAATATATTATTCACAAAAAACGAGAAAAACGATACATACTATATAACAGAAAAATAACAAAACTTTCCGAGGACGGAAAGGGTCTTCAAATCAACGATCAACAAATCTCCACAAAAGCGAATCGTACACAAGATCCCCGGCAGCGGCGCCAAAATTTTTGATGTGTCGTGGATAGTATATGTGATAATTTGAGATTACGTTATAGGGTAAATTAGAAAATTACCTTTAGGAAAAAGTAATAGACTAATAATACCAATGACGAATTCAATTAAACACGTTGGTGACTCAAGTTCGTTGTACACGAAGATCTTATGAATTTGAGACGTTTTGCTTCGTTTTGGACAATTGATTTGAATTGGTTTTCGGTTTTTAAACTACAATTAAAATCTACCAATTTTAAACTCTTTAATATTATCCTAAAGTGCATGAATCGTAAAGCCCGCTAATTTAAAATCTAAAACAATTACTTACTTAAAAATTAACAATATTTAAAAATTAATCTAATTAAAAATCTATAAAAAATATAATCTATTTAAAAACTATAACTTTTAATCTATTTAAAAAAACTAATTAAGCTTTTTAAAACTAATTTAATTTATTAAAAGAATTACTTTAAAACAAATTTATATTTAAAAAACTATTTTATATTTATTTATTAAAATCTAATGTCATAAAAATCTAATTAATAGAATATACACTAATTAAACAATTTAAATTTAATAGAACCATTTTTTTTATTTTTAGTTTATTTAATTTATTATTTTAATGAAATTATTTATTATAAAAATCTGAAAGTTTACTTGAATTAAATAAATGTAAATTTAAATTTATATTAAAATTAAAACGTATTCTCTTAAATATTACTTAAGAAAAAACTGCCAAAGAGAACAGTCTATATTAATGCAACTAGCAGAGATTAAAACTAAAAAGGCATGCAGCCCTGGTGGTTATCACGCATGACTGGTAAAGGGGAGGTCTCGAGTTCGAGACCCCCAAGTGACATATTTTTTGGAAAAATTGCTTTTTGACAGATTATGAAGATTCAGTCTCAGGAGAGACTTTGGTACAAAACTTATGGAAGTTGTAAAGGATTTCAACTAGTAAACTAATCAGATCAATGAATCTGATATCTACGTGCTAATCGATAAATAAGTAAGCATAAACATAGATCAGTTAACACTTAACAGATTTCAACAGATTCATAATGAATCTAAAACAAGTATACAGTCCAAACCAAAAACCTGAAATCCTAGATCATAAAACTAAAACATCTTAAAATGGACTGCTATTTAAATTCTTAACAAAAATCTGCACAAAAGATCAGATAGAAACATTAACAGGAAACAGTTAAATCTCAATACCAAACCTAATCTGCTGATAAACTCAGCAGAGTTAATTCAACAGACTACAACAAACTCTACACCATTTTTATGCAACATTCAACGAAACTTGATGTAACATTATTTAGTAATCATGATGAACTTTAACAAATAAGCGGTAAAACTGAAAAACAGCTAGACGAAACATCTATCAGCAATCCTAATATAAAAGCAAACTAGACTACAATCAGATCCATTATAGTGCATATAAGCAGTTCCATTAAAGTGACCAAACGGAAACGTGTAATATCAGCTAAGCAGGTTAGGTACTCAGTTAAATCAAGCCAAAATCAACAAGAGCAGATTACTAAAAAAAGACCTCAAAATATCTAAAACTTATAAAACCAAACAGTAAGTTATCTAAACATATAAATACTCATAAAGTTTTTATCATACTAAATGAACGAAACAAATAAATCATTTCAAACGTTTAATCTTATAACATCATAAAATTAAACATCATATTTTCCAACAGTTAAATCACATAAGCAGGCTAAAACAAAAAGATTTATAAGCAATAAAATTTAAAAAAGTGAAGAACATATAACCTTTTTTGGAGAAAACCTTTGAGCAGTAGGTATGCGCTGAGCATCCTATGAACCGAAAACTAAACCACCATCATCCACCATTTTTCATCAAATGAAACATCAACAGTAACCATCGAATCGAACCAGTTATATTTAAATTTATCCAATTAGGATAAATTATTCCCAAATTTACTTTAAAAATCACTCACATAATCTATTAATAAAGATTATATGAAAGATTTAACCTATAATATTAATTTGTAAGATAGAAATTGCACAGTAATATTTTAGACAGTAAAAGTAAATCTTGATTAAGAAGACAATTAAGATGTAAAATCAACTTTTATTACTTCAAACTTTCAGTACAATACTCATTAAAAATAGAAAAATACAGATTCTAGCTACAAACTAACATTATAACAATAAAAGTAAAAAGAGGAATAAAATTACAAGATAAATTGGGGGTTTTTATAGCCACCCCCGAGGCTTGCTGAGGAGGATATTCGCGTCTTCAAGGAATATTCTTCACTGATTTCATCCCTTGGATCTTTTCTTTCTCTCTCTTTTATTGATCTGATGGTTGATATATCACAACTAGCACACAGATTGCCAACGTGGCATCCGTGTGTGCTAGTTGTGCTTCTTTTGAGGCTCCTGATTGGTGGATGGTGAAAAATGATGTGTCAAAGCCAATGATAAACAGCCACGTCTCCTACCCTCTCCATGCTTTCTCTTCCTTAAAGATTGGGGGTTTATTCCCCTTTTCTTGAATTATCTGAATAAATAAAAAGCCCTAAATTAATTGGACTATTTATTTATCTAGGGTTTTTGCACAGTAACTTCAAAGTTACTGGTTATTTAGGGGAAAAATGGGGAAGGAGATGATGAACATAGGGAGTAACTAAACTTTTATATTGTATGTGTGTGAATGGAAAGTGGGAGAAAACAAAACGAGTGGGATATTAAATAAACGTGTGAATGAGGGTCGGTTTATATATTTGAGAAAAAGTGAGTGGAGTTATTTATTTTGTTTTGGTGGAAAGTTGACCTAGTAAGAATAACGTGTTTACACGTTAAGAGAAACCCTAAAAAGCCCAATTAACTCTTCTTCATTCATTCGTTTCATCCCCTATTGGGCTTGGGCCCAATATAATCTTTACCATCCGATCATTCTTCTTATTTTTGGGCCTGGATTTGGACTTGTTCAAAATGTATTCACTTAATATCCATTATTGGGCTTTTCAGCCCAAATGCTCCAATGTGGGACCCGCTTGGCCCGTTTACTCGACAAATGATTAAATCCTCTAAAGTCGAGCTCGATTTTGGCTTCTTTGATCTTTACCTTCAAACTCGTGTCGATAATTGCTGGTTTTCGTGAACTTGGTACCTACACATATTCAAACAAGAAATACACATATACAAGGCATTTTTGATATATTACATGCATAATTTCATTGTTTTAAGCTACAAATGATATGAGTATTTAAGCTCATATCAATGGGCTTATTGGGCCTTGACAAGTAAAGAGGTTAAACTAGTGAAACTAGTATGAAAATTTACCAACACATGACACTATAATGAGTAAATAAAGATGTACAATCCCACTTGATCATCATATTTATAAAATCATCATATATATACATAGTTATTGTTTTTATAAAGTCATTGGACTAGAGTCTAAGACGAGTATTATTTGTCTAGGTTTCCGTGATTGAAGCACGTACCGTACATCCAAATCGCCGATGACCGCCTTCCGACATCAACGTGAGTTCATAGCCTCGCACTCTTTTAAATGTTTTATGAAATGTTTTATAAACCCGCGAGGGAGATAACATGTTAGTTTTAATAAAATAGGACACCAGTTGTCCCGATTGTTTGTTTATTGATTTGGACCCGAATGATTGTATGACCCAATGAATGATTATATGACTCAATGTATGAAATGAAATGGATTATTAAAGTTAGGTTATGTCACTAAAAGTCCCATTAGCATGAATTGTGAACTACTGGGATTTGGTAGACGCTTATGCATATAATAGTACTATTTGGGGATGATCACCCCAGTTCGCGCCTTGACGATTGATCTCCGTTGTGCCACATTGATTGGTAAGTGAATTTATGTATGAGAAGATTTATATAAGCGTGATGATTGTGACGACACGCTGTTTTAGATGGGCAAATGAGTTTCGGGTTAGCTACTCATTGTTTGTTAAAGTAAGGTAGCAATGTCATGCGGCTTATAATAATCCAATTATGAAAATACTACGATAAGCATTGAATTACAATATATTGCCTGACTAGCAATACGGGGTCTTATTATTGATATTATGTCCGTGTTTTGGTTTTACATAACCATAATCATATAACGGTTTTTATTTAACTTTATACAACGTTGTATGATGTTTTTACGACAATGGTTCGTATAATGATTTTGAAGGCAAAAGCCTATGTTATGATTTTGACAAGGATTTGTATAAAATGTTTTTGGCTTATTTTTTTGGCCTACTACAAGGATTTGTACAAAAATGATTTTCGGTAATAAATATATACCGATGATATATTAATGGTTTTCATTAAACTCTATGAATTCACTCGGCGATTTCGCTGACCTTTTCTTTTAACATGTTTTATCTCAGGTACTTGAAGGAAATTCTCCGGAAGATGACAAGAATTTATGGCCCGCACTTAAATAACAATTTCCATTCAAATGTTTTGTAAAAATTGTATGAAATACTATGACTTGGGACCTATGTAACTTGATATTTATGAATGGAAAATGCTTTATTATTAAACGACGCGATTTTTAAGCGTTGTCTATGATGTGAGTAATGTGCTATCTCGTAACACCAACGACTCTTCCGCTGTATTGAATTGTGTAAATTTGGTGGTGTTACAGTTTGGTACCAGAGCTCTCGTTATAGAGAACGAAAGATTTTTAAAACCAAGGTTTTGAATAAAACATTTCAAAATCTTTTAACTATAAACATTTTTCTTAAAATGTCTAAAAATCTTTTGACTATAACGGTGCCGAAGAATTCCCGAGTTACCGACAAGGCCAGACTGAGAAGTGTTATTTTAATATATATATATAACCTGGATTATATATATATATATATATATATATATATATATATATATATATATATATATATATATATATATATATATATATATATATATATATATATATATATATATATATATATATATATGATGTAATTTGATTACATGATTTTTTGATGATTATTTTCATATTTATACGAGGTACTTATACGACGTAGATTGTCACAAGGAATCCTAACTCCCCTAGCAAATCGATCGAAGCTATTCCTGTAGGAAATTTAGCTATCCTAGATCTAAAACAAGTTGTGGATACTTATGATCCCAACAAAATTGTTGATATTCGTAGAAATATAGATATTAGTTGATTGTGATATTGAAGATGAATTGGCGAGATTAAAACTGATATCGATGTCATGACGATCTTTCCTTATAGAGTGGTGTTTGACAAAACGTTACCACCTGGAAAGGTGTCATCTGATTCGTTGTCTCCCAATTATTAGATTCGAAATCGAAAGGGTGAATGTTGCACTTGAGGCTGTCATTGGAACCATTACCCAAAAGCCTCATGCCACTAGTACCTTTCCGAGAAGTCTAATTGAATGTGTGAGTCATTTTATACTAGCAACTCATTTGATAACTATTGTTGTAAGAAGCTATAGGATTGAAAACTTATTGTTGTTCATATCGAACTTTTATTGCCCTATTAAGGTCTAAGAATAAGGTTAAATGTATTGGAGAATGAGGTAGGATATCGCATTGAGTATAAGTTGATTGAAAACTTGAATTAAGTAAAAATTTAACCCGTATGGAATATGAGATTGTTAAGAGGAAGTCGTTGAGTCCTGTGATTGAATTTTAAGGTTTTATATGATTGTTAGTTCGTGATAAGGGTTGTTCCTAGACCATTGTCCAATGACGAGGATGCCCAGTGTCCAAGAAATAAATTGAAGAAATCTTCTTCTGAATTGGGACCGATGGATCTTTCGGGACATGTGGAACACCTAATGACTATTGCGGATTAGTATTCATTGTGCTATCTTTTAAAAATCCCTAACTTAACTGAGACATCAGTTGGTAGGATGAGTTCTTGGAATTGTATGACATAGTGACACGTAATGTGTTACGGTACAATTTTGACTTGTTTGTGATTAATGAAAAGACTACATTTGATTGCGAAATTTTACATGTATCGATGTTATCTATCTTTTATTGGTTCATCCTAATGTTCGCATTAGTGATGCAACCATTGAACAAGTACTCATCTCGAATTGAATTATTCTCTTTTGAGTGCCATCGAGGTCATGAACCCCATGATTAATTGGCTAAAGCTCATTTCCTATGATATTGTAGTTAGTTCTTGGTGAACAACTTTTCATCACTCTTTTGCAGATCGCTCATTGTTTTTATAAAGATAAAACAGTATCCCTTGAGAAAAATTGAATTTTCATTACCATATGGATATTTAAATTGGGACTTATAAATAATCGTTATCGAAATAAAGTTGTTTATGAAACACCTTAGAAAACTTAATTGTTTTTATAACAAAGAACATCTTTATAAATTCATTTGATTTTTATTTCATAATTAAGCATGAATACATATTTTAAACATGATGACAAAGTTTTGACGAACTGAGTATTGCATCGTTAATCTTAAAATTGTATATAGTTGCGCGCCTACATACAATTTCGAAGGGACCATGCAAGGCTGATTAGTAGTCACCATGAAATTATTAATAAACACTGAATTTTCTTTGACGATTGCGAAAGACTAAATTTTATGATATCTGCAAGAAGTGTAAAATAGGGACATATTGTTAGAGACACCTACATATGTGCCCGTACCATTTATTCTTCTGAGTCGAATTTACTCATCTGTGGAAATTGTCTTAATTGACAATTGATATTCCCTTCTTGTCCAATTCTCTCGTGGTGAGATTCTTTGGAAAAGTATCTAATTACCGAGTATTAATACCCGACTGGGTGTATTGACGTTCCTATCATTTATTTTGATTAGATTTCATTTGAATGACCTGGGTAACGACCCGAGGAGCTTTCGAATGCGTACTCAAATTATGAAAACATGGGATATATTCATATTCATTAATGCTTTCATCTTTATCTGACTTGAAATTCTCTCGCGTAGATTATGCGTTGACCTTACTCTTTTAATGTTAGCTATGTCTTCGGAATCCTTAAATTTGTGAAGGGTTATGAGTTATTATTAGTCTTTTGAGAAGTTCACATCTTATCAACGACAATAAAACTGAAAAGTTGGTAGTGCCAGTAGAATGGATTGATTGATTATGACATGGCGACATTGTCTTAATTGATGGGAACTCGAGTAGAAATCCCCTAAAAGATAAGATGTTGATTATCAAAAGTGATCTAAATAATTCTTGATAGATGACCATATCCTGCATTTAGACTTGAAATTATATCATGAATGGTTTTGAACTAGTCATAGATATTGTAATCTAAAAAGAACTTAAAGTAAATGTATTAAAGATGTTTCTGTTATTTGAAACTTTAGGAGGTATTTGCTGGTGAATTACCTAGACTTTCGCCATTAAGGCAAGTTGAATTTTGTATTTGATTATATTCCCGGTGCTGCACCTGTGGCATGTGCACTATGCTTCAGCGCCATCTGAATTAAAAGAATTACCATACAACTGAGAGAGTTGTTGGAGAAAGCTTTTATTCTACCAAGCTCGTCATCATGAAGAGCTATGGTGTTATCATTCCTTATATTGTTGAATTACCGTGAATTAGGTAAATTAATGATCAAAATCTATATCCACTACCCAAGATAATAGATTTTTTCGATCATTTACAAGGTTCTAGCGTATATTCAAAGATTTGATCCACGACATGGTTATCATCAATTTCGCATCCGCGAAAAAGATTATCTATTCCAATCACTACATTCAGAACTTGTAATGAACATTATGAGTTTCATGGTATGTCGTTTGGATTGACCAATGCACGTGCAGCGTCCATAAATTTGGTGAATCACTTGTGTAGGATGTAATTTTATAAATTCATGCTTGTGATCATTAAGGACCATTTGTTTGTTTCTATGAATAAGAAGGAGTTAATAATCACTTATAGACTGCCCTGAATTGGCCGAGTAGTGAAAACCTGTAATTTGAGTATTTAACATGAGATTTAATAGATAATGGAATCTATATTGACTCTTCAAAGATTAGAGCCATTAAGGCTTTGGGTTATATCAAAGGATTTTTAAGGAATCATTCCCTTATACCCAGAACATTTAACTAAACTCCTTTAGGGGTAAATATTTGTGTATACCTCAAGACAACCTAAGAGGGATTGAGGAAACTATTTAAACCATGACTTGGAATTTGAAACGATAATTTTTGCTTTTCAACTAAGAAAATTTTGACCGAAGTATAAACAAAGAATTTTTCGAACATTGACGGATCTTATTAATTATTTTCGATAAATCAACAAAAAATCGTGTTAACTAAATTCAAATTTATTTTGAACATTTTTATATAATTGGTCGAACTAAGAAATTTAAAATTTTTACGTTTACGTTTCAAAAAAAATTGAATATTTATTAATTAATTACTTGTAATATTTATCGACGCTTTAAACGTCGAATTGAGCAAAAATGATAAAAATAGTAGTTGAGACGAAACTAAAACTTAGAAAATATGAAGAAAGAATTTCTGAGTGAATTGTGGTCATGATAATTATTTCATCAGGAAAGGTGAATGTAGATACTGATACATTATGTAGAAAGGATAAAGAATCAATTAGGATGTTTTCCTTAATAATGACTGTGCAAAATAAATTGCCGAACATTTTAGAAATAACTGATGCTTGTAAGAAGGATAATATAGATAATAAAAGGGGTTCGCAGCTAATGTGAACCATTAGAATTGAGAAGCCGATGGCGTTAAATTTTTTAAAGGCCGCTTGTGGTTGCCTAAACATGGAGGTTTGTGAGATTTATTTATGTTGTAATCTCATAAGATTAAGTATTCTATTCATGCCATTTCAGATTAAATGTATCTTATCTAACGAAGTTGTACTGATGGCCAAATTATGAAGGCAGACATCGCCTCATACATTAGTAAACGTATAACTATAGCAAAGGTCATCATCTGAATTTGATTCGATTTGGGTCATCGTCGACAGACTGACCAAATCTACTAAGATCATTTTTCGTTAATGAGAGATTCTCGATGAAGAAGTTGACTCTTTGTATTTAAAGGAGTTGTGTAAGCATAGTGTGTCTGTATCGATCATCTCTATCAAGATCCTCGCTTCGCATCGAATTTCTAGAGATTTTCTCAAAAGTCATTGGGAGCGAACCTTGATGAGAGTACTGTTTACCACCCCAATCGAAGGGACGAGGAAAAGTAAAGATACAAAACACTAGAAGTATTGTTTTGTGTTTGAATAATTGACATTTGGTAATAAATAGGAAAATAGCTTTCCTTTAGAGAGATCATCATTGATAATTATCGCATTAGGATCGAGATCGAATCTTGTGAGGATATATATGAGAGCATCTGTAAGCAGGAGTTGGGAGGAAGACACCCGACATACACCCATTGTGAGTTGGACATGTCTTTTAGGTTTAAGGTTGCCTATGATGACAAACCTAACAAAACACCCGACCCGCGAGACCTGAAATGATTGTTGAAATTAGGATCTGATTATTGACTGCCGGTAGTGGGCAGGAGGTTATGTGAATATGAAATATAGATCTTGAAGTGCAGGATGGGTAGCGAAGTTATGCCAAAATTTTAACTCTAAAGAAGTAAATTGATGATCTGAAAGATCATGGGAAATAAGTCCCCGTTGTATGGGAACATTAAGATAATGTAAAAGTTGGTTTGAAAGGCATATAAGCGAGATCTACCCTAGGACTTCAAGGGCTGCGTGAATTATGTTACGTATATCGAACTTGATAAAATGTCTATCATGTGAAAATCTGATTACTTCTTGATGAAGTTTGGATCGGCGAAAAGTTGCATTCATCAAAAACCCGTGAACATCATGGATAGAGGAAGTATTTTTTTGGTAATGGGTTACCCCGGTAAATATATTAACCAAAAAAGCGTTTAAGTACAAAGGAATGTGGTTGAGATACCACATTAACCTCAAGCTACATGCAGCTTGTTAACAAGGACTATGAAACATCAAAAGCCCTAACCGAATCTAGAAGACAAAAGTAAACTAGATAAAAACCAAGATGTGAACATGAAACCACGCACACTCTTCAACATCCAACACCACCATGAGAGGAGCAGGAAGAATCCAAATGAGTCTGCCTCCTTAAAAAACCTTACCAAAGAAAACCCAGTGGGAAAAACCTTGGTCAAGGAAAAAAGAGTACAACACTCACCCGGCACACCTATCATGGAACAATTCTTGAGCTCAGAACCCTCCATTTGTCAAGCAGCAAACTTGACCTGGTAGATAATTTCTTGAAACGGAAAGAAATCAACTTCAAACGAATAGTATCACATAGAATCTGAAATAGCTGATCAACAGACATCCGCTTCTTCTTGAATAGTCTTGAATTACGTTCCATCCAAATAAAATAAGAAGTAGCAGCCAACACAAGACGAGCAAGAATGCTAACACATGATTTCCCATTCGAAATTGGAATAACATGAGCTAATATATCATCAATACGAGGGGGAACAGTATCCATACCACACAAGGTACGGACCTTAGACCAAACCTGCGTAGAATAAGAACATTCCAAGAAAATATGGTCATGGGAGTCCTGCACCAAACTACACAAAGGACACCGAAGAAGGCTTAAATCCACCAACGGGCCAACATCCTATTGCTTAAGCCTATCGTGCATCTTCAATTTCCTTCTAACCACCAGCCACAAATTAATAGAGTGACGAGGAATACAATGAGAAAACCAGACAGCTTTATACCAATTAACTTCCATAGCTCAATCACGTATGGAATCCCAAGCTAACACCACATAAAACGGCCGAGAAATACCACTAATATCCCTCCAGAGCAACTCATCATCTTTGTCATCATTAATAATAGGCACAGGTATAGAAACAATATTCGAAAATCTAGTATTCCAATCCTGCGGCCACTGCCAAGCACCATCAACTATAAGATCCCTCACCTTATTAGATAAAGAGAACCCCGATCTATTGATATTACGTACCGTGAGGGTGTCCCGTAAAGGACATAAATCTGCCCAGTTATCAAACCACATAGAAGCAACTCTACCATTATTAATATTATACCATACAAACTTACAAACACGTGGTCTGATTTGAAGAAGTTTTCTCCAGCCCCAACTCATGTCACCAATACAAGGAACATCCCAAAAGATTCTATCCTTTAACTTGTAAGAATAAATCCATTTGACACATAAAGAATCTTTACGAGTCAATATACACCAAATATGAGAAACCATTAAAGCAACATTAAAGTCAGCAAGCTTACGAATACCAAGGCCACCTTCATAAAATGGAGTATAGACAGAGTCCCAAGCAACTTTAGCCTTACCCTTCTTCATTTCACCTTGACACCATAAGAAGCCTCTCATAAGCTGTTCCAAATCATGAATAATCCGCACAGGTAAAATAAAAACTGGCGCCCAGTAAATATGCATAGAAGATAGGACTGAACGAACTAACTGGAGTCTTCCTGCTAAAGAAAGAAATTTATTGTGCCAATCATTAACTCTACTCTCAAGTTTTTCTACAAGGGCCTTACAGTCCCTATACAAAAGCCTGGAAGATATTAGAGGAACACCAAGGTATCAGACAGGTAACTCGCCTTCAGCAAAAGGCATTATATGTAAAATAGTGCTTTTAACAGCAGTGGAAACATTGTGGAAGAAAACAGTGCTCTTAGGGATACTTGGAACCAAAACAGAAGCAATTTTAAATTCCTCCAAAGAATCCATAATAACTTGCACATAACCCAAATGACCCTGGCAAATAAGAAAAGATCATCTACAAAGCAAAGATTAATAATTCGTTGCTGCTCACACCGGTGATGGAAATAAAAGTCATCAGCATCAAGAACCCTTCGCTGCATCATAAGAGAAAGAAATTCCATAACCAAAGTGAAAAGATACGGAGATAACAGATCACCTTGTCAAAGACCTCTCTTACCTTGAAACCAACCATATAAATTACCATTGATACAAATCGAATACGACGTAGTAGAAACACATGTCATAATCCAATCAACCATTATATGATGAAAACCAAACCCAATCAGAGTGTGACGGAGAAACTGCCAATCCATCGTATCATAAGCCTTTTTGAATATCAACTTTAAAAGCACATCTTGACGGACCAGAATTTCTGTGATAGTTTCTCATCAATTCCTGCGTTAATAATATATTATCTGAGATCCTGCGGCCCGGAACAAAAGCTGATTGATTAATATTAACCAGAACCCCCAAATCCCCTTTAATACGGTTAGCAATAATCTTGCTAATTAATTTAAAGATAACATTACAACAAGATATAGGGCGATAATCAGTAATCTTGTCAGGAACAGTAACCTTAGGGATAAGAGCAATAATGGTATGATTAACCACTTTAAGTAGTTTTCCATTAGAGAAAAACTCCCGAATAGCACAAGTAAAATCAGCAACCACAATATCCCAAGACTTCTTAAAGAAAGCAGTAGTAAAACCATCTGGCCCAGGGGCTTTGTCATCACTCATAGAAAATATAGCACTTTTAATCTCAGAATCAGAAATAGCACGAACCATATGGGCAGCATTTTGGGGACCAAACTTGCGAACAAATAAGTTAGAAGTATTAAATTCACCTGAATCACTTGATTGACCAAGAAATTGCCCATAATGAGCAACAAAAGCACCAGGCACAGCACCTCCCTCATAAAGAACATTAAGAGAATCACGAACCATTTCAATGCGATTACGAGCAACCCTACTCTTTACCGAATTATGAAAGTAAGAAGTGTTAGAGTCACCTGCATCAAGCCATTCAATTTTAGATTTCTGCCAAAGAAAACGTTCCTCATCAAGCACAGCTTCTTTCAAAGCAACTACATAATGAGCATGATCTTCTTTCAGCAAAACATTTGATGGGTCCAAATCAAGAGCTTGTTGTGTAACATCCAATTCCACACGAATCTTGTTGACACGATCATGAAGGTTACCTTGTTAAAACAGTAACTTACGTAACGGGCCTTTAAACCTTTTAACCTTTTAACAAGCTTGAACATAGCACAACCATTAAACTCAGCCATCCATCCGTTAGCAACAACATCATGAAAACCCTCCTTATGCACAAGAAAGTTAAAGAATTTAAACGGGTTAGGCTTGGGCCTGCTAACAGAATGGATCCGTAACACACAGGGAGAATGGTCAGAAATCCTTTAGGGTTGGAAAATAGCAAAACATCCTGGAAACTCATCAAGAAACTTAATGTTAGACATAATGCGATCAATCTTTTTAAGAATACTATCATGTCCTTGGGGTTTCTCATTCCAAGTGAAATGAAGACCAGTAGCATTAACATCCATAAATTCCATAAGATTAACACACTCCTTAAATTCTCGCATGGCAATATTAGGAGAATAACCACCATTTGAGTGATCTTCAAGATTAAGAGCAGCATTGAAATCACCCAAAACAACCCACGGTTTATCACGCATAAAATTAGCATGAAAGATCAAATTAGTCCAAAGAACACGCCGATCAATATAGTAGTTATCTGCATAAACAAAAGAGCAAAACAAAGTACGGTTATCTACACGGGTATTGATCTGACAATGCATAACTTGTCTTGTTTGGGACAACACCACATTATCATCATTCCAGCCAAGAATAATACGTGTCCCTTTAGAACATAAACCACCATTAGAAGTCCATTTCCATCTACTAAAAATCTTATGACACATATCATAAACACCTGAGGCATCAACCTGGGACTCCAAGATAACACACACACTCAGATTGTTTTCATTAACAACCTGACGAACCTCTTTTCGTTTAGGGGATTGGTTCAAACCCCGTATGTTCACGAGGCCATACTAAACATTTAAAATAGTCGCATCAGGAGTGCTTGCCCCTGTTTGATAGTTGAGAAGATTAACAGTTTCATCATAAACATTTTCAATCTCCTCATCATCATCATCTTCAACCTGATCACCTGTTTCATTTGGTAGATTCTCAAAAGAAATGGAAGTACAAACATTCACAATAGATTTACCTCTATTAGAACTACCAGGGATAGAAACATTTCCAGAATCACCACTAATTTTATAACGGTTAGAAGTAGGATTCATACCAGATTTGGGTGGATTATCAGCATTGATTGTCTTTGGAACAAAGTGAAAAGGATTACCAACCTGGAAGCCCTTGCTCAAAGGAACTCCTCTCGAAATCTGACTTCCTTGCTTACCTTTATTATTACGCTTTCTACTCCTGACTTGTTGAAATCCATCATCTTGTTCCTGTACAAACAGTAGGTGCCATTTTGGGAATAACACGTTTTGGACAAGTTTCAGCCGTATGACCAAAAATACTACATGTAGGGCATCTAGGAGGCTTCCACTCATATTCGACTTTAACAGTTTCTTTGGTAAACCCATCCCCATCCAAATCAGGAACACCAATAGTAATTGTCTCATGCAAATCACAATCGGATTTTATTTCAATTAAAACACGAGCAAAACTACTACGACCCTATGATTCTTTACACATAGTGCTAGTAATAGAATCAAGCATAATAGGCCTACCGAGATGTGTAGAAATCAAACTAATACCTTCTTCCTCAAACACTTGAATAGGCACATCGTGAAGTTAACCCACACAGGAATACGCGTAAATTCTTCTTTTCGAAGACTAGTTTTCATAGTATACTGTTTAAGAATGATAGGAGAATTACGAATCATCCATGGGCCACCTTCTAACACACTTTCATAACCAGCTTGTGTTTCAAATTTAAAGAAAAAGAACCCATTAGAATTCATCATGATCCTATTTAATCCAAATTTAGCCCAGTTAGTTTTAGCGTAATACTCAACCACAGGAAATGCAATTCTTCTACCAATAAAGTACCCATATAGTGTATTATGAAATCGAGTATTAACTTTTTCGACCACTTTACGTGGTATAGAAACCTGAACACCCTCAAATCTGTTTTCAACAATAGCAGAACCAATGATAGTACGTACAATAGGAGGTTGTTTACTTGGACCAGCAGCAGATGCATACGAGTTAGATTGAACACCAATCTCCACAGATTGCACAATAGGAGATTCAGCCACACCATGTGTTACATTAGTTGCATTCTCACCAAATAATCTATATTCATTACCCGTAGGTTTGGGTGGAAGAGAGCCATGATAATCAGCAGATTTAGTACTAGGGCTCGAAGACCACACATTGTTATCCTCATTAGAACTAGCCACATTACAATAAGCATGTTCCAGTTCATCAGGTAATAGGTTAGAGACAAGAGGAGTAGTGAGACTTACAAATTCATCAAGAGAAGTGAATGGAGTAGTTTTACTTGGATGCCGCAACGTAATATGAGAATCAAGATCAGAACTAGGGCTTGAGTGAACCCAAACCGATTCCAGTTTATCTCCCATTACAATAATCTCTTTCTCATATTCACACAACCATTTAATCACCTCATTGGCACGATCTTTGTTAACCAAACTCCATAGTTCATACTTATTCATCTTTAAATCTGACATAAAATCATGCAAGTCTTGTCGAACCAAAAGTTTAACACCAAACAGATCCCTAATCGCATCCAAGCTGCATGATTCCATGTTATTGATAATAGACGCTCTTTCAGCCAATGACATGTTACTCAACATGTACGAATCCATAATCAAACACAGCCCTAACCACGAAAAAGAAACCCTAAAAAAACAGTAACCGAAACCATTAAAGAAACAAACAAGACGACTCCCTAAGAAATAATAAGTGCGACACGGAAACCTAATAATAAACTATGTCATCCGACCATTTAATATTAAACGAAAGTTTAAGAATCAAAGTCAGCCGACACACTATATTATAAACTAAGGTCAGCCGACACACTTTATTATAAACTAATGTCAGCCGACCACATCAATGTCAGCCGACCAAACCCAACCCTAACTTGGGATAAAACAAGAAAACAAAAAAGAACGATCGTGCAGGTACCCAGTGAACACATAATGGATTTATATGGTAACTCACAGACACACGAACCGACCTAGAACAAAACAAAATCGCCAACAACAATGCGGATCAGAAAAATTAATAAAAACGATCAATAATCTAACCCTAAAATCGTGCAACCTAATAAGGACTGTGTTAACTCAATATTAATACAAGATTAAATGAGAAAACATCATCATTAGAAGGTATTCAGATTATAGGAGGTTAAAAAATCGATTCAGATAAGAGGGGATTTTTCCTGCCACCATGGTTGTTTTTTAGGGTTTTTTACTTTTAGACACTATTAAGCCTGATCGTATTCCCGTAGTTATGTTTGATGAAACTCGCGTATTGTAATGAATTACACTTGAGAGAAAAGACCGAATGTGGAGGTAATACCCACATGGCTCTAACTCTATAAGAAGCGAGTAGTAAGATAAATCGATCTTTGAGGACAAAGATCTTGTTTAGGGGTAAATGCTGTGACAATCCGTCAATTTATGGTTGATATTTTATTCTCAAGTGTTATTTAAAAACATTATTTTAATTTTATTATATGAACTCACTTATTTTTGGGAAGAAATAAGGGTTTACGTCTTGAAGTAGCATCGACTACGTCTAAACCGGAGGATTCTACGTTACGTGCTTATGTTTACATACACCGTTTTTGGTGACAGTCCGACATTTTAGGAAATAAATTTATCCGTGAATATTATTTTGGGATTTTAAATTTGTGTTTGTTCATAAACTCACAAATTTATGAGAAGAGATTAGAACTTACATGAATAATTTACGTCCTTTACGACTAAACCGGAAACCCTAGGATTACGTATTTACATTTTTGAACTCCGTTTTTTATGAGACAGTTTTTATTAGATTCGTCTTGTGCCGTTGATTCATAATTTATAAAAACGTTTTTCGTAAAACAACCCGAGGGCACGCAAATCGAGGAAATAGAATCAAGGAGTACCCGTAAATTATTAGGGATGAGACAAGTTTACACTTGACCACCCCCAATACATGTGGCATCTACCATACCACCACCACACTTGATGTGGCAAGTTATTAAGTAACTTAGGGACACTTGTCCCATAAGTTTTCCAAAAAAAAAACTAGTAACATTAAAACCACCAAGATTAAACCATTCTCTCATTTCTCACATGCAAAAACAACTCATCTCTCTCTCAAACACCCTCCTTGTGCCGTCCATTTATCATCACCACCACCACTCATCCAAAAATTTCTACCACAAATCATATGTATAACTTGCATATGATGGAAACCCACTGAAGATATATTGATTGGAGGTGATCTTAACATCCAAAAGGAGTTTCCATGGAGTGTATAGGCTGATTTTCAAGAAGATATTCATGCACATGAAGATCTCAAGGGTTTCATTTCCCAAGTTAAAGATGTGATAACAAGAACCAAGTCTTGTTCATCATCAACCTCATCTTTTCATCACTATTGGTGGTATAGAGATTGTTTCTTCCTATTCTCTTGTTATTTTGAACATGTAATCTTGTATTTTCTTCATTTATGTATATGATGATATATGATGATAAAACATTGTGTGGGGATCATATGATTGTAGTGTTTTACTACCCTTTAGGAAAAGAGCGTAAATAGCGGTAAGTATCGAACAAATGACTTTTAAGAAAAATCAAGTGTTAATGACCCAATCACTTAAAAGAGATGAAAGATTCGTTTCCCAAGGAGGTATGGTGTTGTGAATTAACTTGTATTTCTTTGAGATTAATATTGATGAGATGGAATGACGGTTTCGTGAAAATTACACTATGACGTAAAAACGTAAACGTAAAGCCGTAGAAAAACACAAAAATTAAAAATTATTAAAACCAAAAACAAAATATCAAGAAAAGATAAAAAAGACTAAAACAAGTCAATAATAATATAAATAAAGATAAAAATCCAACAAAGATATTTTAAAACCTTTTATTAATTAAATAATTAATTTTAAATGCTAATTAAAGCCCTAAAATTAAATTTAACTAATTCAAAAGTCTAAAATATGATTTTATTGAATAATCACTTAACTTATATTATTAGAAGACTAAAAAGTAATTTTCTAAAAATTAAAACCTATTAAAACTATTTTTAAAACCCTAAAAATGATTTAAAATAAATAAAAACTAATTAAACTTAAAATAATTATAAAAATAAATCTAAAAGCTTAAAAATTATTCTAAAAATGGAAATGATCCTAATTAATGCTAAAGAACTTAAGAAAAATGAAAAATAAAGAAAAAGAAAATTTTGAAATTTAAATAATAAAATAATAATAAAATAATGCTAAAAATAAAAAGTTTCTAAAATTTAAAATAAAAAATTTATAAAAATCCTAAATAATATATCTAAGAGAAAAACACAAATTATAGCTTCTAAACCTTTTTTAATAATTTTATAAAAATCTTTAAAGTTTATAAAAAACCTTAAAATATTATAAAATTAAAAATAAAAGTTTTTGAAACCAAAACTTGATGTAAACCTCAAAAATATATTTTAAAACCTTAAAATTATTTTTCCTAAAAATTAAAACTATTTTTGGTATTTTTTAATGATTTAATAAAAACGTATATTAATTAAATTCTAGAAAATAAACAAATAAAAGGAAAAATGTGAAACCAATTTTGAAAAATCAAAAACCCTAACAGTAACTCAGGAAAAATAAGCCAAATGAAATAAGCTTAATTAATAAGCTGGAATTAAGCTCAAAAGCTACGGCTTAATTAATAAGCAACAAAACCAAAACGTGTTAAATAGTTTTTGAAAACAAAACTTTCAGTCAAAGTCCCCAGGGCGCATTTGGATAACACGTTGGGTTGTGAGTGTGGTGATTATGGGTTCGAGTCTGCTAACCCCCTTTTTGCTTTATTATTTTTTTTTATTTTTTCAAACTTTTGCCAACCAATCAGACACTTAAACAAACTTATAAACCAACTCCAATTCCACTTTAAACACAAGATTAAGCTGGTGATCAAAGATCAAAATGTGACAGACTGGATGTTTTCTGATGAACAAAGGAAGTGCACACTTGTGCACTTCTTGATGCCAAGAGGTGCTTGGTTTGAGCTTGTTTGATGGTTATATTGGCACAATGGGGCACCCTTGTGCTCATAGAAGCACAAGGAGTGAAGCTAGCACAATAAAAACACCTTGCACACACAACTGATCAAAATCAAGGCACAAACAGTCAATGCAAGTCTCTGAGGTGTTTTTATGCAAGTCAGTGTTCTTAAATGGCCTATAACTTGCACTCTAATGATTCTCAACTGACCAAACTTGGTACACAAACTCACCAAATAGCACACAACAAACCTACAATCCTGTATAAACCTAGATCTCAACAGATTCACAAAATCATGCACCAAAGATCATAAAAACAAGCAGGATAACACTTATGCAGATTTTAAGACATGATTTCACTTTTTAATGCACAAACTAGCTTCCAAATCTGTCTAATCTTACTTTCCTACTAACTTGAAACCTAATCCAACTCTCTTCAACAACTTAAACACATTTCTATCTCACAAATCAAGAATGTAGCCCTGCTAAATCCTATAGCCAAACACCCTTTAATATTTTGAAAATCAACTTTTAACACTTCAAACCCTATGAAAACTTGTTTAAACTGTATCTAATAGCATCAAACATGTATAAGCACACAAGTAAACACCAATTCAACAGCTTAAAACACACAGATCTCTAAATCAAACAAAGTCACATGAACTTGCTATTTTCTGAGATTTACAAAGAGAAAAAGAGTATTACCTCAAGGTTTTACATCCAAAACCTTGGTGGATGTAAAATCCACTTCCAAACCAGCCCGGGCTGGTGTTGAACTAAATCAACAAGCTTCACAACACCTGCTCAAAATCAAAACAAGACAAGAACAAAAACAAGCAATATGTATTACTGATTTCTTTTCTTCCTTTCTTAAAAATTTTACCAAAACTTTTTCCAATCTATGAAACACGTTTTCTATATTACCTAAACACAAATAACATGAACTTAAAACACCAATTCCTTTTGAGCAGATTTTACCAAAATCTCTCAAAATTTCAAAACCTTAAAGTAACTTTAAACCTCCAAGTTACTTCACCAAATCAAATCATGGAACTCAGTCTCAAGCTTAACAACACACAACTTTTAAAAACAAAAAGGAATTATAATTGATTAAATCAAAATACCAAACTTTTATTTATTAAAAAGGAATTACAAGTTAAAAGCTTGAAACTGGAACAAGGGCTTCACACAGGTTGTGAGCTCCTTATATAGCACCTATAGAACATACTAGAACAGAAATATGTAAACCCTAATCAAATAAAATCTCTAAAATGCCCTTTGAAGCTTCTGGACGAATTTGGTGTTGATGAGCTGTCCTTTTGATCTCATCCATTCATTTTGCTTTGGGAGGAAGCAAGTCATCTTGGTCGTTCAATTGGGACACGTCAGTGTGCTTGGTGCCCAAGGAATGAGGTGATTGGTGGAGAGGGTATTTGGGGGTTTGGACCACAAACGTGGGATGCAGGTTTTTAGGAGTGGGAAGGGATTTGGTACGTGTGAATTACACGTTCCCAAGTTTAATTGGGTTTTTACCCCAGATAAATGGAGGTAAGTTCTGGGGATGTAAAAGTGGTACAGTAACTCCCCAGATCCTAATTTGGGGGAAGTTTAGGTGTTAGGCGGGTTTTTTTAGTTTTAAACTTTCAGCTTGGCACATTTAGTCCCTTTCTTTTGAACTTTTTGGCATATTAAGTTTGTAAGCCCTAAAACCCGTTTTCCTTTGCATTTAAGTTTCCACACTTGACACTTTTGGCACAAATCTTTTCCAAAGTGTTTCAAAGGATGAATTTTGCCATTTTGAATATTTCAAGGGCTGTTTTTGGACATTGTTGATCTTCAAAGGTCTTCATTATGTCTTTCACTTCATGAGGGACTATAATTGGCATTTTGAAATTGTTGAGGGACCATTCTTGCCATTTCTTCAAAGTTGAAGGACCTTTTTGCAATTTTGACAAACTTAAGGGACCAAACTTGTAATTATTACTATACAAGGGTTTTAAGTTGTCATTTCTTCATTCTTGGATGATCAATCTTGTATGTCTTCAAGTCTTCAAGGGTATTTGATGAAAATTCCATGATTAGGGCCCGGTTCTTTGTACGGCTTCGTTTCTCGTGTTCGTTTTTCCTTGATTCTTGTGATCTTTTGTCTTTTTCACGATATCCATACCTAAAACACACAAGTAAACAAACACAAGCATATATATGGTATTTTATGACATTTTAATGCATTAAAAGCCCGAAAAGAACGATGAGATCATGTATAAATGCCATCTCATCACTCCCCCATACTAAGCCATTGCCGTGCCCTCACGCAATGCTAGAATAAAGTATCTAAGCATCACCAAAGTTCAATTTTATTAGCCTTTATTGAAGAGTAAAAGACTTGCAACATACTCCGATGATATGTAAAGACATAACGTATGATTTTCATCACCAAAATGTGACTTTTAGGGTCTAAGAATAGAAACAAGTTAATGTCCCTTAGAGTAAATTTCGTCATCCTTGATTGTCATACATTCCATGCTAAGTGCAAAAACAAGATCATTGTTGGTACAAGTCACAATGCTAACACTACTCATACGTTCAAATTGTGTAATACTTTTTCTCCCCGCAATCCTAGTTATTGTAAAAGGAAATGGGTTACTAGCATTTTTTATCTATTTGTCATGGATCACAAGTGATTCATATTGACTTATTTGAGTAGTTATTAGTCCGAAAGCAAAGTAGCACGATTTGATCAATAGTTAGCCGAAGGACAAAATCTTTTAAAACGGCTTCTCGTGTATCTCCTTAAGTTCATATCTTGGCATAACTCGTTTCACGATTTGAGACCTTTCTCGGACCGATATTTGGCATGTACTTCATACTTCAAATCTTGGGAAGACGTTCTCGAAATTATGGTCTTCTCTTCATATATTTGGAATTTCTTTACTTGACGTTTTTTTGAGAGATTCTTCATATAGGACCACGACTTCATCATTTTTCTTCAATCTTTACTTTGGATTTTGATATACAACGATCCGCCTCCTTTTCGGACTTGGATATATTTATCCTCATACCTTGTTAGGGTCTTTTTGGATAGACTTTCTCCATTCTTTAGGGGAGTAATTGCTTCTCGTCGTGTGTCTCGATCCTTCATATTGATTTTGGAATAATGATACTTCACATCATCTTTGGATCTTTAGCAAAAATAGAGCTCCTCATGCCTTGTTAGGGCCTTTTTGGATGATCGCCAATCTTCGCGTCCCGCTTCAATAAGTTATGCCTTGGCTATGAACTCTATTCAACCCCGAGCAACTTTTAAACGATCTTGCGCTAGAGGCTAAGTAACTTTTCAAATCGTACGACCTTACTTATTGCAATTATGTTTTATTCCTAATGCATTGATCTTATGGGAAGAAAAAGCCACAATTAAAAACATATGAGTTTTTGAAAGAACATTTTCATGTTCTACGTTTAGCATGATCACTTGTCTAACTCTATCATTTCTCGTTCTTCACTATTTAAAGACCTCTAATTAAAGAGACTCGTGAATACTTAGCCGTGCAAGTCAAAATTAAGCCAAATTTGGATTAGCTTTCATTAAGACTATATCAAATCAAAGTTTTGGGTTTTCAAGCCACCTATAGGATCTTGCACTTTCTTGGACTTTTTCAAGTTTAGAGAATGCGTTTTATAGTTCCCTTGATAAGTGACTTTCTAGAATCAATTATAGGAACTTGCGAAAAGTTCTTGTTCTTAACCCGAATGAATTAAGACTTTCGCGTTTTAAAGCTCCCTATATAAAAGTCTAGCAAAACTTGAATTGAGCGGGTTAAGGAATGTAAATGGCTCCAAATGCCCATCAAGTCAAAAATTAACTCTTATTCTACCCATCGGAAAATATACATTCGTGTCTTAAAAACACTTATGAAAACTAAGAAAAATTTTAAAATTTGGCCATTTTTAGCCTTATTAGCAAAAACAAAACATTGAAAGTTGGAAAACGTGAGGGCGTAGCAAAGCAAGTACCTATTCACCCCCCCATACTAAAAGTAAACATTGTCCTCAATGTTTCGAGTCTAAAGGTGGAGCACCCCCATACTAGAGACGAAGAATCGAATGCTTAGGATCTAGCATGGAAAGGGTGATCAACAATATATCTAAAGCCGTTTATTAATTATGCTAAAAGATAATTGTTAGAACAATAAAGGATATGTCATGGAATCGTGAAAAACTTCTTCAAACGAACGATGGAGGCTCACGTAAACGAACACGAGAGTCTTCAATCGTAGACGATGATGATGATCTAGATAACACAATCACAAACAACCACGAGACAACGAGTTGGAAGGGTACAAGTCCCCTTATTAGTGAACATAAAGCATAAAGATAAGCATGGGATCTCCCCCACGAGGCACCTCGTTTTTGATTACCGAGTCATGAGCTCGACTCGATCCCCTCAATGTTAATTATCATTGGGGAAGGTGTCTTGGTCGGGGGCAACCATTGAAGGAATTTCCCCACCAAAGTAGTGCTTAAGCCTATGTCCATTCACCTTGAAATTTGGACCATCATCTTGAGCTAGCTCAATGGTCCCATATGGAAACACTTGTGTAATGGTGAACGGACCCGACCAACGAGATTTCAATTTCCCGGAAAATATCTTAAGACGTGAGTTAAAAAGCAACACTTGATCACCAACGTTAAAAACACGGTTTTTAATCTTTGAATCATGAAACTTTTTAGTCTTTTATTTAAAAATTAATGAATTTTCATAAGCATTATCCCTTAATTCATCCAATTCATTCAATTGTATTTTCCGGTGATCTCCCGCGGTCTTCAAGTCAAAATTAGCATGCTTAAGGGCCCAATATGCCTTATGCTCCAATTCAATGGGCAAATGACAATTCTTCCCATAGACTAACTTATAAGGAGTGCAACCGATAGGTGTCTTATAAGCGGTCCTAAAGGCCCATAAAGCGTCATCGAGTTTGTCGGACCATGAAGCACGGTTTTCTCCAATCGACCTTTCTAAAATCCTCTTCAAAGCTCGGTTCGAAACCTCGACTTGCCCACTCGTTTGCGGGTGATAAGCCGTAGAAAGACGATGTGTAACCCCATATTTCTTTAGAACCTTTTCGAATTGGTCATTACAAAAATGGGTTCCACGATCGCTTATAATAGCACGAGGGGTTCCGAACCGAGAGAATAGTTGCTTCAAAAACTTCACTACCACACGAGCATCATTAGTAGGTAAAGCCTTAGCTTCCACCCACTTAGAAAGGTAGTCCACCGCGACGAGGATATATTTGTTGCCATGAGACGATGGGAACGGCCCCATAAAGTCTATTCCCCATATGTCGAAAATCTCACACACTTGAATTATATTTTGCGGCATTTCATCACGTTGAGACGATTTTCCTTGACGTTGGCACGAATCACACGACTTCACAAGTGCGTGTGCATCACGATAGATAGAAGGCCAAAAGAAACCGGCATCGAACACTTTCTTGGCCGTGAGATTAGCACCGTGGTGACCACCCGTGGGTCCCTCGTGACAAGCTCTAAGGATATTAGAAGCTTCGGCACCAAACACACAACGTCGAACGAGTTGATCCGCACAAATCCGAAAGAGATAAGGGTCGTCCCAAAAATAGAACTTGACGTCTCGAAAGAATTTTCGTTTTTGTTGTGTCGTCATACCCTTGATTATGAAATTGCCCGCATGGTAATTTGCAATGTCGGCAAACCATGGGGTGGTGTCTTTAGAATTCACTACACCGAGAGTCTCAAGAGGAAATGTTTCGGTAATTTCCTTGTTCTCGAAAACATCTTTGTGAGGATCTTCTAGACGAGAGAGATGATCGGCCGCTAGATTCTCGGCTCCTTTTTTGTCAAGCACGGTGACATCAAATTCTTGGAGGAGGAGCATCCAACGAAGCAATCTCGGCTTAGCATCTTGCTTAGCCAAGAGATACTTGATAGCCGAATGGTCGGTATACACGATGCTTTTAGTCAAGACGAGATAAGGTCGGAATTTCTCAAAAGCATAGACCACGGCAAGGAATTCCTTTTCCGTTGTGGTGTACTTTAATTGAGCCTCGGTCATCGTCTTACTAGCATAGTGGATAGGACGAAAATGCTTTTCATAACGTTGCCCTAAGACGGCCCCTATAGCGTAATCACTTGCATCGCACATGATTTCAAAGGGTAATTCCCAATTAGGAGCAACAAGAATGGGAGCTTCGGTAAGTTTCCTTTTTAGAGTCTCGAAAGCCTTAACACAATCCTCATTAAAGTTAAAAGGAGCTTCCTTCTCGAGAAGGTGTGTCATAGGACGAGAAATCTTCGAAAAGTCCTTGATGAAACGACGATAAAAGCCCGCGTGGCCTAGGAAACTACGAACTCCCTTAACGGTTTTGGGATGAGGTAACTTGGCGATGACGTCTACTTTAGCTTTATCGACCTCAATCCCCGCCTTCGACACCTTATGTCCTAAGACGATTCCTTGTTTACACATGAAATGACATTTCTCCCAATTAAGCACAAGATTGGTTTCTTCACAACGTTTTAACATTTGTTCGAGATTAGATAAACATGACGTGAACGAATTACCAAACACCGAGAAGTCATCCATAAACACTTCCATCGACTTCTCGATCATGTCGTGAAAAATCGCCATCATACACCGTTGAAACGTACCGGGTGCATTACAAAGTCCGAAAGGCATCCTACGATAAGCGAACGTTCCATAAGGACACGTGAACGTAGTCTTCTCTTGATCACGAGGGTCGATAGGAATTTGAAAGTAACCGGAAAAACCATCTAAAAAGCAATAGAATTCATTTCCCGCAAGTCGCTCCAACATTTGATCCATGAAGGGCAAAGGAAAGTGGTCTTTACGAGTGGCGTCATTTAACTTTCGGTAGTCAATACACACCCTCCAACCGGTCACAACACGAGTGGGAATTAACTCGTTGTTTTCATTAGGCACAACGGTCATTCCTCCCTTTTTAGGGACACAATGGATTGGGCTCACCCATGGGCTATCGGATATAGGATAAATCATTCTCGCGTCAAGGAGTTTAAGGACCTCCTTTTTAATGACATCGTGAATTTTGGGATTTACCCTTCTTTGACTTTGAATTGCGGGTTTGTAGTCCTCCTCCATTAAAATCTTGTGAGTACAAAATTTTGGGTCAATACCCTTAATGTCGGAAATTTTCCACGCAATTGCCCCTTTGTGAGCCTTAAGAACTTTCAAGAGCTCGGTTTTTTCATCATTAGCAAGATCTTTTGCAATAATAACCGGCAACTTGTCATCATCTTCCAAGAATGCATATTCAAGGTGAGAAGGAAGATCTTTCAATTCAAGGATAGGCGGTTCCTCGATTGAAGATTTTGGTTCAACACTCATAACTCCCATCGGCGGAAGAAATGGTGGAATAGAAATATCATCACTAATCAACACCTCATCTTCATTGTCGATTTCATTTGAAGTGAAATCGCCTCCTTGGAATGGAGTGAGATTTGGTGTGGAATTAGCAAGAATCGGATCCAAAATAGTGGGATTGCCACTTGACGAGCTATCGGAAAAACCTAACACTTCTTGTGAAAACTCATCGCAAACCACATCAACGATGTCAATGTGATTGATGGTAGCGATTGCATAAACATGAGAAGGTTTCGAGTTTTGAGTAGCGTTTATAACAAGTTCCTCTTCGTTGAATCTCAAAGTGATAGTTCTCGCATGAACATCGATAAGCGATCTCGAAGTATCTAAAAATGAACGACCTAAAATTAGAGGAACTTGAGGATCCGCGGGGATGTAGACTACTATAAAATCAACGGGATAGTAGAACTTCCCCACTTTCACGAAAACATCTTCGGCTATTCCACATGCCATAATCGTAGAATGATCGGCCATCTCGATGGACATGTTCGAAGGAATAAGAGCCGGAAGCGAAAGCGATTTCCAAATGGAAAATGGCATCAAATTAATGCTCGCACCAAGATCGGCCAAGGCGAGGCATTCTTTCATATCTTGTATGTCACAAGGAATGAGAAACTTTCCGGGATCACCAACTTTTTCCGGTATGCGGTTAAGATAAACCGAAGAACAATTAGCAAGCTTTGAAAGCTTTTCCTTATCGCTCATCATACTTTTAAAAGTGGAAGCGAAACGAGGCATATATAACAACGCGTCGGCTAAACTCACATCAAAATGAACTTGTTGAAACATCTTAATAAAAAGCTCGATTTGTTGTTTGTTACGTTCTTGCATTTTCTCTTTATTTCGTCTTGAAGGGTAGGGTAAAGGTGGTGTGGGTTGGTCATTAGGCAACGGCCTTGGAATCTCGGGTTCCACAATTGGTATTGGTGTAACCGTAGGTGTGGTTTGAGCGGTACTTCGTGGGATTGTAATGTGCTCCTTTTCGACCATCACCTCGGGTTCTTTCTCGATTTCCTTCTCCGTAGAAGTACTCGGACGAGAGATTGGTTCCTTGAAAGTTTTACCACTTCGTGTAGTAATAACCTTCATTTCTCCCTTCGGGTTTGCAATGGTATCACTAGGAAGACCACCCGAAGAAGAGGGCTTACACATGATAGCTTCAAACATCTTAGCCATTCGGTCCTCAAATTTTGATTGCCTAGCATCCGCTTTCAATAACTCTTGCTTAATCTCATGTTGTCCTAATTCCATCTTTTGTTGGTTTTGTTGAAGACGTTGGACATTTCCTTCCATTTTGTTAGCATGAGTTTTAAGTTCATTAGCAAGTTCATTTTTAAGCTCGTTTTTCAACTCGGACCTTAAGCTAATCATCTCACGTTGCATATTATCAAATTTTGCATCATTTGCTTTTGCATAATCTAAAAATTCTCCTTGCAAATTTTTCGTGTGAGCATTTTGAAAACCTTGTGTAGTGTTTTGAAAATCACGGTTTTGGTTTTGATTAGAGATTTGTCCATTCCCACTTTGATAATTCCCTTTGTTGTAGTTGCGTGTGTTGCCTTGGTAATTACCTTGGTTGTTGTTTCGATAATTATTAACATTTTGGTTTGGTGGAGCTTGATTTTGGCGGGAACCTTGGCCGTTTTGGTTATAAGTTCCCGTTGCTACATAAGCACTCGAAGTGTTACCATCCGCGGTAATGCACTCGGATAAATCATGAGCTCCTCCACATGATAAACAACTCTTAGCAACCGCTTTAACCGAAGCGGAATTGGAAGCTTCTTGAGCCTTCCAATGGGACATCAGATTAGCAAATCTATCAAAAAACCGATTTTCCTCATTAGCTTCATCATGTAAGGCGTTAATGCTACGAGACGATTGTGACGAAGATGACGAACCCATATTGGCAACACTCGGTGTGTTACGAGGGCTATAAACCTTAGATCGATTTTCAATGATTTGTAAAGCCTCATTTGTCGTCTTGCACAAAAAATTACCACCCGCGGCGGCATTCAAATAATCTCGTTCATGATCATTAAGCCCATTATAAAAGGTATCAATTTGATGTAATTCCGAAAAATCATGATGAGGACATTCATGTAACATCTCCTTAAATCGTTCCCATGCCATTGAAAAACTTTCATTGTTACGTTGCACAAATCGTGAAATCTCATTTTTTAAGTGTGTTGTTTTCGATGGTGGAAAAAACTTGTTCACAAACTTAGAAACGAGATCGGCCCATGTCAAAATCGAATTTGGCGGTTCTTTCTCGAGCCAAATTTTTGCGGGTCCATCCAACGAATATGGAAACAACATCATCTTAATGGCGTCATGTGGAACATCTTTGAATTTGCTAGTGGCGGTGAGACGGTTGAAATTCCTAATGTGGTAATGCGGGTTGTCTTTCTCGTGACCTCGAAATTTGTTTGCTTGTAGCATCGACATTAAACCCGTCTTAATCTCGAAATTCTCCGCAAGGATGGCGGGAATAACAATGGCCTCTCCAAAACCCTCGGTGGGTGCTTGTAGCAACTCCATCATAGTACGATTAGCCATTACGACTTCTTGTTCTATAATAGGTTCAACAATTGGAGGTTCTTCAACAATCAACGATCCTTGATTTGCTTGCTTTTGAAGACGTTTACGAGCTCGTTTAGCTTGATTACGAGTGATCATAAACTTCACGAAGAATGGGAGGTGAGCAAAGAAGATTCTTTTTGGTTGTTTTGTGGATTTTCAATTTTTTTGTGTTTTTGATGATATTTAATTTTTTTGGATTTTGGTGTATCTTCGTAGACAACAATCTACAAAATCTCTCCTCGAATCAAACTCTTGATTAAAGAAGCCTCAAAGGAATGAAAACGATCACGTGGAGTGAACGCCTTCGAATGACTTTAGAACTTTGGTGAAAACCAAATTGTTCACGAGGGTTTAATCACAAAGAAAACCAAGCAAATATAGTATACGTATTAATACTTTGGGCGGCAAAACCCTCGATTAGCCTTCAATGTCAAAATACTCACAAGCAAGCGGGGAAACGAGGCGGCGCGAAGCACTTAAGAGCCTTTTTCCTTAGGGTATATTTTATAATACCCGCCTTATACCCACCTTATAGTTTGTATCTTTCAAAATCGAGCTTCACGAAAGTATTTATCTATTTTTGCCTTTTCTTTTTGTTTGAGATTCGAATACAATAATTAGGAGATCAAATCCCAATTAAGGTTGTGTTTTCACACTTTTGGAGATATTGTATTTTGATTGTGATACTTAATACAATATATTAATAATATTCACAAAGAAAAACCAAGAAAACCGATAATACGTGTTAAGGGAGTTCCACTTAACACAAATACTTATTATGGATAATATCAAAAACAAAATTTTCCAAATTAAGACACGACACACCTCCCCGGCAGCGGCGCCAAAATGATTGTAGTGTTTTACTACCCTTTAGGAAAAGAGCGTAAATAGCGGTAAGTATCGAACAAATGACTTTTAAGAAAAATCAAGTGTTAATGACCCAATCACTTAAAAGAGATGAAAGATTCGTTTCCCAAGGAGGTATGGTGTTGTGAATTAACTTGTATTTCTTTGAGATTAATATTGATGAGATGGAATGACGGTTTCGTGAAAATTACACTATGACGTAAAAACGTAAACGTAAAGCCGTAGAAAAACACAAAAATTAAAAATTATTAAAACCAAAAACAAAATATCAAGAAAAGATAAAAAAGACTAAAACAAGTCAATAATAATATAAATAAAGATAAAAATCCAACAAAGATATTTTAAAACCTTTTATTAATTAAATAATTAATTTTAAATGCTAATTAAAGCCCTAAAATTAAATTTAACTAATTCAAAAGTCTAAAATATGATTTTATTGAATAATCACTTAACTTATATTATTAGAAGACTAAAAAGTAATTTTCTAAAAATTAAAACCTATTAAAACTATTTTTAAAACCCTAAAAATGATTTAAAATAAATAAAAACTAATTAAACTTAAAATAATTATAAAAATAAATCTAAAAGCTTAAAAATTATTCTAAAAATGGAAATGATCCTAATTAATGCTAAAGAACTTAAGAAAAATGAAAAATAAAGAAAAAGAAAATTTTGAAATTTAAATAATAAAATAATAATAAAATAATGCTAAAAATAAAAAGTTTCTAAAATTTAAAATAAAAAATTTATAAAAATCCTAAATAATATATCTAAGAGAAAAACACAAATTATAGCTTCTAAACCTTTTTTAATAATTTTATAAAAATCTTTAAAGTTTATAAAAAACCTTAAAATATTATAAAATTAAAAATAAAAGTTTTTGAAACCAAAACTTGATGTAAACCTCAAAAATATATTTTAAAACCTTAAAATTATTTTTCCTAAAAATTAAAACTATTTTTGGTATTTTTTAATGATTTAATAAAAAACGTATATTAATTAAATTCTAGAAAATAAACAAATAAAAGGAAAAATGTGAAACCAATTTTGAAAAATCAAAAACCCTAACAGTAACTCAGGAAAAATAAGCCAAATGAAATAAGCTTAATTAATAAGCTGGAATTAAGCTCAAAAGCTACGGCTTAATTAATAAGCAACAAAACCAAAACGTGTTAAATAGTTTTTGAAAACAAAACTTTCAGTCAAAGTCCCCAGGGCGCATTTGGATAACACGTTGGGTTGTGAGTGTGGTGATTATGGGTTCGAGTCTGCTAACCCCCTTTTTGCTTTATTATTTTTTTTTATTTTTTCAAACTTTTGCCAACCAATCAGACACTTAAACAAACTTATAAACCAACTCCAATTCCACTTTAAACACAAGATTAAGCTGGTGATCAAAGATCAAAATGTGACAGACTGGATGTTTTCTGATGAACAAAGGAAGTGCACACTTGTGCACTTCTTGATGCCAAGAGGTGCTTGGTTTGAGCTTGTTTGATGGTTATATTGGCACAATGGGGCACCCTTGTGCTCATAGAAGCACAAGGAGTCAAGCTAGCACAATAAAAACACCTTGCACACACAACTGATCAAAATCAAGGCACAAACAGTCAATGCAAGTCTCTGAGGTGTTTTTATGCAAGTCAGTGTTCTTAAATGGCCTATAACTTGCACTCTAATGATTCTCAACTGACCAAACTTGGTACACAAACTCACCAAATAGCACACAACAAACCTACAATCCTGTATAAACCTAGATCTCAACAGATTCACAAAATCATGCACCAAAGATCATAAAAACAAGCAGGATAACACTTATGCAGATTTTAAGACATGATTTCACTTTTTAATGCACAAACTAGCTTCCAAATCTGTCTAATCTTACTTTCCTACTAACTTGAAACCTAATCCAACTCTCTTCAACAACTTAAACACATTTCTATCTCACAAATCAAGAATGTAGCCCTGCTAAATCCTATAGCCAAACACCCTTTAATATTTTGAAAATCAACTTTTAACACTTCAAACCCTATGAAAACTTGTTTAAACTGTATCTAATAGCATCAAACATGTATAAGCACACAAGTAAACACCAATTCAACAGCTTAAAACACACAGATCTCTAAATCAAACAAAGTCACATGAACTTGCTATTTTCTGAGATTTACAAAGAGAAAAAGAGTATTACCTCAAGGTTTTACATCCAAAACCTTGGTGGATGTAAAATCCACTTCCAAACCAGCCCGGGCTGGTGCTGAACTAAATCAACAAGCTTCACAACACCTGCTCAAAATCAAAACAAGACAAGAACAAAAACAAGCAATATGTATTACTGATTTCTTTTCTTCCTTTCTTAAAAATTTTACCAAAACTTTTTCCAATCTATGAAACACGTTTTCTATATTACCTAAACACAAATAACATGAACTTAAAACACCAATTCCTTTTGAGCAGATTTTACCAAAATCTCTCAAAATTTCAAAACCTTAAAGTAACTTTAAACCTCCAAGTTACTTCACCAAATCAAATCATGGAACTCAGTCTCAAGCTTAACAACACACAACTTTTAAAAACAAAAAGGAATTATAATTGATTAAATCAAAATACCAAACTTTTATTTATTAAAAAGGAATTACAAGTTAAAAGCTTGAAACTGGAACAAGGGCTTCACACAGGTTGTGAGCTCCTTATATAGCACCTATAGAACATACTAGAACAGAAATATGTAAACCCTAATCAAATAAAATCTCTAAAATGCCCTTTGAAGCTTCTGGACGAATTTGGTGTTGATGAGCTGTCCTTTTGATCTCATCCATTCATTTTGCTTTGGGAGGAAGCAAGTCATCTTGGTCGTTCAATTGAGACACGTCAGTGTGCTTGGTGCCCAAGGAATGAGGTGATTGGTGGAGAGGGTATTTGGGGGTTTGGACCACAAACGTGGGATGCAGGTTTTTAGGAGTGGGAAGGGATTTGGTACGTGTGAATTACACGTTCCCAAGTTTAATTGGGTTTTTACCCCAGATAAATGGAGGTAAGTTCTGGGGATGTAAAAGTGGTACAGTAACTCCCCAGATCCTAATTTGGGGGAAGTTTAGGTGTTAGGCGGGTTTTTTTAGTTTTAAACTTTCAGCTTGGCACATTTAGTCCCTTTCTTTTGAATTTTTTGGCATATTAAGTTTGTAAGCCCTAAAACCCGTTTTCCTTTGCATTTAAGTTTCCACACTTGACACTTTTGGCACAAATCTTTTCCAAAGTGTTTCAAAGGATGAATTTTGCCATTTTGAATATTTCAAGGGTTGTTTTTGGACATTGTTGATCTTCAAAGGTCTTCATTATGTCTTTCACTTCATGAGGAAATATAATTGGCATTTTGAAATTGTTGAGGGACCATTCTTGCCATTTCTTCAAAGTTGAAGGACCTTTTTGCAATTTTGACAAACTTAAGGGACCAAACTTGTAATTATTACTATACAAGGGTTTTAAGTTGTCATTTCTTCATTCTTGGATGATCAATCTTGTATGTCTTCAAGTCTTCAACGGTATTTGATGAAAATTCCATGATTAGGGCCCGGTTCTTTGTACGGCTTCGTTTCTCGTGTTCGTTTTTCCTTGATTCTTGTGATCTTTTGTCTTTTTCACGATATCCATACCTAAAACACACAAGTAAACAAACACAAGCATATATATGGTATTTTATGACATTTTAATGCATTAAAAGCCCGAAAAGAACGATGAGATCATGTATAAATGCCATCTCATCAATCATGTGCTGATAAACTTGGATAAAAAGATGGAAAACTATATGTTAAAGTAGTAAATCTTGATTAAATTATTAGGCTGTATAAAAACAATAAACAACCCTATGTTAAGCTAATAAAATGGTATAGATAAATTGATATAAAGTAAGTATTGATACTTGTACACATATGAGAGTCGGCTATGCAATGGAATCATTATAATGAGTGAGATATGATCAAAAACAAAATTGAAGTACCAATCTGAATAGTCTATTTTGTGAGGACAGTTAGGGATACTTAGACTTAGGTTGAGCGGTAGCTAAAACTAAGTTAATTGTAGCACATAATATGAAGTTTATGTCATCCAAAAATGAGCTTCTATCTCTTTGTAGAACTCAAGATATAGTAAAATGGTGAAAGTGAAAGAAAAAAAGAGATTTTGTGAAATTCAAGTATATAGTATAATATTAGCACTCAAGTAAATAATATATAAAATATAAACTTAAAACCCACTAAATTATATATTACATTTATATAAGTATGTACATTTATAAATAAATGAGACATTTTATAAAAATGGCAATTTGATAAGTTTTATAAGTTATAAAATTATAAACATGATTTTTACGTCTTTTCGGCTAAAACCGTATAATTAACGTTTCGTCAATTAAAACTTAGACGGTCGGACCCGTATAATGTAAACTTTTTACAACTCATATACTGATGAATAAGTATACATTACAATTAAAAACCGATAAAACCCGAGCTTTATAACATATGGACATTAACGGGCCAAATTAGCCTTATTGGACTATTAATCCAACTAATTTGGCTAAACACTAATGAACTTGCCTATTGGGCTTAATCCACTTGGGCCGAACATGTAAGCATAGGACTGATGTTAAAAGTATAAGATGGACTAATATAAGGTAATGGGCTTATGATGGGCTTATTGGGCCTTGACAAGTAAAGAGGTTAAACTAGTGAAATTAGTATGAAAATTTACCAACACATGACACTATAATGAGTAAATAAAGATGTACAATCCCACTTGATCATCATCATATTTATAAAATCATCATATATACATGGTTATTGTTTTTATAAATTCATTGGACTAGAGTCTAAGACGAGTATTATTTATCTAGGTTTCCGTGATTGAAGCACGTACCATACATCCAAATCGCCGATAACCGCCTTCCCACATCAACGTGAGTTCATAGCCTCGCACTCTTTTAAATGTTTTTATGAAATGATTAAAAACCCGCGAGGGAGATAACATATTAGTTTTAATAAAATAGGACACCAGTTGTCCCGATTGTTTGTTTATTGATTTGGACCCGAGTGATTGTATGAGCCGATAAATGATTATATGACTCGATGTATGAAATGAAATAGATTTTAAAGTTAGGTTATGTCACTAAAAGTCCCATTAGCATGAATTGTGAACTACCGGGATTTAGTAGACGCTTATGCATATAATAGTACTATTTGGGGATGATCACCCCAGTTCGCGCCTTGACGGTTGATCCCCGTCGTGCCACATTGATTGGTAAGCGAATTTATGTATGAGAAGATTTATATAAGCGTGATTATTGTGACGACACGCTGTTTTAGATGGGCAAATGAGTTTCGGGTTAGCTACCCGTTGTTTGTTATAGTAAGGTAGCAATGTCATGTGGCTTATAATAATCTAATAACGAAAATACTACGGTACGCATTGAATTACAATATATTTCCTGACTAGCAATACTGGGTCTTATTATAGAGATTATGTTCGTGTTTTGGTTTTACATAACCATAATCTTATAACAGTTTTCATTTAACTTTATACAACGTTATAAAACGTACTGTATGATGTTTTTACGACAATGGTTCGTATAATGATTTTGAAGGCAAAAGCCTATGTTATGATTTTGACAATGATTTGTATAAAATGTTTTTGGCTTATTTTTTAGCCTACTACAAGGATATGTACAAAATGATTTTCGGTAATAAATATATACCGATGATATATTAATGGTTTACATTAAACTCTATGAATTCACTTAGCGATTTCGCTGACCTTTTCTTTTAACATGTTTTATCTCAGGTACTTGAAGGTAATTCTCGGGAAGACGACAAGAATTTATGGCCCGCACTTAAATAACAATTTCCATTCAAATGTTTTGTTAAAATTGTATGAAATAATATGACTTGGGACCTATGTAACTTGATATTTATGAATGGAAATCGCTTTATTATTAAACGACGCGATTTTTAAGCGTTGTCTATGGTGTGAGTAATGTGCTATCCCGTAACACCAACGACTCTTCCGCTGTATTGAATTGTGTAAATTTGGGGGTGTTACACAAATGGTGTCCTATTTTATCAAAACTAACATGTTATCTCCCTCGCGGGTTTGTAAAACATTTCATAAAAACATTTAAAAGAGTGTGAGGCTATGAACTCACGTTGATTGGGAAAAGGCGGTTATCGGCGATTTGGATGTACGGTACTTGCTTCAATCACGGAAACCTAGACAAATAATATCGTCTTAGACTCTTGTCTAATGACTTTATAAAAATAATGGCTATGTATATATATGATGATTTTATAAATATGATGATGATCAAGTGGGATTGTACATCTTTATTTACTCATTATAGTGTCATGTGTTGGTAAATTTTCATACTAGTTTCACTTGTTTAACTTCTTTACTTGTCAAGGCCTAATAAGCCCATTATAAGCCCATTACCTTATATTAGTCCATTTTATACTTTTAACATCAGTCCTATGCTTACATGTTGGGCCTAATTGGGTTAAGCCCGATAAGTAAGTTCATTAGTGTTTAACCAAATTAGTTGGATTAGTAGTCCAATAAGGCTAATTTGGCCCGTTAATGTTCATATGTTATAAAGCTCGGGTTTTATCGATTTTTACTTATATTATTTACTTATATATCAGTATATGAGTTATAAAAAAGTTCACATTATATGGGTCCGACCATCTAAGTTTTAATTAACGAAAACGTTAATTTTACGGTTTTAGCCGAAAAGACGTAAAACTCATGTTTATAGTTTTATAACTTATAAAACTTATCAAATTGCCAATTTTATAAAATGTCTCATTTATTTATTAATTTACATACTTATATAAATATAATATATACGTTAGTGGGTTTTAAGTTTACATTTTATATAATATTTACTTGAGTGCTAATATTATACTATATACTTTAATTTCACAAATCTGATTTTTACTTTCACTTTCACCATTTTTACCATATCTTGAGTTCTAAAAGAAGATAGAAGCTCATTTTTGGATTACATAAACTTCATATTATTTTCTACAATTAACTTAGTTTTAGCTACTGCTCAATCCAAGTATAAGTGTCCCTAACAGTCCTCACAAAACAGACTATTCAGATTGGTACTTCAATTTTGTTTTGATCATATCTCACTCATTATAATGATTCCATTGCATGGACAACTCTCACATGTGTAAAAGTCCTTATACCTACTGTATATTAATTTATCTATACCATTTTATCAGTTTAACATATGGTTGTTTACTGTTTTTATACAGCCTACTAAATTAAGTAAGATTTACCACTTTTACATGTAGTTTTTCATCTTTTTATCCAAGTTTATCAACACATGATCCCCACACAATATTTTTATCATTATTCATCATCATATACATATACAGAAATAAAGAAAATACAAGATTACATATTCAAAATAATAAAAGGATAGGTAGAACAATCTCTATACCACGAAAGTGATGAAAAGATGGGGTTGATGATGAACAAGACTTGGTTTTGGGTTACCAATCTTATGAGTTATCAACACCACTTCTAGGATCACCAAATATTTGTATACTTCTCCAAAAATCAGCCCTTGATCTCCATGGAAACTCCTTGCTAGTTGTTAAAATCACCTCCAATCAACAAGTCTTCAAAAGGACATCATCATATGTGTGAATAACACATGATTTCATGGTTAACTTTTGATCAAAGTAGATGTTTTATAGTGGTGGTGGACGGCAAGTAGAGAGAAAAGGGGAGAGAGTGAGTTGTTTCGCATGTAGGAAAAGTGAGATAATGGTTTGGAGTAAGTGGTTTTGATGTGGTCGCTTGTTTACAAAGTGGCTTACTTTCTAAGCTTTGACACATATCAAATGAGTTGTTAGCTTAGTTAAACCGTCCCATATTGGGGGTAGGGAAAAACTTGTTTTGTCTCATCTCCAAGTATTTATGGATACTCCTCGATTCTAGTTTCCTCGATTTTCGTGCCCTCGGGTCGTTTTACGAAAAAAGTTTTTATAAATTATAAATCAACGACACAAAACGAATCTAATAAAAATTGTCTCATCAAAAACGTAAATATGTAAACCTAGGGTTTCCGGTTTAGTCTTAAAGGACGTTAAATTATGAACGTAGGTCCTAATCTCTTCTCGTAAATTTGTGAGTTTATGAACCAACACAAATTTAAAATCCCAAAATAATATTCACGGATAAATTTATTTCCTGAAATGTCGGACTGTCACCGAAAACGGTGTATGTAAACGTAAGCACGTAACGTAGAATCCTCCGGTTTAGACGTAGTCGATGCTACTTCAAGACGTAAACCCAAATTTCTTCCAAAAAATGAGTGAGTTCATATTATAACATTAAAATAATGTTTTTAAATAATACTTGAGAATAAAATATCGACCATAAATTGATGGATTGTCACACCAACTGAGGCTGAGAGCTGGATTGCACACATGGAAAAGATTTTCGATGCCATGGGGTGTGATGGTGTCTTCAAGGCGAGGTTCGCTTGTTACAAGTTTTAGGGAGATGTGCTGGCATGGTGGAAATCAAGCAAACGAATGGAGGTGATAACTGGGTTGCTGGTTTGACTTGGGAACAGTTTAAGGAGTTGTTCCTTGATCAGTTCTTCCCAAAAGCTGAGTAGGATCCACTCAAGAGGGAATACCATGGCATTTTACAGAGAGCTGGAGAGAATAGTACAGAATTTATGCAGAGATTCCTTATGCTTGCTGGTTTCCTGGGCGCAATAGTCGGGACAGTAGAGGAGCAGGCGCATCATTTTCGCTGGGCTATTCGTACTTCTGTCGCCATCAACCTGGTGTGTGCTACATTTACTAATGTGGCACATGTGGCAGATGCAGCTCGCAAGCTAGAGATGTTGCAGGAGAGAGACAAGTTTGGTGAAGTAGACAAATCTGAGAAGAGGTATATCTCAGTCATCAAATGTTAATCATTTCATTCAATTCAGTACTTTCCATTTTAAATCATTCTCTATACAATGGCATATTTCAGGCAAAAGACTGGCGACTGGTCCCAACCAGAAACTCAGCAATACCAACCAAAGGGAAATGGTCAGACACAGGACCGTTCTGCGTATGATAGGCGTGGCGGTAGTGACAACTACCGTAAAAACGCCAACAACTCCAGCAACTACAGGTCCCTAAAAGTTACTCATTTCTATGTTATGTTGTTATATGATTCATAAATTCTGACACTTCAGCATTTATTACCAAGAACACTAGCAACGGATGGGATCAGGACCGCAGAGGTTCACAACCCAACCGTACAGCTTCATCTGGTATTACAATCTAAACTTTATGTGTAGTCATGATGTTCCCCAATCATCATGTCCCACACATGTTTTCTGAAACAGTCTCCCAGCCAGCTAGGGTACCTGTTGGAGGGTTTTATCATCATATTTGCACCACCTGTGGGCGCAGACACCCAGGTCAGTGTCATCGGGCTACTGGTGGTTGCTTCAAATGTGGCCATCAAGGCCACCAGATGAAAGATTGCATGAAGGGTGAGATTAAGGGTACTTAAGGGCATTCTGATTCCAAACCACCTCCGACAACTGGACGTGTGTACAATACCACCAGGGATCAAGCAAAAAAGTCGTCAGGTACCATCAATGGAATCTTGTTTATGTATGGTCAAGCTGCTTGCATATTATTTGATACGGGTGTGACTCACTCAGTCATATCCATTGCTTATGCTACTCATGTTAGGATATCCCCTATGCCACTTGATAATGTCTTAAACATATCCACGCCCCTGAGAGACTCTGTGCGCATCACACATGGGTACAGAGATCTTCCCCTATAGTTTGATGACATAATTCGTAAAGTTGATGCACTTCCGTTGGACATGTGCGAATTTGACATGATATTAGGCATGGACTGGTTATCCAAACACCACGCCACCATAGACTTCCATTTATATCGGGTTATTTTCGGTGTTGTCAACGCACCAGATTACATTCATAATGGTTTCATACCAGGAAAGTCTGTACAAATCATTTCAGCCCTACAGGCACGTGCCTTACTATCACATGGCTACTAGGGTTTCTTAGCTGCTATTCATGATATGGAGGCTGAAACTCCATCCATTCAGGATCAACCTATCGTGTCAGAATTTCTTGATGTATTTCCTGAAGAGCTTCAGGGCTTACCACCTGTTCGTGAAGTAGAGTTTTATATTGAGCTCATCCCAGGAGCTGAACCAATCTCTAAGGCTCCTTACCGCATGGCTCTCATTGAGCTCAAGGAGTTAAAATAGCAGCTGCAGGAACTTTTGGAGAGAGGTTTCATCCACCCTAGTGTATCTCCAGAGGGTGTACCGGTGTTGTTCGTGAAGAAGAAGGATGGCAGCATGCGTTTATGCATTCATTACCGTGAGCCGAATAAGATCACAATCAGAAACCGATATCCTTTGCCACATGCCAAACATTTCTATAAAATCGATCTGAGGTCTGGCTACCATCAACAACGTGTGAAAGAGCAGGATATCTCCAAGACTGCTTTCCGTACACACTATGGTTACTAAGAGTTTGTAATCATGCCTTTTGGACTCACCAATGCTCCAAAAGTCTTCATGGATCTGATGAACCGTGTCTTCCATGAGTTTCTGGAAATGTTTGTTAACGTTTTCATTGATGATATTCTGATTTTCTCAAAATCTAAGGAGGAACACGAAGAACATCTTCGTACAGTACTATAGATACTTCGCTAGAAGCAGTTGTATGCCAAGTTCTCCAAGTGTGAATTCTGGTAGAGAAAAGTGGCGTTTCTGGGCCACATCGTTTCCGCAGAAGGGATAACCATGGATTCCTGCAGAGGTTGAGGTGATCACAAAATGGCCAAGACCGACGTCGGCGACTGAGGTTCGTAATTTTCTGGGCTTAGCTAGTTATTACCGCAGTTTCGTGGAGAATTTTTTACGTTTAACCTTTCCTTTGACTAAGCTAATGCGAAAAAGGGAGAAATTTGTCTAGAGTGATGAGTGGGAGAATAGCTTTGAAGAACTCCAACAGAGGTTGGTATCTGCACATATTCTTACTCTCCCATCTGGCACAGGTGGATTTTAGATCTATAGTGATGCTTCAAGGAAAGGTCTTGGCTGTGTTCTCATGCAACATGGGGAAGTGATTGCTTACGCATCACGGCAGCTTAAGCCTTATGAGGAAAACTATCATACAATGACTTGGAGCTTGCATCAGTTGTCTTTACACTAAAGATTTAGTGGTATCACTTGTATAGTGAATCATGTGATATCTTCATAGATCACAAGAGCCTTAAATATATCTCCACCCAGCGAGAACTGAACATGAGGCAAAGAAGGTGGTTAGAGTTGCTGAAGGACTATAACATCAATCTTCGGTACCATCCCGACAAGGCGAATGTAGTAGCAGATGCTCTCAGTAGGAAGTCGGTTATGATTAACGTCATTAAGATAGAAGAAGAAATCATACGTGACTTAGAACGACCGGATATCGAGTTTATGGTACGTCGACAACATGGTTACTGGGTTAACCTTAGAGTTGAGCCAAACTTACCCTTTAGGATCAAGGAAGCTCAGAAAGATGAGGGTGAGATCTGGGCGATTATTCAGAACATCGACTAAAAGACGGAGTTTCGTGTAGATGATGAAGGTATCTTATGGCAGGGCACTAGATTATGTGTTCCTGATGACATTACACTCAGGGAGGCTTTGCTGACTAAAGCTCACAGCTCTCCATTATCCATCCATCCTGGTTCCACCAATATGTACCACGACATCAAGCAACGTTTCTGGTGGAGTGGTATGAAGCAGGATGTTGCTACCATTATCTCCAAATGTCTTACCTGCCAGCAGGTTAAGATTGAGCATCAACGAGCTAGTGGTTTACTACAATCGCTAGACATTCCGGAGTGGAAGTGGGACAAGACCTCATGGACTTTTTCATCGGACTTCCGCATAACTATAGGAAACATGACCCCATTTGGGTTATTATTGATCGACTAACCAAATCTTCACATATCCTACCATTCCGCAAGGACTATCCAGTTAGCAGATTGGCAGATATCTATCAAAAAGAGATCATGAGACTACATGGTACTCCATCTAGTATCATCTAGGACATAGATCCTCGTTTTACATCTCGGTTCTAGAAGAGTCTTTAAAATCTTGGGGCACCAGACTTAAGCTTAGCATGGCTTTTCATCCTCAGACAGACGAACAATCAGAGCGTACCATTCACACACTAGAGGACATGCTGCGAGCTTGTGATTTAGAATGAACAGGAAGTTAGGATGACTATATCTGCTTAGTGGAGTTTGCATACAACAATAGTTGGCACGCCAGTATCAAGTGTGCACCATTTGAGATGTTGCATGGCAGGAAATGTCGCGCCCCAATCTGCTGGGATGAGGTTGGTGAGCGAATTCTTGAGGGTCCGTAGATGATAGAGGTGACCAATGAGAAGGTTGCTATCACCAAGGCAAAGCTACAGGAAGCTCGTGCTCGTGAAAAGAGCTATGTTGACAAGCACCATAGAGATTTGTACTTCAACGTGGGTGATCATGTCTTCCTCAAGGTATCACCAGCACGTGGAGTCAAGCGTTTTGGAATCAAGGAAAAACTCAGTCCTTGTTTCATCGGACCGTTTGATATCCTCGAACGTGTCGGTGAGGTATCGTATCGTCTGGCGTTACCTCTGCAGCTATCTCACGTCCATAACGTGTTCCATTTTTCCTTACTCAGAGGGTACAATTATCATCACCTGCATATGGTTCGGTATCCACTCGAGCAGATTCGTGAGGATCTTTCTTATGTCGAGGAACCCAAAAGAGTTCTTGATCATCAAGAGCTAGTCATGAGGAGGAAGACGATTCCATTCATCAAAATACTTTGGAGGGACCATCCTGACCGGGAAGCCACTTGGGAGACGGAGGAGTCTATCCGGACTTCTTACCCTCATTTCAAGTTTTGATTCGGGTATGTTTTCTTTCAGTTTATGTTATCTATAATTCGGGGAAGAATTATTCTTTTAGAGGGGAAGAGTTTTAAAACCCGCACAAAATACAAACAGTAAATACATGAAAACCCGATTAAATTAAAACCTTCACTAATAACATACGACACGTGTAACGAACATTAAATTACAAGTATTAAGTATATTATTAATGCACGATAAACATTTACGTATAATAATTTAACATAGAAATTTAAAACACGAACATTCACGAATAATATTAATTCACCAAAAAAATATGAATTTGGTGTTGGGATTTGTGTTTAGCCGCACAAGAAAAGAAAGGGGAGGGCCGCATGGCCCGGTCTATTTTGCAATCCAAGTTGTAAACCAAATTAATCTCCAGGGAATCATCATATTACTTTTTCAAGAAAAATTAAACAAACCCTAGCCTCCTCTCTCGCCATAGCCGCAACATACCAAGGTCACACAAGGGGTCGATTTTTATTTTTGTTCTTGAATGTTTACGTGTTCTTGTTCGTAATTCAATCCTCAATATTTTCATGCAATTGGTATAAATCATAACCTTAATCTTTTTAATTTTATTTTGATTACATGATCATGAATCTTAATAACATAAATCAAAACATGTTATAACAATGAATTAAAACAAGTTTCGGGTGTGTTTGGTTTTTCTTTTGGTTCGTCGACACACAACTTAGAGCCTCATGGCCCTCGGTGCCATTTTCGGTCCACGAGCCGAAAACCCCAAGGGGTTCTGTAACACCCCCAAATTTACATAATTCAATTCAGCGGAAGACTCGTTGGTGTTACGGGATAGCACATTACTCACATCATAAACAACGCTTAAAAATCGCGTCGTTTAATAATAAAGCATTTCAATTCATAAATATCCAAGTTACATAGGTCCCAAGTCATTGTATTTCATACAAGTTTTACAAAGCATTTGAATGGAAATTATTGTTTAAGTGCGGGCCATGAATTCTTGATGTCTTCCCGAGAATTACCTTCAAGTACCTGAGATAAAACATGTTAAAAGAAAAGGTCAACTATTACGTCGAGTGAACTCATAGAGTTTAATGAAATCCATCAATATAACATCGGTATAAAATTATTACCGAAAATCATTTTGTACAAATCTTTGTAATAGGCCATAAAATAGCCAAAGTCTTTTTATACAAATCTTCATCAAAAATCGTAATATAGGCGTTTGCCTTCAAAATCATTATACGAATCAATGTCGTAAAAACATCATACAATACGTTTTATAACGTTGTATAAAGTTAAATAAAAACCGTTATATGAATAGGGTTTTATAAAACCAAAACACTAACATAACATCAGTAATAAGACCCCGTATTGCTAGTCAGGCAATTACATCGTAATTCAATGCGTATATCAGTATTTTTGTTATTTGGATTATTACAAGCCGCATGACATTGTTACCTTACTATCACAACAACGAGTAGCTAACCCGATACTCAATTTGCCCATCTAAGTTAGCGTATCGTCACAATAATCACGCTATGGAAATCTTCTCATACATAAATTCGCTTACCAATCAATGTGGCACGACGGGGATCAACCGTCAAGGCGCGAACTGGGGTGATCGTCCCCAAATAGTACTATTATATGCATAAGCGTCTACCAAATCCCGGTAGTTCACAATTCATGCTAATGGGACTTTTAGTGACATAACCTAACGTTAATAATCCATTTCATTTCATCTATCGGGTCATTTAATCATTCATCGGGTCATACAATCAATCGGGTCCAAATCAATAAAAAAACAATCAGGACAAATGGTGTCCTATTTTATCAAAACTAACATGTTATCTCCCTCGTGGGTTTATAAAATATTTCATAAAAACATTTAAAAGAGTGCGAGGCTATGAACTCACGTTTATGTGGGAAGGCGGTCATCGGCGATTTGGATGTACGGTACGTGCTTCAATCACGGAAACCTAGACAAATAATACTCGTCTTAGACTCTTGTCCAATGACTTTATAAAAATAACAATTATGTATACATATGATGATTTTATACATATGATGATCAATTGGGTTTATACATTCTCATTTACTCATTTTAGTGTTATGTATTGGTAACTTTTATATTAGTTTACTAGTTTTACTTATTTACATATTTTAGGCCCACTAAGCCTATTACAAGCCCAATACTTTATATTAGTCCATTTTACACCTCTATTATCAGTATAATACTTTTCATGTTGGGCCTAAGTGGGTTAAGCCCAATAAGTAAATTTATAAGTGTTTAGTCCATTTAGTTGGATTATTAGTCCAATAATGCTAACTTAGCCCGTTAATGTGCGTATGTTATATAGTTTGGGTTTTATCGGTTTTTACTTGTATTAAGTACTTATATATCAGTATATGACTTTTAAAAAGTTTACATTAGACGGGTCCGACCGTCTAAGTTTTAATTGACGAAAAACGTTAATTTTACGGTATTAGCCGAAAAGACGTAAAAATCATGTTTATAGTTTTTATAACTTATAAAACTTACCAAACAACCATTTTTATATAATGTCCATTTATTTATCCTTATGAATATTTATATAAATGAAATATATAAGTTAGTGGGTTTTAATTTATATTTTATACTATATTTATTTGAGTGCTTATATAATAATATTAAACTTTAATTTCACAAAATCTGATTTTTAGTTTCACTTTCACCATTTTTATCATATCTTGAGTTCTATAATGAGATAGAAGCTCAAATTTTTATCACAGAAACTAAATGATATGTGCTTCATTTTATTCCTTAGCTACTGATGAATCAACCTCTAAATATTTTAATAAATTCGTCCAAAATAGTGTAGACAGATTTGCACTCTAAACTTGTTTTGATCATATCTCACTCATTTTTATGATTCCATTGTATGACCAACTCTCACATGTGTATAACACCTAATACTTACTGCATATTGATTCCACTTTACCATTTTATCAGTTTAACATTTAGTTACTTACTGTTTTTATACAGCCATCACATTAAGAAAGTTTTTAACCATTTTACCTATGGTTTTCCATCTTTTTAACCATGTTTATCAAATCTATCAATACCAAATCCCCACATAATATTTTTAATCATCATTCATCATCATATACATATACATAAATAAAGAAAATACAAGATTACATAATCAAAATAACAAGAGGATAGGAAGAACAATCTTTATACCACCAAGATTAAGTAGTTTATGATCAAGGCTTGGATTTTGATGGCAAAACTTGTGATAAACCAACATCATCTTCAAGTCCACCAATATTTATAAACTTCTTGTGGGAAATCAGCCCTATGACACCAACAAATCTTCTCCTTGGATGTTAAAATCACCACCCATCAATAGAGCTTGAAAAGGGCTTCATCATATGTGTGAATAACATATGATTTCATGGTTAAATTTGATCAAATGAGGGTGTTTAGGGGTGATTGTTGGACGAATTCTAGAGAGAGAGGAGAGCTTTTTGGTGGTATTGCATGTATGAAATGTGAGAAATGGTTTGTGGTGAAGTGGTTTGTGGTTTTGTAGATTGTTTAGCTAAGTAAGTTACCAAGTATAACTTGTAAGCTATTAGTGTGACACATCATGGTGTTGTGGCTTATTTTAGCCATGGGTTAGTGGGGGTGGGACAAGTGTCCCACTTGTCTCATCTCCACTAATTTACGGGTACTTCTCGATTCTAGTTTCCTCAATTTGCGTGCCCTCGGGTCGTTTTACGAAAAACGTTTTTATAAATTATGAATCAACGACACAAAACGAATCTAGTAAAAATTGTCTCATCAAAAACGGAGTTCAAAAACGTAAATACGTAATCCTAAGGTTTCTAGTTTAGTCGTAAAGGACGTTAAATTATTCACGTAAGTCCTAATCTCTTCTCGTAAATTAGTGAGTTTATGAACCAACACAAATTTAAAACTCCAAAATAATATTCACGGATAAATTTATTTCCTGAAATGTCGGACTGTCACCAAAACGGTGTATGTAAACGTAAGCACGTAACGTAGAATCCTCCGGTTTAGACGTAGTCGATGCTACTTCAAGACGTAAATCCAAATTTCTTCTCAAAAATAAGTGAGTTCATAATATAACATTAAAATAATATTTTTAAATAATATTTGAGAATAAAATATAAACCCTAAATTGATGGATTGCCACGGCATTTACCCCTAAACAGGATCTTTGTCCTTAAAGATCATCTTATCTTACTACTCGCTTCTTATAGAGTAAAAGCCATGTGCGTATTTCCTCCACATTCGGTCTTTTCTCACAAGTGTAATTCATTACAATACGCGAGTTTCATCAAACATAACTACGGGAATAAGATCAGGCTTAATGTTGACTTACTTTCTCTATCCATGATGTCCACGGGTTTTTGATGAATGCAACTTTTCGCCGATCTAAACTACATTAAGGAATAGTCAGATTTTCACTTGACATACATTTTATTAAGTTAGATACACAAATCATAATTCACGCAGCCTTTGAAGTCCTAGGGTAGATCCAACTTATATGCCTTTCATACCAACTTTTACATCATCTCTATGGTCCCATACTACGGGGACTTATTTCCCATGATCTTTCAGATCATCTATTCATTTTTTTTCCAAGGTAAAATTTTTGGCATCACTTCGCTACCCATCCGGCACTTCAAGATCTACATTTCATATTCACATAACCTGCTGCCCACTAAAGGCAGTCAATAATCAGATCCTAATTTACACAATCATTTCAGGTTTCACGGGTCGGGTATTTTGTAAGGTTAGGTTTGTCATCATAGGCAACCTTAAACCTAAAAGACATGTCCAACTCACATTGGGTGTATGTCGGGTGTCTTTATCCCAATCCTGCTTACAGATGCTCTCATATTTAGATCCCAACAAGATTCGATCTCGATCCTAATACGATAATTATCAATGATAATCTCTCCAAAGGAAAGCGATTATACGGTTTATTACCAAAGGTCAATCATTCAAGCATAAAAAAGCACTTATAGTATTTTGTATCGTTACTTTACCTCGTCCTTTCGATTAGGGTGGTTAACAGTACTCTCATCAAGGTTCGTTCCCAATGACTTCTGAGCAAATCTCTAGAAATTGGATGCGATGCGAGGATCTTAATAGAGATGATCGATACAGGCACACAATGTTTACACAACTCCCTTAAATATAAAAGAGTCAATTTCTTCATCGAGAATCTATCATTAACAGGAATGATATTAGCAGATTTGGTCAGTCTGTCGACGATGATCCAAATCGAATCAAATTCAGATGATGACCTTTGCAATAGTTACACGTTTACTAATGTATGAGGCGATGTCTGCCTTCATAATTTGCCATCAGTACAACTTCTTTAGGTAATGATACGTCAAATAAAAATGACATGAATAGAATACCTATACTTACGAGATCAAACATGACTAAATCTCGAGATCCTCCATATTTAGGCAACCACAAGTGGCCTTTTATACATTTAACGCCATCGGCTTCACAATTCTAATGGTTCACATTAGCTGCAAACCCGTTTTATTATCTATATTTTCCTTTTCACAAGCATCGGCTATATTTTAAATTGTTTGGGCAAGTTATTTTGTACCATCATTACTAAGGAACACATCTTAATTAATTCTTTATCCTTTCTATATTATGTGTCAGTATCTACATTCACCTTTCCCGATGAAATAATTATCATGACCGTATTCATTCAAAGTTTCGTTCTTCATATTTTTTTTAAGTCTTAGTCTCGTCTCAACTATTATTTTTATCAGTTTTGCTCAATCCGACGTTTAAAGCGTCAATAAACATTTCTAGTAATTAAATAATAAATATTCAATTTTTGTGAAACGTAAATGTAAAAATAATAAATTTCTTAGTTCGATCAATTATATAAAAATGTTCAAAATAAATTTGAATTCAATTAACAAGATTTTTGTTGATTTATCCAAAATAATTAAAATAATTAATAATATCCGTAAATGTTCGAAAAATCTTTGTTTATACTTTGGTCAAAAAATTTCTTAGTTGAAAAGCAAAAATTGTCGTTTCAAATTTCAAGTCATGGTTGAACGGTTTCCTCAACAGGAGTTTAGTTAAATGATTTGTGTATAAGGGAATAATCCCTTAAAAATCCTTTGTTCTAATATCTGTCAAAACATATTTCTATTTCTTTTTGGTAAAATCAAAAGTCTTAAAAGGGCTCTTAATTTTTGAAGAGTCAGTGTAGATTCCATTATCTATTAATCACATAGTCAATTAATATAAAGGATTAAGTCTTAAATCACATGTTAAATATTCAAGGTATAGGTTTTCGTTGTTCGGCCAATTTAGGGCAGTCTATAAATAATTATTAACTCATTCTTATTCTTATAAAAACATATATGGTTCTTAATGATCACAAGCATGAATTTATCAAATTACAACCTACACACATGATTCACCAAATTCGTGAATGCTACATGTGAATTGGTCAATCCAAACGACATCACGTGAAACTTATAATGTTCATTACAGGTTCTAGATGTAGTGATTGGAATAGATAATCTTCTTTGCGGACGCGAAGTTGATGATAACCATGCCGTGGATCAAATTTTGAATATACGCTAGAACCTTGTAAATGATCGAACAATCTATCATCTTGGGTAGTGGATATAGATTTTAATCGTCAATTTACTTAGTTCACAATCATCAATAAACATAAGGAATGATAACACCATAGCTCTTCATGATGACGAGCTTGGTAGTATAAAATCTTTCTCCGACAACTCTCTTAGTTGTACGGTAATTCTTTTAATTCAGATGGTGCTGACGTACAGTTCACAAGCCACAGGTGCGGCACCGGGAATATAATTAATACCAAATTCAACTTGCCTAAATGGCAAAAGTCTAGGTAATTCACCAGCAATTACTTCTTAAAGTTTCAGATAACAGAAACATCTCTTTAGTAAATTCATATTAGGTTCTTTCTAGATTATAATATCTATGACTAATTCACAACCATTCACAATATAATTTCAAGTCTAAATGCAGGATATGGTCATCCATCAAGAATTATTTAGATCACTTTTGATAATCAACATCTTATCTTTTAGGGGATTCTACTCGAGTTCCCATCAATTAAGACAATGTCGTCATGTCATAATCAATCAATCCATTCTACTGGAATTATCAACTTTCCAGTTTCATTACCGTTGATAAGATGTGAACTTCTCAAAAGACTAATAATAACTCATAATCCTTCACAAATTTAAGGATATACGGAGACACAACTACCATTAAAAGAGTAAGGTCAACGCATAATCTACGCGAGAGAATTTCAATTTAAATACAGACGAAAACTCTAACGGATATGAATATATCCCATGTTTTCATAATTTGAGTACGCATTCAAAAACTCCTCGGATCGTTACCCAAGTCATTCAAATGAAATCATTCAAAAGAAATGATAGGAACGTTGATACATCCAATCGGGTATCAACACTCGGTAATCAGATACTTTTCCTAAGAATCTCACTACGGGAGAATTGGACAAGAAAGAATTGTCAATTGTCAAATAAGACAATTTCCACAGATGAGTAAATTCGACTTAGAAGAATAAATAGTACCGGCACATATGTAGGTGTCCCTATCAATATGTCCTTGTTTTTGCACTTCTTACAGATCTCATAAAATTTCAATCTTTCACAATCTTCAAAGAAAATATAGTGTTTATTAATAATTTGGTGACTACTAATCAGCCTTGCATGGTCCATTCCAAATTGTATGTAGGCGCGCAACTATATACAATTTCAAGATTAACGATGCAATACTCAGTTCGTCAAAATTTTATCATCATAAAAACATTTTCATGCTTAATTCTTAAATAAGAATCAAAAATAAATTTACAAAGATTTTCCTTGTTATGAAAACAATTAAGTTTTCCAAAGTGTTTCATAAACAACTTCATTTCGATAACGATCACTTATAATCTCACTTTGAATAATCCTTATAGTGATGAAAATTCAATTTTTCTCAAGGGATACTGTTTTATCTTATAAAAACAATGAGTGATCTACAAAAGAGTGATGAAGAGTTGTTCACCAAGAACTAACTAAAATATATCAGGAAATGAGCTTAGCTAATTAATCATGAGGTTCATGATCTCGATGGCACTCAAAAAGAATAATTCACAATGTAACTCAATTCAAGATGAGTACTTGTTCAATGGTTGCATTACTAATTCTAACATTAGGATGAAGCAATAAAAGATAGATAACATCGATACATGTAGGATTTAGCATTCAAAGGTAGTCTTTTCATTAATCACAAACAAGTCAGATTTGTACCGTAACACATTGTGTGTCACTATGTCATACAATTCCAAGAACTCATCCTACCAACTGATATGTCAGTTAAGTTAGGGATTTTTAAAAGATACCACAATGAATACTAATCTACAATAGTCATGGGGGTTCCACCTGTCCCGGAAGATCCATCGGTCCCAATTCAGAAGAAGATTTCTTCAATTTATTTCTTGGACATTGGGCATCCTCGTTAGTGGACAATGGCCTAGGAACAACACTTAACACTAATCAACAATCAATTAAAACCTTATAATTCAATCACAGCACTTAACGACTTCCTCTTAACAATTTCTTATTCCATACAAGTTAAATTTTTACTTTATTCAAGTTTCAACCAACTCATACTTAATTCGATATCCTACCTCATTCTCTAATACTTTCAACCTTATTCTTAGACCTTAAAAGGGCAATAAAAGCTCGATATGAACAACACTTAATTTCCAATCCTATAGCTCTTACAACAATAGTTATCAAATAAGTCACTAGTATGAAATGACTCACACATTCAATTAGATTTCTCGGAAAGGTACTAGTGGCATGAGGCTTTTGGGTAATGGTTCCAGTGACAGCCTCAAGTGCAACATTCACCCTTTTGATTTCAATTTTAGAATTGGATGACAACGATTCAGATGACATCTTTCTAGGTGGTAACGTTTTGTCAAACTCCACTCTATAAGGAAAGATCGTCATGACATTGGTATCCGTTTTAATCTCGCCAATTCTTCTTCAAATCACAATCAACTAATATCTACATTCCTACGAGTATCAACCATTTTGTTGGGATCATAAATATCCACAACTTGGTTTAGATCTGAAATAGCTAGAATTCCTACGGGAATAGCTTAGATTAAATTACAAGGGGATTTAGGGTTCCTTGTGACAATCTACGTCGTATAAATACCTCGTATAAATATAGAAATAATCATCAAACAATCATGTAATCAAATTACATTATATGTATATATATAATCCAAGTTATATATATATATTAAAATAACACTTCTCAGTCTGGCCTTGTCGGTAACTCGGGAATTCTTTGGCACCGTTATAGTCAAAAGTTTTTAGACATTTTGAGAAAAATGTTTATAGTTTAAAAGATTTTGAAATGTTTTATTCAAAACCTTGGTTTTAAAAATCTTTCGTTCTCTATAACGAGAGCTCTGGTACCAAACTATAACACCCCCAAATTTACACAATTCAATTCAGCGGAAGACTCGTTGGTGTTACGGGATAGCACATTACTCACATCATAGACAACGCTTAAAAATCGCGTCGTTTAATAATAAAGCATTTCCATTCATAAATATCAAAGTTACATAGGTCCCAAGTAATTGTATTTCATACAAGTTTTACAAAGCATTTGAATGGAAATTATTGTTTAAGTGCGGGCCATGAATTCTTGATGTCTTCCCTAGAATTACCTTCAAGTACCTGAGATAAAACATGTTAAAGGAAAAGGTCAGCAATAACGCCGAGTGAATTCATATAGTTTAATGAAATCCATCAATATAACATCGGTATAAAATTATTACCGAAAATCATTTTGTACAAATCTTTGTAATAGGCCATAAAATAGCCAAAGTCTTTTTATACAAATCTTCATCAAAAATCGTAATATAGGCGTTTGCCTTCAAAATAATTATACGAATCAATGTCGTAAAAACATCATACAATACGTTTTATAACGTTGCATAAAGTTAAATAAAAACCGTTATATGAATATGGTTATATAAAACCAAAACACAAACATAACATTAGTAATAAGACCCCGTATTGCTAGTCAGGCAATTACATCGTAATTCAATGCGTATATCAATATTTTTGTTATTTGGATTATTACAAGCCGCATGACATTGTTACCTTACTATCACAACAACGGGTAGCTAACCCGATATTCAATTTGCCCATCTAAGTTAGCGTGTCGTCACAATAATCACGCTATGGAAAACTTCTCATACATAAATTCTCTTACCAATCAATGTGGCACAACGGGGATCAACCGTCAAGGCGCGAACTGGGGTGATCGTCCCCAAATAGTACTATTATATGCATAAGCGTCTACCAAATCCCGGTAGTTTACAATTCATGCTAATGGGACTTTTAGTGACATAACCTAACTTTAATAATCCATTTCATTTCATCTATCGGGTCATTTAATCATTCATCGGGTCATACAATCATTCGGGTCCAAATCAATAAACAAACAATCAGGACAAATGGTGTCCTATTTTATCAAAACTAACATGTTATCTCCCTCGCGGGTTTATAAAACATTTCATAAAAACATTTAAAAGAGTGCGAGGCTATGAACTCACGTTGATGTGGGAAGGCGGTCATCGGCGATTTGGATGTACGGTACGTGCTTCAATCACGGAAACCTAGACAAATAATACTCGTCTTAGACTCTTGTCCAATGACTTTATAAAAATAACAATTATGTATACATATGATGATTTTATACATATGATGATCAAGTGGGTTTATACATTCTCATTTACTCATTTTAGTGTTATGTATTGGTAACTTTTATACTAGTTTACTAGTTTTACTTATTTACATGTTTTAGGCCCAATAAGCCTATTACAAGCCCAATACTTTATATTAGTCCATTTTACACCTTTATTATCAGTATTATACTTTTCATGTTGGGCCCAAGTGGGTTAAGCCCAATAAGTAAATTTATAAGTGTTTAGTCCATTTAGTTGGATTATTAGTCCAATAATGCTAACTTAGCCCGTTAATGTCCGTATGTTATATAGTTCGGGTTTTATCGGTTTTTACTTGTATTAAGTACTTATATATCAGTATATGACTTTTAAAAAGTTTACATTAGACGGGTCCGACCGTCTAAGTTTTAATTGACGAAAAACGTTAATTTTACGGTATTAGCCGAAAAGACGTAAAAATCATGTTTATAGTTTTTATAACTTATAAAACTTACCAAACTATCATTTTTATATAATGTCCATTTATTTATTCTTATGCATATTTATATAAATGAAGTATATAAGTTAGTGGGTTTTAATTTACATTTTATACTATATTTATTTGAGTGCTTATATAATAATATTAAACTTTAATTTCACAAAATCTGATTTTTAATTTCACTTTCACCATTTTTATCATATCTTGAGTTCTATAATGAGATAGAAGCTCAAATTCTTATCATAAAAACTACATGATATGTGCTTCATTTTATTCCTTTACAGCTACTGATGAATCAACCTCTAAATATTTTAATAAATTCGTCCAAAATAGTGTAGGCAGATTTGCACTCTAAACTTGTTCTGATCATATCTCACTCATTTTTATGATTCCATTGTATGACCAACTCTCACATGTGTATAAAACCTAAGACATACTGTATATTGATTCCACTTTACCATTTTATCAGTTTAACATTTGGTTACTTACTGTTTTTATACAGCCATCACATTAAGCAAGTTTTTAACCATTTTACCTATGGTTTTCCATCTTTTTAACCATGTTTATCAAATCTATCAACACCAAATCCCCACATAATATTTTTAATCATAATTCATCCTCATATACATATACATAAATAAAGAAAATACAAGATTACATAATCAAAGTAACAAGAGGATAGGAAGAACAATCTTTATACCACCAAGATTAAGTAGTTTATGATCAAGGCTTGGATTTTGATGGCAAAACTTGTGATAAACCAACATCATCTTCAAGTCCACCAATCTTTATAAACTTCTTGTGGGAAATAAGCCCTATGACAACAACAATTCTTCTCCTTGGATGTTAAAATCACCACCCATCAATAGAGCTTGAAAAGGGCTTCATCATATGTGTGAATAACATATGATTTCATGGTTAAATTTGATCAAATGAGGGTGTTTAGGGGTGATTGTTGGACGAATTTTAGAGAGAGAGGAGAGGTTTTTGGTGGTATTGCTTGTATGAAATGTGAGAAATGGTTTGTGGTGAAGTGGTTTGTGGTTTTGTAGATTGTTTAGCTAAGTAAGTTACCAAGTATAACTTGTAAGCTATTAGTGTGACACATCATGGTGCTGTGGCTTATTTTAGCCATGGGTTAGTGTGGGTGGGACAAGTGTCCCACTTGTCTCATCTCCACTAATTTACGGGTACTTATCGATTCTAGTTTCCTCGATTTGCGTGCCCTCGGGTCGTTTTACGAAAAACGTTTTTATAGATTATGAATCAACGACACAAAACGAATCTAATAAAAATTGTCTCATCAAAAACGGAGTTCAAAAACGTAAATACGTAATCCTAAGGTTTCCGGTTTAGTCGTAAAGGACGTTAAATTATTCACGTAAGTCCTAATCTCTTCTCGTAAATTAGTGAGTTTATGAACCAACAAAAATTTAAAACTCCAAAATAATATTCACGGATAAATTTATTTCCTAAAATGTCAGACTGTTACCAAATCGGTGTATGTAAACGTAAGCACGTAACGTAGAATCCTCCGGTTTAGACGTAGTCGATGCTACTTCAAGACGTAAATCCAAATTTCTTCCCAAAAATAAGTGAGTTCATAATATAACATTAAAATAATATTTTTAAATAATATTTGAGAATAAAATATAAACCATAAATTGACGGATTGTCACAGGTTCGGTGGTGTTTGTGTTCGGGCAGCAACAAACCAAGGCCCCACGGTGGGGACCTTGGTTAAAATAGTGGGAAATGAGACCCTCCAAGGTCTAGATGGGTACACATGTCATGGCGGGGGGAGCACCGGCTCAGTCGGTGTGAACCGTGTGCCAGCAGTGGCAACGAACGGCTGCAGCCGAGGATGCTTAGCCGCCGGCCAACCACCAGTCGCCGGCTGTGTGGCGTGTTTGGCTCGGTTTGGTGTTCTCAGGTTTCGGGACTCAGGTACATTTTGATATCCATTATTCTATTAATTAATTAATTAAATTAATTTACATGAAGTATTAATTTATTTAATTAAAAATCATGACTTAGGTTATATTATTTAAATTAATAATACATGTTATAACCTAACTATATTTTTATTTGACTTAATTAAATTAACAAACCAGGCTTAATTTAATTATTTGTATAAGGTAAGGTTTTTTAAATTATATTGTCACATTATTAATTAATAAACCATGCATATCCTTATTAATTAATAATCATTTTTAGCCTAAGTATTTAATTTAATAAACTTTACTAATATATTGTCATGGCTTATAAATTATCATTATTAAGCACTAGCTTGTATTTTGGACTTATAAATCAATCTTATTTCTATTTTTAGAAACTTTCTATTTTTGGAAACTTACTTATTTTTAGAAACTTGCTATTTTTAGAAAGTTACTTATTATGACACTACAAGTATAGTAATACGAGAATGCATGAAATACATAATCATATTACATGTAAAACATGAATAAATACAAGATAACACTAAAAAACAGTAAAACATGACAAGAACATATAAAATAAGCTAGAACACAGAGAATCAGTAAAACTCAATAATCAGACAACTCATACACGTCCCTTATTTATGTAGTATCGTGAAGTCGGAGGAAATCGTTCAGCTTCCATTCTAGCTTCACTACTGGACATAAGGTACGGATATTCCGTACTTCAGTATGGACATTCCTACGTATGTTTGATTAGGATTCCCCTTTTGTAGCTATTTGTTTTTCCATAGTTATTGGATATGTTTTGAATGCTTATGTTATATTTTAAATGCCTGAACTATATTGTAAAACTCGCATGATTTTACCATGAACATTATAATTATAATCGTACGTACATGATTAAAAATTTCCATTTATAACATGTTTACGTTTCACGAATATTAATTAAAAGAATTACGTACGTGTTATTACACGATAAGTATTTAAAATATATTAATACACGGTAATTATTATCAAAATATCATATGGCATGTCATATGATCTAGTGTTTGTTCAAGTTTCATGCTTGAGGTTAATGTGGTACTTCAGTCACATTCCATTGTACTCTAACGATTTTTTGGTGTAATATATTTTACCGGGGTGAGTCCCCTTTACCAAAAAAAATAACTATTATCAACAATAATTATAATCACGAACATGAAATCATGAACGTAAATAATCACGAACATATTAATATGTAATTACGTAATTATTATTACGATTACGTATAAGTATATATTATAACACGAACAACTAATAATAAAGTCACGTAAATACGAGCACGAGAACACGTAACAATTTAGAACACGAAAACCGTTGGGTTCCCCTTGTGGTCCCCACATACCCACGGACACAAGAACAAGAAAGGGCCAAGCCCACTTTTGTTTTTGCTAAAACAGGAAAAAGGGAAAAACATATTTTCATATTATAGAAGATTTATAAAATTACAAAACTCTAGCCCCTTTTTCCTCTCCCTTTTGGCCGCCGGTTAGAACACCACCAAGGAAGGGTGTTTTTATTAATTTTGGTGATTCAATTCAAGTGTTAGTCCTTCGTGTTAGTGTTCTCGTTTGATTCACGCATTGGTAATCCGTTATCCTTTTTCTTTTACCCCTTTTATTTATTAGAACACATAAAATCATGAGAATTAGTAAAGAAGATTAAAAACATGTTGGATAATCATGGGGGGTAATAAACATGGTGGTTTTGGGTGGTTTGGGCCGACAAACACAAACCGAGAGCCGAAGCTTTCGGTGTCTCACGTGTGACACAGCCGAGACCATTGGGTCTCGGTGTAGTCCTTCTGGTTCGGCAGCAGGGTGAAACAAGGGACCCCGATGTGACTCAGGGTGGCCTTGTGGTCTTTTGGGGGTCTCGACAAAAATAAACAAGCATCATCGGCCCAAGCCGGTGGCTAAATTGACCAACCAGGGGGAACTCAAGCCGCAGAAGGGGAAACCACCGGCTAACCGCCGGTGGGAACTTTGGATGGGCAGCGGCTAACCGAGAACCAAGAGAACCACCGGCTTAAGCCAGTGGCTGTGAACCGAAGGCAGGGGTAAGCAACTGTTTTTGGTGGGGTTTGATTCGGGCCAGTTCACGGGTTACAGTCCGGTTCACGACATGATTTTAATAAAATAATACATGGGTTCGTTTTATTATTTTATTTTACAAGCTTAATTATTTTTACATGTGCATTTATTTTAGAGGAGTAATTAAATTAATTTAACATGGTACTTGATAGGTGTGTAAACACCCATCCTTTTTACCACTTAACTACAATAATAACCAAGCCAAAACGTGTATTTTATGTCGTAAATGTCGGAATTATGCGTGGTTTGTGTTTTTGTTGTGATTTTAGGTTCAAAATGTTAAAAGGGAAGAAAACACGGTATTCACGGGCTTTTATCGAAGAAAAAGACAAAAGACGAAGTCAAGAAATCAAGAGTGCAAAAAGAACAGAAGTCCAAGACCAATTCTGAAGATTTATCGAAGAAAAAGTCAAAAGACGAAAGTTTACTTAAAGCCGAAGAACTCAAGTCTAATTTATTGAAGAATTACAAGACGAGTTTAAATAAATCCCGAGACAAAGTCATTAAAGTCAAAGAATTAAGAAGATTAAGGACTTAATGATGCAATTAAAGAAAGAAGAAAGAGGGGAGGAAGCTTCCTCTAAGCACCTCCCTAATCTCCTATAAATAGGATTCATTTCATTCCATTTGTTTTTGTTGGCTAAGTGTGACAATTAGTCTTCCACCCTTTAATTACTTGTTCTTTAATTACATGTCATTTAATTAATTGTCTTGAACCTTAAATTCATTTTAATTCCAAGTAAGTGTTCTTAATTTTGTTGCTTTAATCTTTATTTACCTTTGATCAAGTTTTTCTTTTATCATTCTCTTTCTACCTTTCTCTTGTTTTTGGTTTGTTCTTTAAAATTCGGATTAAGCAAGAAGTTGCTTAATCTCTTTACTTATTTTACTAAAAAGTTTACCTTTTTACTTTTGTGTAAGTCTTTGTATAAGATAAGCTATAATTTTGACATCTTATTGGCTTGTTTCATACTTAGCTTATTTGTTTTTCTAAGTTCTCTAAAAAGTTTCATTTTTCTAAAAGTTTGCTTATTTAGTTTTCTTATTTCGTGTTTGAAAAGGTTTTAAATTTGTTTCTTATTATCTCGTCCTATTTCCATTTCATCTAAGTTTTATAAATCAGCTTATTAGTTCTAGATTATTTGGTTCTTGTGCTTATTGCGAAATTGTTCTCCATCGGAAAGTAAGGGTTCTACACATTGCGACGGCTCTTCTTCTCAACATTCCGATTCTGACTGAATTGGGACAAGGGTTTTGCATTCCGATCCGGGATTGCGATCTAGAGTAACAACACCCTCATTCCGATCTGGGATTGCGATCGCACATTGCGATCGCACATTCCGACGGCTCTTGAGGTATTTTGAGTCGAAGTGCTGCCCAAATTTGTATAGCAATATTCCGATATGAACTTATTCCGATGGGTGTATTCCGATGGAAGTGACATTCCGATAGGTAGCTTTTCAATTATTCCGATAGACCTAGTTTTTGATACATTCCGATAGACACATTGCGATCTGGATTCCGATGGACTTGGTGACAACATTCTGATAGTGGATTCCGATGGTTTTGAGTTTGGAATTATATTTTGCTATGTTTTATTTTTAAGTTACATTTTTAATACTTCGTCAAATTTACTTTTCGTCACGTTTTAATTTTAAGTCATTTAATTAATTTACCTTTAAAAGTGTTAATATTGCACCCTTTACTTTTAATTAGTTTTAGATTTAAATTAACATCATTTACTTTTAAGTCTTGCATTTAAATATACTACAACAACAAATCTTTGTTTCCACCAAAAGACGACTGAGTCACACTTAAACAAGTAATCAATTCGATTAGACCTACATCAACGAATTTTCTTACTAGGCCAAAAGCCTAGTATTAGTACTTAATCAATTTATTTAAACCATGACTTAGGTTTATTATTATTATTAATAATAAATGACTTTAACCTAAGTATTTTATTATTTAATTTAGAATAAATAAATTAATTAATTATTAAACCATGACATGTAATTAATTAATTTTCATGACTGAGGTTATATTAATATAAATATTAATACATGTTTAAACCTAAGTATTAAATGCACTTTAATTTAATTAAATCATGCTATATTTAATTTAATCTTATAACATATAGTTTATTTATTTTACATGTATTAATTAATAAACTATACTATTAATCACATGACTTAGAATATTAATCAGTAAAACCTTAAGCTTATCTTATTAGCTTAATAATCCAACTTATTTCTAAATATGGAAACTTTCTATTTTTAGAAACTTATCTAATTTAAGCAGTTAATCTATTTATGGAATCTTTCTATTTTTAGAAACTTATCTATTTTTAAGCAGTTAATCTATTTTTGAAAACTTTCTATTTTTGGAAACTTTCTATTTTTGGAAACTTTCTATTTTAGGAAACCTGCTATTTTATAAAGTTACTTAATATTACACAACAAGTATAATAATCCAAGAATGACAAGTAATACCTAACCAGAATATCCAGAAATCATGATAAACACATCATAACGATAAAATCAGTAAAACAAGACATGAACATATAAAACAAGCTAAGACATGATATAGAACCAGTTACGTACACAGTAATCAGAACACTTATACACGTATATTATTTATGTAGCATTAGTGAGATCGAAGTAGGACTCTCTTTCGTTCGTCTTCTTTGTTCATTGGACACAAGGTAAGGATTCTTCGTCCTTTCTGTATGTACATTCTTTCCTTATTAGGATTTCCCCGTATGCAGCCAACGATTTTCCTAGGATATGTTTTATATGTTTTGATTTGCTTATGTTTAATTAAATGCCTAAGCCATATACATGCATGACCAGTTTCACCTAGTTATGGAGGTACCATAACCATAACACTAGAGGCACCAGTTTTATGACTTCAACACGGCGGAGTGATAGCTCGTGGCGTCCCTTTTAGCTTTTGGCCATATTATTATATTATCATGTGGGGCGTATGGGTGCATCCTAGATTACATGTTTTAACAGATTATTCAGGTGAATATGATGTGTGCCTTGGATCCTTCACCAGGAGCTGATCCCTCCTACCCAAACTCATATTAATTAGAGGAAACCCCTCTAATTGCATGATGAAGTCACCCCTCCAAGTATTCATGCACGTTGATATTTCATGACCTATATTGGCTAATGGTAAACATGTTAAACAGTTTTCATAAGATAAACATAAGGCTTTTCAAACTATAAAACCCATTTTACTAAGTTATACTAGGTTTTCTAGGACTTAATCAATTCCGTTGCTATATGTTGTATATGCTTATATTATTCATACTATGCTTGTATATCCGTGCATTGAGCGTTAAGATCAGCCGTTTTCCTTCCATGTTCCCAAAACGGTAAGTACTCAGGGACGCTCGTAGACTCTATGTAACACCCCCAAATTTATACAACTCAGTACATCGGAAGACTAGTTGGTGTTACGGGATAACACATTACTCACATCATAGACAACGCTTAAAAATCGCGTCGTTTAATAATAAAACATTTCCATTCATAAATATCAAATTTACATAGGTCCCAAGTCATTGTATTTAATACAGGTTTTACAAAACATTTGAATGGAAATTATAATTTAAGTGCGGGCCATGAATTCTTGTTGTCTTCCCGAGAATTACCTTCAAGTACCTGAGACAAAACATGTTAAAAGAAAAGGTCAGCGATAACGCCGAGTGAATTCATAGAGTTTAATAATGTGACAATCCGTCAATTTATGGTTGATATTTTATTCTCGAATATTATTTAAAAACATTATTTTAATGTTATAATATGAACTCACATATTTTTGGGAAGAAATTTGGATTTACGTCTTGAAGTAGCGTCGACTACGTTTAAACCGGAGGATTCAACGTTACGTGCTTACGTTTACATACACCGTCCTTGGTGACAGTCCGACATTTCAGAAAATAAATTTGTCCATCAATATTATTTTGGAGTTTTAAATTTGTGTTGGTTCATAAACTCACAAATTTACGAGAAGAGATTAGGACTTACGATTTTATTTTAACGTCCTTTACGACTAAACCGAAAACCTTAGGATTACGTATTTACGTTTTCGAACTCCGTTTTTGATGAAACAATTTTTATTGGATTCGTTTTGTGACGTTGATTCATAATTTATAAAAACGTTTTTCGTAAAACGACCCGAGGGCACGCAAATCGAGGAAACTAGAATCGAGGAGTACCCGTAAATAAATGGGATGAGACAAGTGGGACACTTGTCCCACCCCACTCCAAAACCGGCCTAAGTAGCCACACATCCCATGATGTGTCCAAAATTTTAGCTTAAAGCTTACACTTGTAAGCTAAGCTTACAAGTTAAGCAACTTTCCACTCACACCTCAAAACTAGCTAACTAAAACCATACACACATTTTCACTCAACATGCAAAACCACTTCTCTCTCCCTCCTTCTCCATGGTTGCCGTCCCTCATCTCCACCAAAACACCCCTTTCATACAAATTTTAACCATAAACATATGTTATAATCAACATATGTTAATCTCCATTCAAAAAGATGAAGATTGGTGCAAGTTATAACATCAAAGGAGGAGTTTCCATGGAGTATTAGGGCTGATATTCCACAAGTTGTTCATGAAGAATGGTGTTCTTGAAGATGGTGTTGGCTATGCACAAGTTTCTCCATCAAAATCCATGTTTTGATCAACCTACATCATCATGGTGGTATAAAGATTGTCCTCCTAATCTTCTTGTTATTTTGATTATGTAAACATGTATTTTATTTCCTATTTTATATATATATGATGATTATATGATGATAAAAATATTATGTGGGGATTTGATGTTGATAAACATGCTTGAAAAAGTGAAAAACTATAAGAAACAAGTCTAAAATCTTGTCTAAATATGTTGGCTGTATAAAACAGTAAAGAATCAAGTGGTGAACTGATAAAAATGGCATAGATTAATAGATTTACAGTAAGCTATGGGTCTTGTACACATGTGAGAGTTGGCCATGCAATGGAATCAAAATAATGAGTGAGATATGATCAAAACAAGTTTAGGGTATAAATCTGAGGTTACTGTTTTGGACGATTTTTAGAAAATATTTAGAAGATGATTCAACAGTAGCTATAGAAGAGTTAAATGTAGCACATATCATGTAGTTTATGTGATAAAAATTTGAGCTTCTATCCCCATATAGAACTCAAGATATGGCAGTTTTGGTGAAAATGAAGATAAAAATCAGATTTTTGGAAATTAAAGAATAATAATATTATATAAGCACTCAAGATTATAATGTATAAAATGTAAAACTAAAACCCACTAACTTATGGATTTTATTTATATAAGTATGTAAAAGGTTAAATAAGTGGACATTTTATAAAAATGGTAACTTATTAAGTTTTATAAGTTATAAAACTAAAAACATGATTTTTACGACTTTTTCGGCTATTGCCGTAAAATTAACGTTTTTGTTAAATAAAACTTAGATGGTTGGACCCGTCTAATGAAAACTTTATAAAACTTATATACTGATATATAGACATTTATAACAAGTAAAAACCGATAAAAACCCGAACTATAGGACAAACGGACATTAACGAGCTAAGTAAACACATTGGGCTAATAATTGGACTAAATAAGTTAAATACTTGTAAAAAGAACTTATTGGGCTTAACCCATTTGGGCCCAACATGGAAAGTTTAAATACTGATAATATAAGTACAAAATGGATTAAAACAAGTTAAATAACTTATAATAAGTTTATTGGACTTAAAACGTGTAAATAGGTAAAACTAGTAAACTAGTATAAAAGTTATCGACATATAACTCTAAAATGAGTAAATGAGGATATGTAAACCCACTTGATCATCATATATATATAATCATCATATGTATACATAATTGTTATTTTTATAAAGTCATTGGACATGAGTTCATAGCCTCGCACTCTTTTAAATGTTTTTATAAATGTTTTATAAACCCGCGAGGGAGATAACATGTTAGTTTTTATAAAACTAGGACACCATTTGTCCGATTGTTTGTTTATTGATTTGGACCCGAAAGATTGAATGACCCGATTGTATGACCCGATAAATGATTAAAGGACCCGATAGATGAAATCAAATGGATTATTAAAGTTAGGTTATGTAACTAAAAGTCCCATTAGCATGAATTGTGAACTACCGGGAGTTGGTAGACGCTTATGCATTTAATAGTACTATTTGGGGACGATCACCCCAGTTCGCGCCTTGACGGTTGATCCCCGTCGTGCCACATTGATTGGTAAGCGAATTTATGTATGAGAAGATTTCCATAGCGTGACCTTTGTGACGACACGCTACTTTAGATGGGCAAAATTTGTATCGGGTTAGCTACCCGTTGTTGGTTTAGTAAGGTAACAATGTCATGCGGCTTATAATAATCCAAAATTTACAAAATACTAATAGACGCTCCGAATTACGAAGTATTGCCTGACTAGCAATACAGGGTCATACTATTGATATTATGTTTGTGTTTTGGTTTTCATAACCATATTCTTATAACGGTTTTTATTTAATCTATACAACGTTGTAAAACGTATTGTATGATGTTTTTACGACATTGGCTCGTACAATGATTTTTAAGGCTAATGCCTATATTATGATTTTTCGATACGGATTTGTATAAAATAACTTTGGCTATTTTATGGCCTATTAAAATGATTTGTACAAAATGATTTCAGTAATAATTTTATACTGATATTATATTGATGGATTTTATCAAACTCTATGAATTCACTCGGCGTTATCGCTGACCTTTTCTTTTAACATGTCTTATCTCAGGTACTTGAAGGTAATTCTCGGGAAGACAACAAGAATTCATGGCCCGCACCTAAACTATATTTTCCATTCAAATACTTTGTAAAACTTTGTATGAAATGTAATGACTTGGGACCGATGTAACTTTGATATTTATGAATGGAAATCATTTAATATTAAACGACGCGATTTTTATGCGTTGTCTATGATGTGAGTAATGTGTTATCCCGTAACACCAACTAGTCTTCCGCTGTACTGAGATGTATAAATTTGGGGGTGTTACAGTTTGGTACCAGAGCTCTCGTTATAGAGAACGAAAGATTTTTAAAACCAAGGTTTTGAATAAAACTTTTCAAAATCTTTTAACTATAAACATTTTCCTAAAAATGTCTAAAAATCTTTTGACTATAACGGTGCCGAAGAATTCCCGAGTTACCGACAAGGCCAAGACTGAGAAGTGTTATTTTAATATATATATATATATATATATATAACTTGGATTATATATGTATATACGATGTAATTTTATTACATGATTGTTTGATGATTAATTTGATTTTTATACGAGGTATTTATACGACGTAGATTGTCACAAGTAACCCTAATTCCCCTAGTAAATTAATCGAAGCTATTCTCGTAGGAATTCTAGCTATCCTAGATCTAAACCAAGTTGTGGATATTTATGATCCCAACAAATGATTAATATTCGTTGAAATGTAGATATTAGTTGATTGAGAAATTGAAGAAGAATTGGCGAGATTAAATCTGATATCGATGTTATGACGATCTTTCCTTATAGAGTGGAGTTTGACAAAACGTTATCACCTTGAAAGATGTCATCTGATTCGTTGTCATCCAATTCTTAAATTGAAATCGAAAGGGTGAATGTTGCACTTGAGGCTGTTATTGGAACCATTACCCAAAAGCCTCATGCCACTAATACCTTTCCGAGAAGTCTAGTTGAATGATCAAGTCATTTCATATTAATGACTCATTTGATAATTGTTGTTGTAAGAGCTAATAGGATTGGAAATTAAGTGTTGATTCATATTGAGATTGTATTGCCCTTACAAGGCCGAAGAATAAGGTTGTAAGTATTGGATAATGAAGTAGGATATCGACTTGAGTATAAAATTTGGATGAAACTTGAATAAAGTGAAACTTAACCTGTATGGAATATGAGATTGTTAATATAAGTCGTTAAGTTATTTGATTGAATTATGAGGTTTTAAATGATTATTGAATTCGTGTTAAGTGTTGTTCCTAGGCCATTGTCCACTAACGAGGATGCCCAGTGTCCAATAAATAAATTGAAGAAATCTTCTTCTAAATTGGGACCGATGGATCTTCCAGGACAGGTGGGACACCTAATGACTCTTGTAGATTAGTATTCATTGTGGTATCTTTTAAAAATCCCTAACTTAACTGAGATATCGGTTGGTAGGATGAGTTCTGAGAATAGTATGACATAGTGACACGTAATGTGTTACGGTACAATTTTGACTTGTTTGTGATTAATGAAAAGACTACCTTTGATTGCTAAATTCTACATGTATCGATGTTATCTATCCTTTATTGCTTCATCCTAGTGTTTGCATTAGTGATGCAACCATTGAACAAGTACTCATCTTGATTTGAGTTACGTTGTAGATTATTCTTCCTGAGTGCCATCGAGGTCATGAACCTCATGATTAATTGGCTAAGCTCATTTCCTATCATATCGTAGTTAGTTCTTGGTGAACAAGCTTTCATCACTCTTTTGCAGATCACTCATTCTTTTTATAAGATGAAATAGTATGCCTTGAGAAAAATTGAATTTTCATCATTATAAGGATTATTCAAAGTAAGATTTATAAGTGATTATTATCAAAATGAGGTTGTTTATAAAGTACCTTGGAAAAACTTAATTGTTTTCATAATAAAGAAAATCTTTGTAAATTTATTTTTGATTCTTATTTAAGACTTAAGCATGAAAATGTTTTTATTATAAACATGATGATAAAATTTTGACGAACTGAGTATTGCATCGTTAATCTTGAAATTGTATATAGTTGCACGCCTACATACAATTTGGAATGGACAATGCAAGACTGATTAGTAGTCACCATAAAACTAATGAATAAACACTACATTTTCTTTGAAGATTGTGAAAGATTAAACTTTACGAGATCTGCAAGAAGTGAAAAATAGGGACATAGTGTTAGGGACACCTACATATGTGCCTGTAGCATCTATTCTTCTGAGTTCAAATTTCTCATCTGTGGAACTTGTCTTATTTGACAATTGATATTCCCTTCTTGTCCAATTCTCCCGTAGCGAGATTCTTAGGAAAAGTATCTGATTACCGAGTGTTGATACCCGACTGGATGTATTGACGTTCTTATCATTTCTTATGATTTGATTTCATTTGAATGACCTGGGTAACGATCCGAGGAGCTTTCGAATGCGTACTCAAATTATGAAAACATGGGATATATTCATATTCATTAAGTGTTTTCTTCTGTATCTGATTTGAAATTCTCTCGCGTAGATTATGCGTTGACCTTACTCTTTAGATGATAGTTGTGTCTCCATATATCCTCGAACTTGTAAAGGATTATGAGTTACTTTTAGTCTTTTGAGAAGTTCACATCTTATCAACGGCAATGCAACTGGAAAGTTGATAGTGCCAGTAGAATGGATTGATTGATTATGACATGACGATATCGTCTTGATTGATGGGAACTCGAGTAGAATTCCCCTAAATGATAAGATGTTGATTATCAAAAGTGATCTAAATAATTCTTGATGGATGACCATATCCAGCATTTAGACTTGAAATTTTACCGTGAATGGTTGTGAACTAGTTATAGATATTATAATCTAAAAAAAAAAAACCTAATATGAATTTATTAAAAGATGATAATGTTATCTGAAGCTTTAGTAAGTATTAGTTGGTGAATTACCTAGACTTTTCCCATTAAAGCAAGTTGAAATTGCTGTTGATTATATTTCCGGTGCTGCACCTGTGGCTTGTGCACTGTACGTCAGCACCATCTAAATTAAAGGAATTACCGTACAACTGAGGAAGTTGTCGGAGAAAAGATTTTATTATACCAAGCCTGTCATCATGAAGAGCTATGGTGTTATCTTTCCTTATATTTATATATTACTGTGAATTGAGTAAATTGAAAATCGAAAACGATATCCATAACTCGAAATTGAAGATTTGTTCGATCATTTACAAGGTTCTAGTGTATGTTTTAAAGATTTGATCCACGGCATGGTTATCATCAAACTTCGCATCTGCGAAAGAAGATTATGTATTCCAATCACTACATCCGGTACTTGTAATGAACATTATGAGTTTCACGTGATGTCGTTTGGATTGACCAATGCACATGTAGCATTCATAAATTTGGTGAATCACGTGTGTAGGCTGTAAATTGATAAATTCATGCTTGCGATCATTAAGGACCATTTGTTTGTTTATAAGAATAAGAATGAGTTAATAATTATTTATAGACTGCCTTAAATTGGCCGAAAAACTAAAAATTGTACCTTGAATATTTAACATATGACTTAAGACTTAATTCTTTACATGATTTAACTATGTGATTAATAGATAATGGAATATAAATTGACTCTTCAAAAATTAAGAGCCCTTTTAAGAACTTTGAGTTATACTAAAAAGAAAGTGCAAATATATTTTGACAAATGTTTTAACAAAGGATTTTAAGGGATTATTCCCTTACACACAAACCATTTAACTAAACTTCTGTTTAGGGGTAAATGTTTGTGTATACCTCCAGATAACTTAAAAAGGATTGAGGAAACCATTTAAACCATAACTTGAAATTTGAAACGATAATTTTTATTTTTCAAACTAAGAAATTTAAAACTTTTACGTTTACGCTTCATGAAAATTAACTAATAATTATTTAATTAGTTGTAATATTTATCAACACTTTAAAACATCAGATTGAGTAAAACAGATAAAGATAATAGTAAAGACGAAACTAAAACATAGAAGATATGAAGAAAGAATTTTGAATAAATACGATTGTGATATTTATTTCATCAGGAGAGTGAACGTAATTACTGACGCATTATGTAGAAAAGATAAAGAACCAGTTAGGACATGTTCCTTAATAATGAAGGTGCAAAATAAATCGCCAAACAATTTAAAATATAGCCGATGATTGTAAAAAGGATAATATAGATAATAAAAAGGGATTCGCGACTAATGTGAACCATTAAAATAAAGAAGCCAATAGCGTTAAATGTTTTAAAGGCCACTTGTGGTTGCCTAAATATGGAGATTGTGAGATATAGTTATGTTGGAATTTGTAAGTATAAGTATTCTATTTATGTCATTTACGACTAAAAATATCTCTGTCTGAAGAAGTTGTACTGATGGCAATTATGAAGGCAGGCATCGCCTCATACATTAGTGAACGTCTAGCTATTGCAAAGGTCATCATCTGAATTTGATTCGATTTAGGTCATCGTCGACAGACTGACCAAATCTGCTAATATCATTCTCGTTAATGATAAATGCAAAAAGAGTTATGTAAACATAGTGTGCTTGTATCAAATATCTTTATCAAGATCCTCGCTTCGCATCGAATTTTTAGAGATTTGCTCAGAATTCATTGAGAACGAACCTTGATGAGAGTACTATGTACCACCCCAAATCGAAGGGACGAGGTAAAGTAACGATACAAAGTAATATAAGTGTTGTTTTATGTTTGAATGATTGACCTTTGGAAATGAATCGTATAATCGTTTTCCTTGGAGGGATTATCGTTGATAATCATCGTATTAGGATTGAGATCGAATCTTGTTAGGATCTAAACATTAGAGCATCTGTAAGCAAGAGTTGAAATGAAGACATCCGACATACACCCACTGTGAGTTGGAAATGTCTCTTAGGTTTAAGGTTTCCTATGATGGCGAACCTATCCTTGCAGAATACCCGACCCGCGAGATCTGAAATGATTGTTGAAATTATGATTTGATTATTAACTGCCGATAGTGGGCAGGAGGTTATGTGAATATGAAATGTAGATCTTGAAGTGCCAAATGGGTAGCGAAGTTATGCCAAAATTTTTAACCTTGGAAAAATGAATTCATGATCTGACAAATCATGGGATATAAGTCCCCGTTATATGGGACCATTGAGATGACGTAAAAAGATTGGTTTAAAAGGCATATAAGCTGGATCTACCCTAGGACTTCCAAGACTATGTGAATTATGTTTCGTATATCGAACTTGATGGAATATCTATCAAGTTAAAAATCTGAATTCTTCTTGATAAATTTTAGATCGGCGAAAAGTTGCATTCATCAAAAACCCGTGAACATCATGGATAGAGAAAGTAAGTCAACATTAAGCCTGATCTTATTCCCGTAGTTATGTTTGATGAAACTCGCGTATTGTAACGAATTGCACTTGTGAGAAAAGACCGAATGTGGAGGAAATACCCACATGGCTTTAACTCTATAAGAAGCGAGTAGTAAGGTAAGATGATCTTTGAGGACAAAGATCCTGTTTAGGGGTAAATGCTGTGACAATCCGTCAATTTATGGTTGATATTTTATTCTCGAATATTATTTAAAAACATTATTTTAATGTTATAATATGAACTCACATATTTTTGGGAAGAAATTTGGATTTACGTATTGAAGTAGCGTCGACTACGTTTAAACCGGAGGATTCAACGTTACGTGCTTACGTTTACATACACCGTCCTTGGTGACAGTCCGACATTTCAGAAAATAAATTTGTCCATGAATATTATTTTGGAGTTTTAAATTTGTGTTGGTTCATAAACTCACAAATTTACGAGAAGAGATTAGGACTTACGATTTTATTTTAACGTCCTTTACGACTAAACCGGAAACCTTAGGATTACGTATTTACGTTTTCGAACTCCGTTTTTGATGAAACAATTTTTATTGGATTCGTTTTGTGACGTTGATTCATAATTTATAAAAACGTTTTTCGTAAAACGACCCGAGGGCACGCAAATCGAGGAAACTAGAATCGAGGAGTACCCGTAAATAAATGAGATGAGACAAGTGGGACACTTTTCCCACCCCACTCCAAAACCGGCCTAAGTAGCCACACATCCCATGATGTGTCCAAAATTTTAGCTTAAAGCTTACACTTGTAAGCTAAGCTTACAAGTTAAGCAACTTTCCACTCACACCTCAAAACTAGCTAACTAAAACCATACACACATTTTCACTCAACATGCAAAACCACTTCTCTCTCCCTCCTTCTCCATGGTTGCCGTCCCTCATCTCCACCAAAACACCCCTTTCATACAAATTTTAACCATAAACATATGTTATAATCAACATATGTTAATCTCCATTCAAAAAGATGAAGATTGGTGCAAGTTATAACATCAAAGGAGGAGTTTCCATGGAGTATTAGGGCTGATTTTCCACAAGTTGTTAATGAAGAATGGTGTTCTTGAAGATGGTGTTGGCTATGCACAAGTTTCTCCATCAAAATCCATGTTTTGATCAACCTACATCATCATGGTGATATAAAGATTGTCCTCCTCATCTTCTTGTTATTTTGATTATGTAAACATGTATTTTATTTCCTATTGTATATGTATATGATGATTATATGATGATAAAAATGTTATGTGGGGATTTGGTGTTGATAAACATGCTTGAAAAAGTGAAAAACTATAAGAAACAAGTCTAAAATCTTGTCTAAATATGTTGGCTGTATAAAACAGTAAAGAATCAAGTGGTGAACTGATAAAAATGGCATAGATTAATATATTTACAGTAAGCTATGGGTCTTGTACACATGTGAGAGTTGGTCATGCAATGGAATCAAAATAATGAGTGAGATATGATCAAAACAAGTTTAGGGTATAAATCTGAGGTTACTGTTTTGGACGATTTTTAGAAAATATTTGGAAGATGATTAAACAGTAGCTATAGTAGAGTTAAATGTAGCACATATCATGTAGTTTATGTGATAAAAATTTGAGCTTCTATTTTCATATTGAACTCAAGATATGGCAGTTTTGGTGAAGATGAAGATAAAAATCAGATTTTTGGAAATTAAAGAATAATAATATTATATAAGCACTCAAGATTATAATGTATAAAATGTAAAACTAAAACCCACTAACTTATGGATTTTATTTATATAAGTATGTAAAAGGTTAAATAAGTGGAAATTTTATAAAAATGGTAACTTATTAAGTTTTATAAGTTATAAAACTATAAACATGATTTTTACGACTTTTTCGGCTATTGCCGTAAAATTAACGTTTTTGTTAAATAAAACTTAGATGGTTGGACCCGTCTAATGAAAACTTTATAAAACTTATATACTGATATATAGACATTTATAACAAGTAAAAACCGATAAAAACCCGAACTATAGGACAAACGGACATTAACGAGCTAAGTAAACACATTGGGCTAATAATTGGACTAAATAAGTTAAATACTTGTAAAAAGAACTTATTGGGCTTAACCCATTTGGGCCCAACATGGAAAGTTTAAATACTGATAATATAAGTACAAAATGGATTAAAACAAGTTAAATAACTTATAATAAGTTTATTGGACTTAAAACGTGTAAATAGGTAAAACTAGTAAACTAGTATAAAAGTTATCGACATATAACTCTAAAATGAATAAATGAGGATATGTAAACCCACTTGATCATCATATATATATAATCATCATATGTATACATAATTGTTATTTTTATAAAGTCATTGGACATAAGTCTAAGACGAATATTATTTGTCTAGGTTTCCGTGATTTAAGCGCGTACCATACATCCGAATTGCCGATAACCCGCCTTCCCATATCAACGTGAGTTCATAGCCTCGCACTCTTTTAAATGTTTTTATAAATGTTGTATAAACCCGCGAGGGAGATAACATGTTAGTTTTTATAAAACTAGGACACCATTTGTCCCGATTGTTTGTTTATTGATTTGGACCCGAAAGATTGAATGACCCGATTGTATGAACCGATAAATGATTAAAGGACCCGATAGATGAAATCAAATGGATTATTAAAGTTAGGTTATGTCACTAAAAGTCCCATTAGCATGAATTGTGAACTACCGGGAGTTGGTAGACGCTTATGCATTTAATAGTACTATTTGGGGACGATCACCCCAGTTCGCGCCTTGACGGTTGATCCCCGTCGTGCCACATTGATTGGTAAGCGAATTTATGTATGAGAAGATTTCCATAGCGTGACCTTTGTGACGACACGCTACTTTAGATGGGCAAAATTTGTATCGGGTTAGCTACCCGTTGTTGGTTTAGTAAGGTAACAATGTCATGCGGCTTATAATAATCCAAAATTTACAAAATACTAATAGACGCTCCGAATTACGAAGTATTGCCTGACTAGCAATACAGGGTCATACTATTGATATTATGTTTGTGTTTTGGTTTTCATAACCATATTCTTATAACGGTTTTTATTTAATCTATACAACGTTGTAAAACGTATTGTATGATGTTTTTACGACATTGGCTCGTACAATGATTTTTAAGGCTAATGCCTATATTATGATTTTTCGATACGGATTTGTATAAAATAACTTTGGCTATTTTATGGCCTATTAAAATGATTTGTACAAAATGATTTCAGTAATAATTTTATACTGATATTATATTGATGGATTTTATCAAACTCTATGAATTCACTCGGCGTGATCGCTGACCTTTTCTTTTAACATGTCTTATCTCAGGTACTTGAAGGTAATTCTCGGGAAGACAACAAGAATTCATGGCCCGCACCTAAACTATATTTTCCATTCAAATACTTTGTAAAACTTTGTATGAAATGTAATGACTTGGGACCGATGTAACTTTGATATTTATGAATGGAAATGATTTAATATTAAACGACGCGATTCTTATGCGTTGTCTATGATGTGAGTAATGTGCTATCCCGTAACACCAACTAGTCTTCCGCTGTACTGAGTTGTATAAATTTGGGGGTGTTACAAATAAAATCATCAATATAATATCAGTATAAAATTATTACTGAAAATCATTTTGTACAAATCATTTTAATAGGCCATAAAATAGTCAAACTCATTTTATAAAAATCTTCATCAAAATCATAATATAGGCGTTTGCCTTAAAAATCATTATACGAGCCAATGCCGTAAAAACATCATACAATACGTCTTATGACGTTGTATGAAAATAAAAACCGTTATATGAATATTGTAACACCCCACTTGGATAAGTGGACAGTTACGTGTGTTTATGGCGTGTCATCAAAGCATAAGGTAAATGTCCTAGAACATTAACCTTATGCTTTGATGACACGCCATAAACACACGTAACTGTCCACTTATCCAAGTGGGGTGTTACAATTATGGTATCAGAGCTATAGGTTCGACCTGTAGGCTCTAAAACTTGACCTGTGACTAGTGGGTAGCCACCAGGAACTTCTCAGATCTTGCCGTTGTTATCTCTCATGTTTCTCATGCATTTATCAGTCCGTTTTCTTCATTTATCAGTCAGTTTTCTTACAATTTTGACTAAGTAAAAGTTTGGTACAAGACTGGCCATATTTAGTCACATGTGCTTTTCTGCGCATTTTGTTTTGGTGAACCGACCCATATGCGTTCACCCTTCCCGTTCAGATTTTGTATTGATGAACCGAACAACACGCATTCATTCGTACTCATGGCAGATTCATGTTTTCAGTCGAATGTTATTAGGTGAACTGACCCATATGCGTTCACCATTTCTCAGGTCAAATTTCATGCTTATCGATCGAATGTTGTTTTGTGAATCGATCCATAGTTGTTCACCTTGGTCATATCATGAGGTTTTCTTAAAGTATGGATTGGACTACAGCCAACCATATTTTGTCCCAGATTGTAAATTTCTACACATGACAGTTCTCATGAAATTTTGACAAGTATGGATCGAACCAGAATCGCCCATACTTAGTCACATGTTTTCTTCTCTGAATTCTATGAATTGAACCGTAGCCATCCACTTCACTTGATGTTAAACCTCAGTTGATAGTTCTTCTATGTTCTTTGTATCAGTCAAGTTTATACTCTCACGTTGATGTCGTCTTCATGATGATTCAGTTTCATGTCTCCTTACGAGGATTATGTCTTCAGCAAAGTAATGATATTTTCATGTTAAGATACACAAGAATTTCATTAAAACCCGTTTTCATGATAAATCATGGTTAGCCTTCATTAATCATGCTTCATGCTGACCACTGTTGGGACTTTGATTATATCATACTTTTCAGCCTCGAAACAACCAGCAGTAGTCGACACAGGAATTGTCAGCCTATCATGTTACTTATTTCAGATCAGTTTACTACTGTTTAAATCAATTTACTTCTTTGATCATGTCAGACAAGCGACACCCGTGCCGATCATCCCATAAAATCTCTCCTAGTTCCATGTACAGTATTTCATGTGTACTCAACGTAAAGTGTCTTAGATATGCTCCATGTGCAGTATTCATTTTGTACTTCATGTACAGTAGTCCAGGTGTACTCCAGGTACCCTACTCCATGGATATTGCTAATTGATCCTCAATCATCTCAGGCGTTACCACTTGTCGATATTTTACCAGATGCTGATGCTGCTAACACTTTGAAGACCTCACAAATGCTGATGCTGCTGATACTTTGGTGATTTCTCAAGATGCTGATGCCGTTTATAATATGAAGACTCTGCAAACAAGGACGAAAAACTATAAATTTGAAATTTTGACAACAATAAATTTCAACCATCAGACACTACCATTCCATTCCATACATTTACCTTCTCAGCTAGATGCCACACTTCACTCAGCTAACCGTTCATTTAGGAGATTGGGAACCAGAACCTAGTCGGCCACTCAGTAGAATAGTTACATGAATCACGGTCATGATAATGCCCGTCATAAAGTGACAGACAAAGCAGTAGTGACAACCACCGTGCTTATTATTAATCAATCAGTAACCATCGGAACTCCGGAACGGACGTGACCAGAAATACAGAGGTCAGTAGTCTAACCGGTCCGCCAATCCTAGCAGTTACCAAAAAAATTTCAGTCTTGTTCAGATTCATCTACTAAAACAAGTGTCAAGACATCAGTCAAGACATAGGTCTCAGATATCATTTTGGAAGACACATATCAAGACACCAGTCATGGTACACCTCATATGAATATCTTCTCAGAGTACGAGTCAGAACTCATAACTCCGCATGTTTGCTAAATCAGACTCTCAGAAATTCAGGGTACCCTCCAAGGGGATATGACCGTTTCGTCATGCCACAGATAAAAAAATCAGATCATGAAAGATCCAGTTACCACCACTGAAGTATTAATCAGGTTATACACGCAGTATTCATTCAGTGAGGTTACAGACGAACACATTCAGTGAAAATCGCCATGTTTACTTCACGTATTCCTATGACAACTTTATTTTAAAACAAGTATTTACCGACCTCCCAGCCAGCAAAGACTCCACAGTACCAACCATGGGTATTAAAGTTATCCTTTCAGTTAACGACGAGATCCATCTTACTAAATCCCAAATATATTCATTATATCTTCTGCCAGAAAAATAAGTACAAATTATTTCTGCCTTACAAGCGCGGGACTTATCAGTCCATAGCTACGAAGACTTTTAGCTACCAGTTATAAATTCACTTCTGAGATTCCTTAAAATTCAGGATCAGCAGATTATTCTAGAGTCCTCAGACATAATTTCAGAAAGTTTTTCAGAAATTCCTTTCTAGCCACGAAACAGAATTCTACATCGAGCTTGCCTCAAGAACAAAACATGTTTTCAAAAACCCTTGTTGCTGGATTGCAGCTAAGTTAAGAGAGACGTAGTAATTGCTGCAAGAACTATTGGAATGAGGCTTTATTCGCCTTGGCGCACCACCAGGAAGTGCACCATTTTCTGTCTATTAGAAAGAAGGCCGGTATCATGAGATCATGTATCCACCACTGAAAATTTTTAGGAGATCACCATTCTTAATCAATGTTCATTCCAGAAATAGCATGTCTATCTGAACTGCTACGATGTCTTAAAAATTTTCCAAAACAATTTCCGATCATGCTACCATTATTGGTGAGAGAAAGAACATGATGTTTTCCAGACTGCTGTTGCGCATATTACAGTCTCCAAAGTATTAATTTTATACTTCTGAGCTCCCTAATTCTCCAGCTATATTATGAAATTTATGAATAAATTTTTCCTATATTTCTCAGACAAAATCGTCAGTATATTTATTGATCACATTCTTATCTGCTAAATTCTAGAGAAGAACATGAGAAACATCTTCCCATGACCACGCAGATTCTCCGATAGGAGGAAATTATATACGCAACTTTCCAGATATGAATTCCAGTTGAACGAAGTCGCATTTCTGAACCACCCTATTTCAGCAGAAAGAAATTTCAGACAATCCTGCGAAGGTGAAGGCCATCACCTGATGGTCCCGACCGACGCCTATGAACGAAGTACAAACTTTTCTAGAACTCAACTGGCTGCTACCGCAGAAATTGCTGACAGTCTCACAAAAAAAAGTCTTTCCATAGCCATTCAACCAGATTTCCACCAGAATGTCCCATATCCCAGGCAGAATTTTGATAGAAGCAGTATCACACATTGATACAACTATGTTCATATCTAGATGCCTGACATACCGCAGGTTCAAGATAGAACGCCGTCATGTTAGTGAGTTACTACAATCCTTAGGAATTTCTGAACAGAAATGATCATGAGATCATTATCAGTTACCATAGACTCAGAAAAAGTATGATACTATCTAAGACATTGTCAACCATGTAATCAATCTGCGCGTCTTCTTTCATCCGAAAGGATTATACAGTAGTGAACCTGCAGGAACTTTAGCAGTAAATTGTACGAATTCAAGGTATTCCATCGACCACCACACATGACAGAATTCATGTTCACGATCACGTGCGTGTTTACGTTTCACATTACACTTGCGTTTATTTTCACTTCCACGTTTACGTCTCATTCGCAGCACGATGCTGTTTTAGATCATGTTTTGGTGATATCTAATGATTTAAATTCACACTCACGTTCACGACATTGTTCACATTCAGGTTCGTGTTCCATCTCACGATACACGTTTCACAGCTTGTTACCGATTGACTACAGAAACTTTGAGAAAACCAGACTCAAGTTTAGCATAGTTTCTCCATAACCAGACAGACGTTTCACGTCTCATGCCGTATTGTCGGCATTCTTTCCTTAGTCAACATACGCTCATGATATGTTTAGTATCAAGTTTCTGACATATTCCATGCCAGCGTTCATCAGATGATCGCGAACCACGTTCAAAATTGCTCTCGTAGCACGTTCACAATTGTTCACGTAGTTCGTCCCTATATGTTTTAGCAGCTTACTCAGAGATATAAATGTTATCTTTTCAGGATATTTGTACGTACCGTTTCATGTATCCTACATGCTATAGCTTACTCATTCTAGCAGATTCAAAAAATACATCTTAAGTATGGAACCAGAATTTATTCAGCATTCTTCAGGACAGGGTCAACAGGACCAAGATTTTTTTTATTATGTTTAGACCTTTAAGGGAATCGTTTCGAGCGGGAGGACACTCGGAACGGAGGAATCCATTCGGACCTCTCATTTCTTTTCCTTTAATAAATCCAGTTAAGTCCTTTTAGTCATGTCACGTTCCATGTCCTCTTCAACCATGTCACGTTACATGAGCATTTCAGTCATGTCAGGTTTATACCTATCAGCAGCATTATGTCTTAATTAGAAGACAAATTATCCTTTAGCTTATTGTCTATTCAGTTTACGTGTTCTTTCAGTTCTTATAACTAGCAGCTTTATTACCCTTAATTCGAGGACGAATTTTCCTTTTTTTAAAGGGGAAGAATTATAAAACCAGCAGCATTATCATGTCTCTAATTCGAGGACGAATTATTCTTTTTAGAGAGGAAGAGTTGTAAAACCCAAAAATTTAGTTTTTTTATTTATTTCATCATTTTTAGTATAGCCTAACGTTTAAATATTTAGTACGAAAGTCTTAAAATAATTTTTGATATATATTTAAATCTAGTATCTAACTGAAACTTTGATTATAAAATCACAAAGTTTGACATGTAATATATATGGTATGACTTTGTAGGCCGACAATTTGGATACCAATTATGAAAAGATAACAGCATTTTATATAGCAGTAAGGTAGAAATAAATGAAATCCCACAAAAGAATAAATGATCCGATCATCAATGATCGGTCGGTTAAAAAAAACGCTCCATCAAAAAGTAAAAGAGATAAAACCTTCCAAATGAACTTCGGCGATTTTGGCAAGATTGTAGGGAGCGTTACCATATAATCACATTCAATCTCAACTATTTATATTTTTTCACCACAAGTCACACCTTCACATATAACATCCAACACAACATAATAACATCATACAACAATTGTCACCATGATACTTTCAAACGAGATTATTCAAGCAACGTCATTAGATGATCAAGGCTTATAGTTTGTGTTTGAGTAAGGAGGTTGTTCATTTTTTATTTTTTATTTAAATCGACTGGCTCATTTTCGAGTTTGGTCATTGTTTACGATCAGGACGTGTTCATGTTCAGAGTTCCAATTCGATGAGGTTGAATACACCCATTTGTACCTTCGCTAGGTTTTCGATAGTTTTGGTTCGTGTTCGAGTTGGGTCTCGGGTTCCATCGCCTCGTTGAATCTTGCTGCTAGCATTCTCGATCATATTTCGGTTTCGATCTAACGTTCAATTGGAGGTATATTTCTTCATGTCAAATCTATGTCACCTTGTATCCTATCGCCTATCTCTTGAATCATGTGATTAACTGCTATCTTTAGCAAAATGATTTATTATGTCCATATAAATATGATGAAGTTGTTAACTAGATGAAATAACAATTGATACAAATGAACGACACGTTTTCAGATAGTAAATGAGCCATGCAACGTGAAGTCATATATGACATTTTATAATGCATGATTTAGTCATGAGTTTGTGTTTTGATATTATATAAGAACTTTACATGAATTGAATTTACTATGATGGGCAATTAAGAAACTATTAATAATTGCATACTATATAAAAAATGGTAATAAGTTATTATTTAGAAAACGATTAAAGAACTATTTGGTTTTCGAACATATAATAGAATAAGCATATATCTGTTTGGTACACAGTATAAATGTAACAATCGTAATAAAGGTTACTATTTATAGTAATATCGTAAAATGTTAGAATACATATCATACAGTAATTAGAAGTACCGAAATACACCTATCGGTAAATATTTAGAACAGTCAGATATTACCAGATTATACGCAAACAGTAATACAAGAATAAAATAAACCCAGTTAAGTATAATAAGAATCAGTAACAGTAAACAGTAATCACACAACTCATTTCACGTCCCTTATTTATGTAGTAATCGTGAAGTCGGAATAGATCCTTCAGCTTCTTCTCATTTCATTTACTGGACATAAGGTACGAATTTTCCTTCTTCTCATTTCATTTACTGGACATAAGGTACGAATTTTCCGTCCTTTCAGTAAGGACTTCCTTTCTATGCATGATTAGGATTTCCCGTCTTCAGCCAAATGTTTTTCCCCAGTATAAGTTTAAGTTTATCAGTAATCATATTAATAACTAAATAAATTGCCTGAGCATTATATACAAGCACGACCAGTTTATGTACTAGTTACGGAGGTACCGTAACCACGACACTAGAGGCACCGGTGTCGTGACTCACATACAGGAGAGTGATATCCTGCATCGTCCCACTCAGCTCAGCTTTGCCATTTTATCAGTATTTTTAGTGGGGCGTATGGATGCATCCTAGGCTTATCAGTTTACAAGTTATCAGGGTGAATGTGGTGTGTGCTCTACATCTTTCACATTGGAGCTGATCCCTCCACCCAGCACAGTAATTAGAGGACACCCCTCTACAGTTATTTAGAGGCCACCCCTCTACAGCATGACGAGGTCACCCTCCAGTTATTCATGCACCGTTGTTACAGCACGTGACCTATATAAGCTTTGGCAATTAAAATACAGTAAATGCAGGATTTCAGATTTAACAGATAACAGTTCAGCTTTATTATTTATAAATCAGACTTTACGGATTATACACAGATTTCCGCTGCAACTTTACTTATCAGTCTTACAGCTCTAGTATTTTATCATCTGTTTATTTCAGTAATTCCTTATCATGCTTTATATCCGTTCACTAAGCGTTATGCTCAGCCGTAGTTCTTTCATGTTCTAACGGCAGGTACACCCAGACGCTTTTAGGATTCTGTTAGCATGTGCATTGAATGGAAGCTATCTGGACTTCTTACTTTATGCACTTCTTATATTATTCTGCTTATTTGGATATTGTTTAGTCCTTTCCTTCAGTATTTTACTTTTCATGCTTTGAGCTTAGGTTTGGATTACCGATGTTTGATTTCGGTATTTCATTTATGGTCAGTTAATGTTCTAGGACATTTACCTTATGCTTTGATGACACGCCATAAACACACGTAACTGTCCACTTATCTAAGTGGGGTGTTACAAATATGGTTATGAAAACCAAAATACGAACATAATATTAATAGTATGACCCTGTATTGCTAGTCAGGCAATACATCGTAATTCGGAGCGTACAGCAGTATTTCGTTAATTTGGATTATTATAAGCCACATGACATTGTTACCTTACTAAACAAACAACGGGTAGCTAACCCGATACTCAATTTTCCCATATAAAGTAGCGTGTCGTCACAAAGGTCACGCTATGGAAATCTTCTCATACATAAATTCGCTTACCAATCAATGTGGCACGACAGGGATCAACCGTCAAGGCGCAAACTGGGGTGATCGTCCCCAAATAGTACTATTATATGCACAAGCGTCTACCAAATCCCGGTAGTTCACAATTCATGCTAATGGGACTTTTAGTGACATAACCTAACTTTAATAATCCATTTTATTTCATCTATCGAGTCCTTTAATCATTTATCGGGTCATACAATCGGGTCATACAATCATTCGGGTCCAAATCAATAAACAGACAATCGGGACAAATGGTGTCCTATTTTTTAAAAACTAACATGTTTTCTCCCTCGCGGGTTTATAAAACATTTCATAAATCCATTTAAAAGAGTGCGAGGCTATGAACTCATGTTGATGTAGGAAGGCGGGTTATCGGCAATTCGGACGTACGGTACGTGCTTCAATCATGGAAACCTAGACAAATAATACTTGTCTTAGACTCATGTCCAATGAATTTATAAAAATAATAATTATGTATACATATGATGATTATATATATATGATGATCAAGTTGGTTTACATATTCTCGTTTACTCATTTTAGTGTTATGTGTCGATAACTTTTATACTGGTTTACTAGTTTTACCTATTTACGTGTTTTAGGTTCAATAAACTTATTATAAGTTCTTTAACTTGTTTTAATCTATTTTATACTTATATTATCAGTATCTATACTTTCCATGTTGGGCCCAAATGGGTTAAGCCCAATAAGTTCTTTTTATAAGAGTTTAACTTATTTAGTCCAATTATTAGCCCAATAATGTCCGTATGTTATTTAGTTCAGTTTTTATCGGTTTTTACTTGTTATATATGTTTATATATCAGTATATGAGTTTTATAAAGTTTACATTAGACGGGTCCAACCGTCTAAGTTTTATTTAGCAAAAACGTTAATTTTACGGTAATAGCCGAAAAAGTCATAAAAATCATGTTTATAGTTTTATAACTTATAAAACTTAACAAGTTACCATTTTTAGAAAATGTCTACTTGTTTACCATTGTACATATTTATATAAATGTATTATATGAGTTAGTGGGTTTTTATTCATATTTTATACTATATAATTTTGAGTTCTTATATAATAGTATTATACTTTAATTTCCAAAATTTGATTTTTATTTTCATCTTCACCAAAACTGCCATATCTAGAGTTATATATGGAGATAGAAGCTCAAATTTTTATCACATAAACTACATGATATTTTCTCCATTTAATTCTTCTATAGCTACTGTTGAATCATACTCTAAGTATTTTCTAAAAATCGTTCAAAACAGTGAACTCAGATTTATACTTTAAACTTGTTTTGATCATATCTCACTCATTACAATGATTCTATTGTATGGCCAACTCTCACATGTGTACAAGACCCATAGCTTACTGTATATTAATTTTACTTCATCATTTTATCAGTTCATGACATGTTTCTTAACTGTTTTATACAGCCATCATTTTTAAGCAAGATTTTAGCCTTGTTTCTTATAGTTTTTCACCTTTTTAAGCATGTTTATCAACACCAAATCCCCACACAATATTTTTAATCATCATTCATCATCATATACATATACATAAGTAAAATAAATACAAGATTACATAATCAAAAATAACAAGAGGATGAGGAGGACAATCTTTATACCACCAAGTTGATGTAGGTTGATCAAAACATGGATTTTGATGGAGAAACTTGTGATGAACCAAGACCATCTTCAAGACCACCAATCTTCATAAACTCGTTGTGGAAAATCAGCCCTAATACTCCATAGAAACTCCTCCTTGGATGTTAAAACTTGCATCAATCTTCATCTTTTTGAATGGAGATTAACATATGTTAATTATAACATATGTTTGTGGTTAAAATTTGTATGAATGGGGTGTTTTGAAGGCTATAGTGGACGACACAAAGAGAGAGTGTGAGAGGATTTGGAGATTGTTTTGCATGTTAGAAATGGTGGTAATGAGTTGCTAGTGGTTTTTGGTGTGTATGTAGCTTACAAAGTAAGCTTTTAGCAACAAGTGTTGCTAGTTAGCTTGTATACTTGACACATAAGTTGGCTTGGTGGAGCATTGTGGCTAGTTAGGGCCGGTTTTGAGTGGGGTTGGGACAAGTGTCCCACTTGTCACATCCCTATTTATTTACGGTTACTCCTCGATTCTAGTTTCCTCGATTTGCGTGCCCTCGGGTCGTTTTACGAAAAACGTTTTTATAAATTATGAATCAACGGCACAAAACGAATCTAATAAAAATTGTCTCATCAAAAACGGAGTTCGAAAACGTAAATACGTAATCCTAGGTTTTCCGGTTTAGTCGTAAAGGACGTTAAAATAAAATCGTAAGTCCTAATCTCTTCTCGTAAATTTGTGAGTTTATGAACCAACACAAATTTAAAACTCAAAATAATATTCATGAACAAATTTATTTTTCTGAAATGTCGGACTGTCACCAAAGACGGTGTATGTAAACGTAAGCACGTAACGTTGAATCCTCCGGTTTAAACGTAGTCGATGCTATTTCAAGACGTAAATCCAAATTACTTCCCAAAAATTAAGTGAGTTCATAATATAACATTAAAATAATGTTTTCAAATAATATCTGAGAATAAAATATTAATCATAAATTGACGGATTGTCACATCATTTACCCCTAAACAGGATCTTTGTCCTCAAAGATCATCTTACCTTACTACTCGCTTCTTATAGAGTAAAAGCCATGTGGGTATTTCCTCCACATTCGGTCTTTTCTCACAAGTATAATTCATTACAATACGCGAGTTTCATCAAACATATCTACGGGAGTAAGATCAGGCTAAATGTTGACTTACTTTCTCTATCCATGATGTTCACGGGTTTCTAATAAATGCAACTTTTCGCCGATCTAAGCTTTATTAAGAAGAATTCAGATTTTCACTTGATAGATATTCCATCAAGTTTGATATACGAAACATAATTCACGCATCTCTTGAAGTCCTTGGGTAGATCCAGCTTATATGCCTTTCAAACCAAATCTTTTACATCACCTCAATGGTCCCATACAACGGGGACTTATATCCCATGATTTGTCAGATCATTAATTCTTTCTCCAAGGTTAAAATTTTTGGCATAACTTCGCTACCCATCTGGCACTTCAAGATCTACACTTCATATTCACATAACTTCTTGCCCACTACCGGCAGTCAATAATCAGATCCTAATTTCAACAATCATTTCAGGTCTCGCGGGTCGGGTATTTTGTAAGGTTAGGTTCGCCATCATAGGAAACCTTAAACCTAAAAGACATGTCCAACTCACAATGGGTGTATGTCGGGTATCTTCATCTCAACTCTTGCTTACAGATGCTCTAATATTTAGATCCTAACAAGATTCGATCTCAATCCTAATATGATGATTATCAATGATAATCCTTCCAAAGGAAAACGATTATACGGTCTATTACCAAAGGTCAATCATTCAAACATAAAACAACACTTATATTACTTTGTATCGTTACTTTACCTCGTCCCTTCGATTGGGGTGGTACATAGTACTCTCATCAAGGTTCGTTCTCAATGATTTCTGAGCAAATCTCTAGAAATTCGATGCGAAGCGAGGATCTTCATAAAGATGTTCGATACAGGCACACTATGTTTACATAACTCTTTTGCATTTATCATTAACGGGAATGATATTAGCAGATTTGGTCAGTCTGTCGACGATGACCCAAATCGAATCAAATTCAGATGATGACCTTTGCAATAGCTAGATGTTTACTAATGTATGAGGCGATGTCTGCCTTTATAATTTCCATCAGTACAACTTCTTCAGACAAAGATACTTTTAGTCATAAATGACATAAATAGAATACTTATACTTACAAATTCCAACATAACTATATCTCACAATCTCCATATTTAGGCAACCACAAGTGGCCTTTAAAACATTCGACGCTATCGGCTTCTCAATTTTTAATGGTTCATATTAGCCGTGAACCCCTTTTTATTATCTATATTATCCTTTTTACAAACATTGTTTATTTTTATATCGCTCAGCAATTTATTTTGCACCTTCATTATTAAGGAACATGTCCTAATTGGTTCTTTATCTTTTTTATATAATATGTCAGTATCTATATTCACTTCTCATGATGATGTAATTATCATGTCCACAATTCACACAGATATTCTTTCTATATTATGCGTCAGTAATTACGTTCACCTTTCTTCATATTTTCTAAGTTTCAGTTTCGTCTCATCTATCATTTTTATCAGTTTTTCTCAATCCGGCGTTTAAAGCATCGATAACTATTACAATTAATTAAATAATAATTATTAAATTTTTATGAAACGTAAACGTAAAAATTTTAAATTTCTTAGTTCGACCGATTATATAAAATGTTCAAAAATAAATTTGAATTTAATTAACAAGATTTTTGTTGATTTATCCAAAATATTTAATAAGATTCGTAATTGTTCGAAAAATCTTTGGTTTATACTTTGGTCAAAGTTTTCTTAGTTGAAAAGTAAAAATTGTCGTTTCAATTTTTAAGTCATGGTTTAAATGTTTTCCTCAATCCCTCTTAGGTTGTCTTGAGGTATACACAAACATTTACCCCTAAACAGAAGTTTAGTTAAATGGTTTGTGTATAAGGGAATAATCCCTCAAAAGTTCTTTGATAAAATAGATGTCAAAACATATTTCCATTTTTCTTTTTAGTAAAACTCAAAGTCTTAAATGACTTCTAATTCTTGAAGAGTTAATATATTCTATTCTCCATTACTCACACGATCAATTGTAAAGGTTTAAGTCTTTAATATAATGTCAAATACTTAAGGTACAAGTTTTTATTGTTCGGCCAATTTAGGGCAGTCTATAACTAATTATTAACTCATTCTTATTCTTATAAATAAACAAATAAATGGTCCTTAATGATCACGAGCATGAATTTATCAAACTACAGCTTACACACGCGATTCATCATATTTATGAATACTACATGTGCATTGTCAATCCAAACGACATCACGTGAAACTCATAACGTTCATTACAAGTATCGGATGTAGTGATTGGAATAGATAATCCTTTTCGCAGATGCGAAGTTGATGATAACCATGCTGAGGATCAAAAACCTTGTAAATGATCGAACAAATCTTCCATTTCGAGTTATGGATATCGTTTTCGATTGTCAATTTACTCAGTTCACAGTAATCTCTAAATATAAGGAATAATAACACCATAGCTCTTCATGATGACGAGCTCGGTAGAATAAAATCTTTCTCCGACAACTCTCTCAGTTGTACGATAATTCCTTTAATTTAGATGGTGCTGACGTGCAGTGCACAAGCCACATGTGCAGCACCAAGAATATAATCAATACCAATTTCAACTTGCCTTAGTGGCGAAAGTCTAGGCAATTTACCAACAAATACCTTCTAAATTTTCAGATAACATAAACATCTTTTAATAAATTCATGTTAGGTCTTTCTAGATTATAATATCTATGACTAATTCACAACCATTAACGGTATGATTTCAAGTCTAAATGCAGGATATGGTCATCCATCAAGAATTATTTAAATAACTTTTGATAATCAACATCTTATCATTTAGGGGAATTCTATTCGAGTTCCCATCAATTAAGACAATGTCGTCATGTCATAATCAATAAATCCATTCTACTGGCATTACCAACTTTCTAGTTTTATTGCCGTCGATAAGATGTGAACTTCTCAAAAGTCTAATAATAACTCATAATCCTTCACAAGTTCAAGGATATATGGAGACACAACTAACCTTAAAAGAGTAAGGTTAACGCATAATCTCTGCGAGAGAATTTCAAATCAGATACAGACGAAAACATTTAATGAATATAAATATATCCCATGTTTTCATAATTTGAGTACACATTCGAAAGCTCCTAGGATCGTTACCCAGGTCATTCAAATGAAATCAAATCAAAAGAAATGATAGGAACGTCGATATATCCAGTCGGGTATCAACACTCGGTAATCAGATACTTTTCCTAAGAATCTCACAACGGGAGAATTGGACAAGAAAGAATTGTCAATTGTCAAATAAGACAATTTTCACAGATGAGTAAATTCGACTCAGAAGAATAGATGCTACAGGCACATATGTAGGTGTCCCTAACACTATGTCCCTATTTTTCACTTCTTGCAGATCTCATAAAATTTAATCTTTCACAATCTTTAAAGAAAATGTAGTGTTTATTAATCAGTTTTATGGTGAGTACTAATCAGCCTTGCATGGTCCATTCCAAATTGTATGTAGGCGCGCAACTATATACAATTTCAAGATTTACGATGCAATACTCAGTTTGTCAAAATTTTATGATCATGTTTATAATAAAAACATTTTCATGCTTAATTCTTAAATAAGAATCAAGAATAAATTTACAAAGATTTTATTTGTTACGAAAACAATTAAGTTTTCCCAACGTGTTTTATAAACAACTTCACTTCGATAATGACCACTTATAAATCTCACTTTGAATAATCCTTATAGTGATGAAAATTCAATTTTTCTCAAGGGATACTGTTTTATCTTATAAAAACAATGAGTGATCTACAAAAGAGTGATGAAAAGTTGTTTACCAAGAACTTAACTACAATATGATAGGAAATGAGCTTTAGCCATATAATCAAGAGGTTCATGATCTCGATGGCACTCAAAAGAATAATTCACAATGTAACTCAAATCAAGATGAGTACTTGTTCAATGGTTGCATCACTAATGCGAACATTAGGATGAAGCAATAAGAGATAGATAACATCGATACATGTAGGATTTAGCAATCAAAGGTAGTCTTTTCATTAATCACAAACAAGTCAAAATTGTACCGTAACACATTACGTGTCACTATGTCATACAATTCTCAGAACTCATCCTACCAACTGATGTCACAGTTAAGTTAGGGATTATTTTTAAAAAATACCACAATGAATACTATTCTACAAGAGTCATTAGGTGTTCCACATGTCCCGGAAGATCCATCGGTCCCAATTCAGAAGAAGATTTCTTCAATTTATTTCTTGGACACTAGGCATCCTCATTAGTGGACAATGGCCTATGAACAACCCTTAACATGAACCTATAATCATTTAAAACCTCATAATTCAATCACAGAACTTAACGACTTACATTAACAATCTCATATTCCATACAGGTTAAGTTTTACTTTATTCAAGTTTTTAACCAATTTTATACTCAATTCGATATCCTACTTCATTCTCCAATACTTTCAACCTTTATTCTTAGGCCTTAAAAGGGCAATAAAAGTTCAATATGAATAACACTTAATTTCCAATCCTATATCTCTTACAACAACAATTATCAAATGAGTCACTAATATGAAATGACTCACACATTCAATTAGACTTCTCGGAAAGGTATTAGTGGCATGAGGCTTTTGGGTACAGTTTCCAATGACAGCCTCAAGTGCAACATTCACCCTTTCGATTTCAATTTAAGAATTGGATGACAACGAATCAGATGACATCTTCCTAGGTGGTAACGTTTTGTCAAACTCCACTCTATAAGGAAATATCATCATGACATCGATATCATATTTAATCTCGCCAATTCTTCTTCGATTTCACAATCAACTAATATCTACATTCCTACGAATATCAACCATTTGTTAGGATCATAAATATCCACAACTTGGTTTAGATCTAGGATAGCTAGAATTCCTTGTGACAATCTACGTCGTATAAATACCTCGTATAAATATCAAAATAATCATCAAACAATCATGTAATCAAATTACATCATATATATATACCTCGTATAAATATCAAAATAATCATCAAACAATCATGTAATCAAATTACATCATATATATATAATCCAAGTTATATATATATATATATATATATATATATATATATATATATATATATATATATATATATATATATATATATTAAAATAACACTTCTCAGTCTGGCCTTGTCGGTAACTCTGGAATTCTTCAGCACCGTTATAGTCAAAAGATTTTTAGACATTTTTAGAAAATGTTTCTAGTTAAAAGATTTTGAAATGTTTTATTTAAAACCTTGGTTTTAAAAATCTTTCGTTCTCTATAACGAGAGCTCTGGTACCAAACTGTAACACCCTCAAATTTATACAACTCAGTACAGCGGAAGACTAGTTGGTGTTACGGGATAGCACATTACTCACATCATAGACAACGCTTAAAAATCGCATCGTTTAATAATAAAACATTTCCATTCATAAATACCAAATTTACGTAGGTCCCAAGTCATTGTATTTAATACAGGTTTTACAAAACATTTGAATGGAAATTATAATTTAAGTGCGGGCCATGAATTCTTGTTGTCTTCCCGAGAATTACCTTCAAGTACCTGAGACAAAACATGTTAAAAGAAAAGGTCAGCGATAACGCGAGTGAATTCATAGAGTTTAATAAAATCATCAATATAATATCAGTATAAAATTATTACGGAAAATCATTTTGTACAAATCATTTTATTAGGCCATAAAATAGCCAAAGTCATTTTATACAAATCTTCATCAAAATCATAATATAGGCATTTGCCTTAAAAATCATTATACGAGCCAATGCCGTAAAAACATCATACAATAATTCTTATGACGTTGTATGAAAATAAAAACCATTATATGAATATGGTTATGAAAACCAAAACACGAACATAATATTAATAATATGACCCTGTATTGCTAGTCAGGCAATACATCGTAATTCGGAGCGTACAGCAGTATTTCGTTAATTTGGATTATTATAAGCCGCATGACATTGTTACCTTACTAAACAAACAACGTGTAGCTAACCCGATACTCAATTTGCCCATCTAAAGTAGTGTGTCGTCACAAAGGTCACGCTATGGAAATCTTCTCATACATAAATTCGCTTACCAATCAATGTGGCACGACGGGGATCAACCGTCAAGGCGCGAACTGGGGTGATCGTCCCCAAATAGTACTATTATATGCACAAGCGTCTACCAAATCCCGGTAGTTCACAATTCATGCTAATGGTACTTTTAGTGACATAACCTAACTTTAATAATCCATTTTATTTCATCTATCGGGTCCTTTAATCATTTATCAGGTCATACAATTGGGTCATACAATCATTCGGGTCCAAATCAATAAACAGACAGTCGGGACAAATGGTGTCCTATTTTATAAAAACTAACATGTTATCTCCCTCGCGGGTTTATAAAACATTTCATAAAAACATTTAAAAGAGTGCGAGGCTATGAACTCACGTTGATGTGGGAAGGCGGGTTATCGGCAATTCGGACGTACTGTACGTGCTTCAATCATGGAAACCTAGACAAATAATACTTGTCTTAGACTCATGTCCAATGACTTTATAAAAAAAAAAATTATGTATACATATGATGATTATATATATATGATGATCAAGTGGGTTTACATATTCTCGTTTACTCATTTTAGTGTTATTTGTCGATAACTTTTATACTGGTTTACTAGTTTTACCTATTTACGTGTTATAGGTTCAATAAACTTATTATAAGTTCTTTAACTTGTTTTAATCCATTTTATACTTATATTATCAGTATCTATACTTTCCATGTTGGGCCCAAATGGGTTAAGCCCAATAAGTTCTTTTTATAAGAGTTTAACGTATTTAGTCCAATTATTAGCCCAATAATGTCCGTATGTTATTTAGTTCGGGTTTTATCGGTTTTTAATTGTTATATATGTTTATATATCAGTATATGAGTTTTATAAAGTTTACATTAGACGGGTCCAACCGTCTAAGTTTTATTTAGCAAAAACGTTCATTTTACGGTAATAGCCAAAAAATTCGTAAAAATCATGTTTATAGTTTTATAACTTATAAAACTTAACAAGTTACCATTTTTATAAAATGTCTACTTGTTTAACATTGTACATATTTATATAAATGTATTATATGAGTTAGTGGGTTTTTATTCACATTTTATACTATATAATTTTGAGTGCTTATATAATAGTATTATACTTTAATTTCCAAAATCTGATTTTTATTTTCATCTTCACCAAAACTGCCATATCTAGAGTTCTATATGGAGATAGAAGCTCAAATTTTTATCACATAAACTACATGATATTTTCTCCATTTAACTCTTCTATAGCTGAATCATCCTCTAAGTATTTTTTAAAAATCGTTCAAAACAGTGAACTCAGATTTGTACTTTAAACTTGTTTTGATCATATCTCACTCATTACAATGATTCTATTGCATGGCCAACTCTCACATGTGTACAAGACCCATAGCTTATTGTATATTAATTCTACTTCATCATTTTATCAGTTCATGACATGTTTCTTTACTGTTTTCTACAGCCATCATTTTTAAGCAAAATTTTAGCCTTGTTTCTTATAGTTTTTCACCTTTTTAAGCATGTTTATCAACACCAAATCCCCACACAATATTTTTAATCATCATTCATCATCATATACATATACATAAGTAAAAGAAATACAAGATTACATAATCAATAATAACAAGAGGATGAGGAGGACAATCTTTATACCACCAAGTTGATGTAGGTTGATCAAAACATGGATTTTGATGGAGAAACTTGTGATGAACCAAGACCATCTTCAAGACCACCTATCTTCATAAACTCCTTGTGGAAAATCAGCCCTAATACTCCATAGAAACTCCTCCTTGGATGTTAAAACTTGCATCAATCTTCATCTTTTTGAATGGAGATTAACATATGTTAATTATAACATATGTTTGTGGTTAAAATTTGTATGAATGGGGTGTTTTGAAGGCTATAGTGGATGGCACAAAGAGAGAGTGTGAGAGGATTTGGAGATTATTTTGCATGTTAGAAATGGTGGTAATGAGTTGCTAGTGGTTTTTGGTGTGTATGTAGCTTACAAAGTAAGCTTTTAGCAACAAGTGTTGCTAGTTAGCTTGTATACTTGACACATAAGTTGGCTTGGTGGAGCATTGTGGCTAGTTAGGGCCGGTTTTGAGTGGGGATGGGACAAGTGTCCCACTTGTCTCATCCCCATTTATTTACGGGTACTCCTCGATTCTAGTTTCCTCGATTTGCATGCCCTCGGGTCGTTTTACGAAAAACGTTTTTATAAATTATGAATCAACGGTACAAAACGAATCTAATAAAAATTGTCTCATCAAAAACGGAGTTCGAAAACGTAAATACGTAATCCTAGGGTTTCTGGTTTAGTCGTAAAGGACGTTAAAATAAAATCGTAAGTCCTAATCTCTTCTCGTAAATTTGTGAGTTTATGAACCAACACAAATTTAAAACTCCAAAATAATATTCATGAACAAATTTAGTTTTCTGAAATGTCGGACTGTCACCAAAGACGGTGTATGTAAACGTCAGCACGTAACGTTGAATCCTCCGGTTTAAACGTAGTCGATGCTATTTCAAGACTTAATTCCAAATTACTTCCCAAAAATCAAGTGAGTTCATAATATAACATTAAAATAATGTTTTCAAATAATATCTGAGAATAAAGTATTAACCATAAATTAACGGATTGTCACACTCTAAGCGTACGTGCATATGGATTGGAAGATTTCTAGCCTTCTTTACTTTATGCATTTCTTCATACATTTTGCTACTCATTTCTATGGAGATTGTTTAGTCCTTTTCATTTACAGTACTTATGTTTGTGTGTGTTGAGCTTTTACTTTGGGGTACCGATGTTTGTTTCTGGTATTTCCTTTATGGTCATGTAATGTTTAAGACATTTATCCTTTTATGCTTTGATGACACGCCATAATCACGCGTGACATTCCATTTATCAAAATGAGGTGTTACAATTATGGTATTAGAGCCAAGGCTTCGACTTGTAGGCTCTTAAACGACCTGTGATTAGTGGGTAGTCACTATGGTCTTCCTAGAACCGACAGTCGGTTTTCATGCATTCATTGTTTTCATGCATTCATATATATGTCATTGTTGCAGGTTTATGACTAAGTAATGGTTGGTACAGGACTGGCCCTATTTAGTCTCATGTGTTTTATCGAAACTTTTAACTTTGGGACCGACCCATTGGCGTCCCCTCACCATGTCTTTTGTTTTGAGTGAACTAACCATAGCGTTCACTCTCGCGCATATAAAAGTTTTCATAAAACTGCATCATGCATTCATATACTAGTTTTCCTGTATAAATTTTTTTTCTCATGATTTATTGGTATAAATTTTTTTTCATGTATATATATTTTATGTTTTGATCAGTTTAATCATGTATTTTATGTTATACTTTCAGATGGTTCTCACACGCGAGCAGGAACAACTCAATGCAGCAGTCCAAGCTGCGATGCAAGCTATGCTTCCTCAGCTGAGGAACGAAATCAGGGCTGAGGTGCAGGCTGCCAACAATCAACAACAGCACCCAGTACCTCCTCCTCCTCCTCCAACAACATCGGTCATATGGCTAGAAAGATTCAACAAGCTACGCCCTCGATCCTTCGAGAAAACAAATAGCCCTAGTGAAGCTGAAAGATGGTTGGCTCACATTGAGAAGATCTTCGATGCAATGGGCTGTGACCCTGTCTTCAAGTCGAGGTTGGCCTGTTACAGGTTCGAAGGTGATGTGCTAGCATGGTGAAAGGCACTGAAGCAGTCTGAGGGAGGTGATGATTGGGTAGCTGGTTTCACTTGGGCTCATTTCAGGGAGTTAGTGATGGGACAGTTGTTTCTCAATGCTGAGCAAGACAAGCTGAAGAGGGAGTACCATGGGATCAGACAGAGAGCTGGGGAGAACAACAACGAGTTAATGCAGCGCTTTCTTCATTTGGCTGGTTTTATTGGAGCAGCAGCAGGTACTAACGAAGAGCAAGCATACCACTTCCGGTGGGCTCTTCGTACATCGGGCGCCAACAACTTGGTATGCGCTACGTTCAACATGGTGGCACAAGTGGCCGATGCAACACTTAAGCTGGAGATGCTGCAAGAAAGAGAAGAGTTTGGGGAAGCAGAGACACCCGAGAAGAGGTAACCATTCGTTACTCAGCGGTGACCAGACCGTATTCTTTAAGTATATGTCAATATTTATATCTCTTTTAAATTGCATCTTCCAGGCAGAAGACTAGGGACCGGTATCAGCCGGCTACTCAGCAACAGCCTACTCAGCCCAAGGGAAATAGTCAGACTCATGACCGTTCTGCTACAGATAGGCGTGGCGGTAATGATAATTACCGTAACAACGCTGGAAACTCAAACAACATGAGGTCCTTACATTTACTCATTTTCTTATGTTACATGCAATAATTCAAAATTCTGACACATTAGCAATCTTCTACCAGGAATCATGGTAACGTGAGGGACCAAAACCAAAGAGGTTCACAGCCTAACCGTCCAGCTATCACTGGTACTACATCTTACGAATTTTTCCGCATTGTCCTTTGTACCTATAAACCATGTCTCATGTATACTGTTCTTAACAGGCTCCCAGCCAACAAGGGCACCTGCTGGAGGGTATACTCATCCTCTTTGCACTACTTGCAACCGTAGGCACCCAGGGCCATGTCGCCGCGACAGTGATACATGCTACAAGTGTGGCTTTACTGGTCATCGCATGAAGGACTGTCGTCAGGGCGAGATGGAGGGCACATCTGGACATGTTGATACTAAGCCGCCTCCTACTAGTGGACGCGTTTATACGACTTCTCGCGATCAGGGCAACAAGTCTACAGGTACCATCACTGGAATCTTGTATATGTATGGTCAAGCTGCATGTGTTCTATTTGAAACGGGTGCTACTCATTCGGTCATTGCTACTTCTTATGCTAAAGATCATAGTTCTAAATAGCTTGCTATATCCCGCCTTAAGGCGCGCTAAAGCTTGAGGCATGACCTCCACGCTACGTAATAGGTCAAGGCGCGCTACGACATGATGTTCGGTGATTTTTTGAATTTAACTCCAAAAAATTAATATTATAACATATAAGGAGAGTTTTTAGCTTTAATTATTACGTATAACACTTATTATGAACTTAATATAAGTATAATTTTGAAATATGATATAACAAATATATATTTTTATATGTTGTGCCGTTATAAGCCACGCTTTAAAAACGCTAAAGCTTCGCCTTAGCCGCTAAAGCGTGTAGCTTGAACATGCCGCCACGTCACGCCTCACGCTATTTATAACCATGCTAAAAATGTTAGGATATCCCCTATGCCATTAGATAATGTAATGAACATTTCCACGCCTTTAAGAGACTCTGTACGCTTCACCCATGTGTACAAGAGCCTTCCCCTAGAGTTTGACGACAAGATTCGTCCTGTTGATGCACTTCCGCTGGATATGAATGATTTTGACATGATATTGGGCATGGACTGGCTATCCAAACATCATGCTACCATAGACTGCCATTCATATCGGGTCATCTTCGGTGATGTTAATGCACTAGAGTACATTCACAACGTGTTCGTACCCGAAAGGTCTGTACACATCATATCAACCCTGCAAGCACGTGCATTACTTTCACATGGTTGTGAGGGCTATCTAGCTATTGTTCATGAAATGGATGCTGAATCTCCATCAGTTCATAATCAGCCGATAGTGTTAGAATTTCCAGACGTATTTCCAGAAAAACTTTCGGGCATACCACTTGCACGTGAAGTAGAGTTTAATATCGAGCTCATCCCAGGAGCTGAGCCGATTTCCAAGACTTCTTATCCCATGGCTCCCATAGAGTTGAAGGAGCTGAAGAATCAATTGCAAGAACTTCTGGAACGAGGCTTCATTCGACCGAGCGCATCTCCATGGGGTGCACCGGTCTTATTCGTGATGAAGAAGGACGACAGTATGCGTCTTTGCATAGATTATCACGAGCTCAACAAGATCACCATCAGAAATAGGTATCCTCTACCACGCATTGACGATATGTTTGACCAACTCCAAGGGGCCAAACATTTCTCTAAAATTGTTCTGAGGTCGGGCTAGCATCAGCTACGGGTTAAAGAGAAGGACATCGCCAAGACGGCTTTCCGTACACGCTATGGCCACTACGAATTTGTAGTCATGCCATTTGGCCTTACCAATGCTCCAGCTGTTTTCATTGATTTGATGAACATAATCTTCCATGAATTTCTGGACAAGTTCGTCATTGTCTTCATTAACGACATCTTGATATTCTCTAAGTCCAAGGAGGAACACGAAGACCATCTTTGTACAGTATTACAGATTCTTCGCCAGAAGCAGCTGTATGCTAAATTCTCCAAGTGTGAGTTCTGGTTAGACAAGGTGGCGTTCTTAGGCCACATTGTATCAGCAGAAGGAATCATCATGGATCCAGCAAAGGTTGAGGCTATTACCAAGTGGCCAAGACCGGCATCAGCAATTGAAGTTCGTAGTTTCCTAGGCTTAGCTGGTTACTACCGTAGGTTCATGGAAAACTTTTCCCGCTTAGCACTACCATTGACCAAACTGATGCTGAAAGGGGAGAAATTCGTCTGGACTAAAGAAAGAGAGAAGAGCTTTAAAGACCTAAAGCAGAAGTTAGTATCTGCACCAATTTTTACTCTCTCATCTGGTACAGGTGGATTTTCAAATAGACAGTGATGGATCGGGGAAGGGACTTGGCTGTGTTCTCATGCAACATGGGAAAGTGATCGCGTACGCTTCACGGTAGCTTAAGCCTTATGAGGAAAATTACCCTACGCATGACTTAGAACTTGCAGTAGTCGTGTTTGCATTGAAAGTATGGAGGCACTACTTGTATGGAGAATCATGTGACATCTTCACGGACCACAAGAGCTTGAAGTACATCTTCACTCAACGTGAATTGAACATGAGACAGAGGAGATGGTTAGAGCTGTTGAAGGATTATGACATTAATCTATAGTATCATCCCGTCAAGGCGAATGTAGTGGCAGATGAACTTAGCAGAACGTCCGGAATGATAAACGCCATTAAAATTGAGGAGGAATATATTAGAGACTTAGAGCGACTAGACATTGAGATCATGGTACGTGGACAACAAAGTTACTGGGCTAATCTTACAGTGGAACCTGAGTTACTCTATAGGATCAAGGAAGCTCAGAAGGATGATGGTGAAATATGCGCAATAATTCAGAACATAGAAAAGTAGACAGAGTTTCGTGTAGACGAAGATGGTATCTTATGACAGGGCACGAGACTTTGTGTTCCTGATGATCAAGAACTCCAGTAAGCATTGTTAGCTGAGGCTCATAGCTCCCCATTCTCTATTCATCCTGGTTCGACAAAGATGTACCACGACATCAAGCAATACTTCTGGTGGAGTGGTATGAAACAGGATGTTGCGACTTATGTCTCCAAATGTCTTACCTGCCAGCAGGTTAAGATCGAGCATCAGCGATCTGACGGTCTTCTACAACCGTTAGATATCCCAGAGTGGAAGTGGGACAAGATCACCGTAGATTTTGTTACCGGTCTTCCGTAGACAAAGAGGAGGCATGATGCGATTTTGGTTATCGTTGATCGACTTAGTAAGTCAGCTCATTTCTTACCGATCCGCAAGGAAGATTCGGTCAGTAAACTCGCCGATACTTACAAGAAGGAGATCATGAGACTTCATGGTGCTCCGTCCAGCATCGTCTCAGACAGAGATCCTCGTTTCACTTCGCCATTTTGGAGGAGTCTGCAGAAAGCTTGGGGTACAAAACTTAAGCTTAGCACGGCTTTTCATCCTCAAACAGACGGGCAATCGGGGCGAACGATTCTGACATTGGAAGACATGTTGAGGTCATGTGCGTTGGAAACGAGAGATTGGGACGAATACATCTGTCTGGTAGAGTTTGCATACAACAACAGTTGGCATGTAAGTATTAAGTGTGCTCCATTCGAGATGTTGTATGGCAGAAAGTGTCGCGCCCCAATCTGCTGGGATCAGGTTGGTGAGCGAACACTTGAAGGACCAGAAATGATAGACTTGTCCAACGAGAGGGTCGCAGTAGCTAAGCAGAAATTGCAAGAAGCACGGTCACGTCAGAAGAATTATGCCGACAAGCATCGTAGGGACAAACATTTTCACGTATGAGATCACGTCTTCCTTAAGGTATCGCTGGCACGTGGTGTTAGACGTTTTGGACTCAAAGGGAAGCTCAGTCCTCGATTCATCAGACCGTTTGATGTCATTGAGCGAGTCGGTGAAGTATCTTATCGTTTAGCGTTACCTCCGCAGCTTTCTCATGTTCACGATGTTTTCCATGTGTCCTTACTCAGAGGGTACAAGTATCATCCCCTTCACATGGTTTAGTATCCACTGGAAAAGATTCATTAAGACCTTACCTTCATAGAGGAACCCGAACGAGTTCTTGACAGACAAGAACAAGTCATGAGGAGGAAGACGATTCCATTCGTCAAAATCCTTTGGAGGGATCATACCGAGCGGGAAGCCACTTGGGAAACAGAGGAATCTATCCAGGCTTCTTACCCTCATTTCATATTTTGAATTCGGGTGTGTTCCTCTTTTCCAGATTACGTTATCTATAATTCGGAGACGAATTATTCTTTTTAGTGGGGAAGAGTTGTAAAACCCGCATTCTTTTACCATGAACATTACACTTATAATCGTACGTACATGATTAAAACTTTCCTTTTATAACATGTTTACGTTTCACGAATATTAATTAAAAGAATTACGTATGTGTTATTACACGATAAGTATTTAAAGCATATTAATACAAGATAATTATTATCAACAACAATTATAATCACGAACATGAAATCATGAACGTAAATAATCACGAACATATTAATATGTAATTACGTAATTATTATTACGATTACATATAAGTATATATTATAACACGAACAACTATTAATAAAGTCACGTAAATACGAGCACGAGAATACGTAACAATTTAGAACACGAAAAACGTTCGGTTTCCTCTTGTGGGCCCCACATACCCGCGGACACAAGACCAAGAAATGGCAAAGCCTACTTTTGTTTTTTCTAAAATAGGAAAAGGGGAAAAACATATTTTCATATTACAGAAGATTTATAAAATTACAAAACCCTAGCCCCTTTTTCCTCTCCTTTTTGGCCGCCGGTTAGAACACCACCAAGGAAGGGTGTTTGTTGATTTTGGTGATTCAATTCAAGTGTTAGTCGTTCGTGTTAGTGTTCTTGTTTGATTCATGCATTGGTAATCCGTTATCCTTTTTCCTTTACCCCTTTTATTTATTAGAACACATGAAATCATGAGAATTAATAAAGAAGATTAAAAACATGTTGGATAATCATAGGGGGGTAATAAACATGGTTGTTTTGGGTGGTTTGGTTTGGCCGACACACACAAACCAAGAGCCGAAGCTCTCGGTATCTCGCGTGTGACCACAACCGAGACCTTTGGGTCTCGGTGTAGTCCTTGTGCTTCGGCAGCAGGGTGAAACAAGGGACCCCGAGTGAGTCAGGGTGGCCTTGTGGTCTTTTGGGGGTCTCGGAAAAAACAAACAAGCACCACCGCCCCAAGCCGGTTGCTAAATTGACCAAGCAGGGGGAACTCAAGCCGCCGTAGGGGAAACCACCGACGGGAACTTTGCATGGGCAGCGGCTAGCCGAGAACCAAGGGAACCATCGGCTTAAGCCGGTGGCAGTGCACCGAAGGCAGGGGCAACCGACATGGGCCGGTTTTCCACTATTTTCGGTGGGGTTTGATTCGGGCTGGTTCACGGGTTACGGGTTTGGTTCAACAGATGTTGTTAATAAAATAATACATGGGTTCGTTTTATTATTTTATTTTACAAGCTTCATTATTTTTACATGTGCATCTATTTTACAAGATTAATTAAATTAATTTAACATGGTACATAATTAATTTAATTAAACCATGACTTAGGTTTATTATTATTATTAATAACAAATGACTTTAACCTAAGTATTTTATTATTTAATTTAGACTAAATTAATTAATTAATTATTAAACCATGACATGTAATTAATTAATTTTCATGACTTAGGTTATATTAATATAAATATTAATGCATGTTTAAACCTAAGTATTAAATGTACTTTAATTTAATTAAATCATGCTATATTTAATTTAGTCTTATAACATATAGTTTATTTAATTTACATGTATTAATTAATAAACTATACTATTAATCACATGACTAAGAATATTAATCAATAAAACCTTAAGCTTATCTTATTAGCTTAATAATCCAGCTTATTTATAATATGGAAACTTTCTATTTTTATAAACTTATCTATTTTAAGCAGTTAATCTATTTTTGGAAACTTTCTATTTTTAGAAACTTTCTATTTTTGGAAACTTTCTATTTTAGGAAACCTGCTATTTTAGAAAGTTACTTATTATTACAAAATAAGTATAATAATACAAGAAATACAAGTAATACCTAACCAGAATATCCAGAATACATGATAAACACAACATAACGATAAAATCAGTAAAACAAGACATGAACATATAAAACAAGCTAAGACATGATATAGAACCAGTTACGTACACAGTAATCAGAACACTTATACACGTATATTATTTATGTAGCGTTAGTGAGATCGAAGTAGGACTCTCTTCCGTTCGTCTTCTTCGTTTACTGGACACAAGGTACGAATTCTCCGTCCTTTCAGTATGGACATTATTTCCTTATTAGGATTTCCTCGTATGCAGCCAACTGTTTTCCCAGTATATGATTTATATGTTTTGATTTTATTATGTTTAATTAAATGCCTAAGCCATATACATGCATGACCAGTTTCACCTAGTTATGGAGGTACCATAACCATGACACTAGAGGCACCAGCATTATGACTTCACCATGGCGGAGTGATAGCTCGTGGCATCCCTTTCAGCTTTTGGCCATATTATTATATTATCATTTGGGGCGTATGGGTGCATCCTAGATTACATGTTTTAACAGATTATTCAGGTGAATGTTGTGTGTGCCTTGCATCCTTCATAAGGAGCTGATCCCTCCTACCCAAACTTATATTAATTAGAGGCAACCCCTCTAATTGCATAATGAGGTAACCCCTCCAAGTATTCATGTAAGTTTATATTTCATGACCTATATTGGATAATGGTAAACATGTTAAACAATTTTCATAAGATAAACATAAGGCTTTTCAAACTATAAAACTAGTTTTACTAAGTTGTACCAGGTTTTCCAGGACTTAATCAATTCCGCTGTTATATGTTGTATATGCGTATATTACTCATGCTATGCTTGTATATCCGTGCACTGAGCGTTATGCTCAGTCGTTTTCCTTCCATGTTCACAAAACGACAGGTACTCAAGGACGCTCGTAGACTCTAAGCGTACGTGCATATGGATTGGAAGCTTTCTAGCCTTCATTACTTTATGCATTTCTTCATAAATTTTCGTACTTATTTCAATGGACATTGTTTAGTCCTTTTCATTTAAAGTACTTATGTTTGTGTGTGATGAGCTTTTACTTTGGGGTACCGATGTTTGATTCCGGTATTTCCTTTATGGTCATATAATGTTTAACACATTTATCCTTGTATGCTTTGATGACACGCCTAATCACGCGTGACATTATATTTATCAAAATGGGGTGTTACATATATACATGCATGCCAGTTCATCTAGTTATGAAGGTACCATAACCATAACACTAGAGGCACCAATGTTATGACTTCCCCCTGACGGAATGATTGCTCGTGGCGTCCCTTTAGTTTCGCCAATTTATTTATATTATCATGTGGGGCATATGGGTGCATCCTAGTTACATGGTTTCAGTCAGGATTTTCATGGTGAATGTGGTGTGTGCCTTGCATCCTTCACACTGGAGTTGATCCCTCCTACCCAGACAAGTATAATTAGAGGCAATCCCTCTAATTGCATGACGAGGTCACCCTTCTAAGTATTCATGCACGTTGATACCTCATAACCTATATAGGATCTTGCCTAAATTTAAAGTACAGTTTTCATAAGTTAATCATAAGCTTTTCAAAATATAAAAAACTGTTTTATAAACATGTTCCAGGTTTTCTAGGACTTCTACATTTTCGCTGCTAATCAGTCTTTATTATGTTTATGTCATTAATACTATGTTATATCCGTTCACTGGGCGTCATGCTCAGCCGTTTCCTTTCCATGTTCCCAAACGACGGGTACATAGGGACGCACTTAGGATCTTGAGAGTATGTGCATTTGGATGGAAGATATCCAACCTTCTTTAACTTATGCATTTCCTTTCATTATTTATATCTTTTGAACATTGTTTAGTCCTTTCCTTTTAGTACTTATTGCACGTACGTGAACTTATGTTGGACTACCGATTTTTGATTCCAGTATTTTTTTTATGGTCATTTAATGTTTTAAGACATTTACCTTGCATGCTTTGATGACACGCTATGATTACATGTAACGGTCCATTTATCCAAATGGGGTGTTAGAGAAAAAAATGAAAAAAAAAGATGGATTACGATAAAATCGACCCATGACGTAAAACGCATATACGTAAAACGACACGTAAAATTCGACTATGCTAAAAAAATTCTAAAAATTACTAAAACTTCCTATAAAGTCTAAATAAGAAAAAGATATAAGCCAAAACTTATGAAAATGAATTTCTAATTATTATTTAATTTTAAAGTTTAATTAAAACCCTAAAAATTAAAATAAATAATTAACAGTCAAAACCAAAATTAATCTTTTTCTAAACCTAACTTATATTAATCTTAGTCTAATAACTATTTTTTGAAAATTAAAATTACTTTTTGCTATTTATTAATGAGTTTCTAAAATCTAAAAATAAAATAAATCACAAAAATAAACCAACAATGTGAAAAATATGAAACTAGAACAGAAAATTCCTAAACTTAAAGGAGAACAAATGAAAAATAAGAACTGGACAAATTGTCGACCAAATAAGCCAGAAAGTTGGCTTATTGTTACGGCTTATATTTAATCAGCCAAAACAAAATGTGGATAAGTGTTTGCTTTGGGGAACCATGACCATAAAAAACGCCTGGCACAATGGAAACCCCTTGAGCCCTCCTACGAGAGGTCAGAGGGTCGAACCATGCCAAGGACAGTTTTTGGTATTATTTTATTTTTCTTTTGGGTTAAGGGAAGGTCACGATGTGGGGGTGAGTTCATCTTCATAAAAATTGCTTTCTTTTGCACAGGGATCTCATAAAAATCATTATGATCCCTTGTGTAGTATCCTTGAACATCAAAAACCATTTGTAAAAATCGGGGATAAGCTAAAGTCATTTTGTTCCCCTTATTTTTACACATGCCCTCAAAAATCATTTTAAAATAAATAAATTTTTGCCCAGTTGCAATGCACACAATAGCACTTGCAATAGATCTATTGATCTTATTTTGTGCAGTGCACTTGGGACTCAAACATTGAAGGAGGACATGTATGAGGTACTTCCAGGCTGGGGGAAACTCCTGTTTATGATATTTATCTAAATTTCCTTCATCAGGAAAAGGATAACCCAAAGCCCTTAGTCCTTGTTCTATTTCACTAATGGGAAGGGTGGTTATACCATCAGCATCATCAAGATGCAAGGCTTGGCATACCAAAGCCTCGGTAACCACCCAAGTCCTCCCATGAACAATAGAAGTTAATGTAGTCACTCTATTAACTGTTGAGGAACTTACAGTGTTCCAAAACTGATTAATATGTGTGACATGAATGAGTGGTGCATGAGAAAGATCATACCTTATGGGGGATGCGTTCAAATACGCCACCATTTGTGTGTATTGGGGAAACAGAGCATCATTAGCTTCAAGATACGCGATCATGTTGTGTTGGCTTCTGAACCCCAATTCCAAATCTGATGGTCTAAACTTTGGTGCCATTGTTGAAAGCTGTTAAAAGTGATTGATGAAGATGAAGTTGATAAGAGAAAATTGTGTTAGACAAGAATTATAGGTACCCTGATTAAAAATAGGAGCCAAATTTATAGGAGAAGAAAATGCATGTGATTGGCCCAAAAATAGGCAAGAATTTTCAAAACACAATCATGAAAATATTGAAAAAGAATAAGTTTTATCTCATGCATTAAATGAAAGTTATCAGCTCCCAAAATTACGGCCTAAAAATATGTCAAAAAGTAACAACTGGGTAGGACCCATTGAGTGTCAACGGTCAAAAATAACCTATCAACGCCCAACGGCTATAATCTTGTCAACGTTTGCCATAGCCATGTCAGCGTCTAAATTGGTCACAACAACGCTTGGAAAGATACTTGTCAGCGTCCAAAAAAAAATGTTTAAAAATAAAAAATGACCTTAACAAAGTAATTTATGCTAGAGAAGATAACCAAAAAGTTGATAATTATTATAGGGCGGCAAGCACTGTCCAGTTATGCACAATTGCTTATGCATGATAGACATAACAGTCCTCTAGTGTCCCTTGCTAACCAAAACTCTTAACAACTAAGTTACCTTATAAAATTCCTTGTTATTCCCAGGTAAATCCCATAACAAAATTATTCCCAAGTCTCGCAACAGACCACAACCAATTCTAGGCCAAAAATGTCTTGGCAGCATGCATAGTATATCAACTTTGCATGCTACAGTGCCTCATGATTTAGTAAAACTAACTCATACTAACCTGTGGACACAATCTAGAATTGTGATAAGAGTATCATATAGATACCCAAACATCCTAAAGGTTCCTAAAACCTCCCCTTAAACTATGATACATAAGTTGCTAAAAACATGCATGAACATAAAAATTTATGTCAAGATAGGAATTAAAAATTCCAACCATCATCCATAAATAAAAAATTGTCCAAATGCTGCTCCAATGATCCATAAGCAACTCTGTATCCAATGGTATACTGCTAACGCCACCTGCACACTTAGATTGAAAACCACAAAACTAACATTTGTTGCTGACAACGCCCCGATAACACATGACAGCGTTGAGGGAAGCTTTGTCAGCGTTAGACAAATATATTGCTGACAACTTCACAAAAACACTTATCAGCGTTCAAGCAACCTTTGTCAGTGTTAGAAAAATATAGAGGAAAATCTAAATCCTCAAAAAGACTAATAACAATGCATCATCCTGTACATAATTTTACAAAAAGACTCCAAAACACATATTATGTGAGATTGATCATTCCAATACTTGTTACCAAGTATTGAAACCTCCCAGCATCAAAAGGTTTAGTTAGTAAATCTGACACATTTTCTTCTGTGTCAACCCTATCTGGTTGTATTAAACCTTTTTCAAAACAATCTCTTATAAAATGGTGTCTAATTTCTATGTGTTTAGTTTTAGAATGATGTACAGGATTCTTAATGATGCATAAAGTGCTGTTATTGTCAACAAATATCTTGGTATGCATGAAATTATACCCATAGTCCAACAGCTGGTTCTGAATCCACAAAACTTGTCCTCAACAAGCAGCTGCAGCAACATACTCAGCTTCAGTTGTAGAATTAGCCACCACTGTTTGTTTCTTGCATTGCCAAGATATCAACCTGCTCCCAAGAAACTGACATCCACCAGTTGTGGATTTTCTATCAAACTTATCACCTCTATAGTCACTGTCTGAATATGCAATCAGCTCCAATGGTGAATCCTTTGGGTACCACAAACCAAGACTAGGATAGCATCTTAGGTACCTAAAGATCCTCTTCACAGCATAAAGGTGACATTCTTTGGGAGTCACTTAATGGCGTGCACAAGCACACACAACAAACATGATGTCAGGTCTAGAGGCTGTAAGGTACATCAATGATCCAATCATGGATCTATAGTGCCTGACATCTACATCTTTCCCATCTCCAATCTTTCCCCAAGGGTGTTCTCTATCCATAGGAGTAGTAGCCCTCTTTTCATGTGGAGAAAAGCCAAACTTCTTCAAGATCTCAGCCACATATTTATCCTGGGAGATGAAGATACCATCTTCTTTCTGCTGAACTTGTAAACCAAGAAAGAAGTTCAACTCCCTCATAGCACTCATCTTGAATTTGTCTGTCACGAGCTTGGAGAAATCCTCACTCATCTTTGGCTCAGTAGACCCAAAAATGATGTCATCAACATAGACCTGAACAAGAAACACATCCTTACCTTTCTTCTTTGTAAATAGTGTCTGATCTATGGTGCCCCTTTTGAATCCATTTTCCACTAAGTAAGTAGACAAAGTACCATACCATGCTCTTGGGGCTTGATGAAATCCATACATAGCCTTCTTGACTCTATACACTTTATCTAGATTCTCTGGATCCTCAAAACCAGGAGGCTACATCACATATACCTCCTCAACAATATTTCCATAGAGGAAGGCACTCTTGACATCCATTTGATAGACAGTGAAGCCCATGCAGGATGCATAGGCTAAAAATATCCTTATAGCTTCAATCCTTGCAACTGGTGCAAAGACCTCTTCATAGTCTATCCCCTCCTCTTGTGTATATCCCTGAGCCACTAACCTTGCCTTGTTTCTGACCACAATTCCTCTTTCATCTCTCTTGTTTCTTAGAACCCATCTTGTCCCTATAGGTCTGACATATCTGGGACAATCAACCAGCTCCCAAACATCCTGAATTACAAATTGGTGAAGCTCATCCTGCATTGCTTCCACCCAACTTGGTTCTTTGAGAGCATCAAATATTTTCTTGGGTTCCTGTTGTGACAGAAAACAGGCAAACAAACATGCCTGCACAAGAGGGGTATCAACCTTCTTGTGTATGTTGGTAATAAACCCACCAAGACCTTGATGAGATCTTCTAGTCTGAACTGGAGTCATAATATCACCAATGATTTGAGAAGTGGGGTGATTCTTCATAGTGGAAGTGAGAACTCCTCCTTCAAAAAGTCTGGTGTCCTCAACCTCATTCTCCATGTTGCCAATATCTTCTTCATCAGACTCTCTTTCATCAACGTGAGGATGAACCTCTTTATATATATTGGAAGGTTCACCTTGTTCAAAAATGGAAGAGAAAAGATGTGTAGAAGTGTTGTCAACGCCTGAACTTTGTTTGTCAGCGCTTGGGCTAACAACGCTTGAACTGTTGTTGTCAACGTCTGAGCCATCAACGTCTGAATTGGTCTTGTCAGCGCTAGATTTGCCTTTGTCAGCGCCTGAAGGACCATGCATGTTTGTATCTGGTGGTACTTGAGGACCACCATTATCTTTACCAGCAGCAGCAGCAGCAAAAGCATCTGTCCAAATGGTATTGTAACATATTCTTGGATAGGAGATGACTTCTCTGCTTGTGATCCAACCTTTTCATGAACCTGTGTACCTGAAACATCAACAACTTGTTCTTCCACAACATGTGAAGTTACCTTCACAATGTCTGGATTAGTGACAGGCATATAATTTAAAGTTCTAGATAAAGGTTCCAAGTCAAACCAATTAGGACCACTTTTAGGATCACTAGGTTTATTCTCTAAAAACCTAACATGTACTCTTTCAAGTATACGTTTTTCCTCTTTAAGATAAACCCTATATCCTTTGCTCTGCACTGAATACCCATGAAGTAGCCTTCATCACCTTTTGCACTAAATTTTCCTAAGGCATCACTAGTATCTAAAACTACTATATGACAACCAAAAGGTCTAAGAAAACCAATATTAGGTTTTCTACCCCAAAGTAACTCATAAGGTGTTTTGTTCTGAATTTTGTTGACCAATGCTCTATTTTGAACATAGCAAGCTGTATTAACAGCCTCAGCCCAAAAGGCTATTGGGAAATGAGCATTAGCCAACATGGTTCTGGCTGCTTCAATTAGAGTTCTATTTTTCCTCTCAGCAACCCCATTTATCTGTGGGGTTCTGGCAACACTAAATTGCCTAGTAATTCCTTTCCTGGCACAAAAATCATCTAACTTTTTATTCCTAAATTCACCACCATTATCACTCCTAAGTATTTTAACTTCATTGCCAGATTTCTTCTCAATCTGAGTGATAAAATCAATTAAAGTATCAGCTGTATCACTCTTCATAGCTAGAAATAATGTCCAAGTAAACCTAGAAAAGTCATCTGTGATAACAAGGCAATATGACTTACCATTCAAACTTTCTATATTGGTTGGACCAAAGAGATCCATATGAAGCAAATGAAGAGGTCTAGAACTAGAGTGCACCTGTTTGGACTTGAATGAGACCTTGTGCTGCTTGCCTTTAAGGCATGCAACACAAGAGTGGTCATTGTGGAAGGCCTTCTCAGGCAAACCATCAACCAAGCCAAGTCTCACAAGCCTATTTATATTTTTAAAGTTTATGTGCCCTAGTCTCATGTGCCACAAATTACTCTCATCTACTGAAGCTTTAGCATAAAAACAAGACATATTGTTATTCATTCTAATCCCATTCAGATTCACATTGTCTATGTCCTTATGCCTAGGTGTTCTATAGTCAATATATTTCTCATCAGGGATCTTATAATCCTTGCTTAACACCAAACATTCAGTATCATTAAACAGAACTTTATTTTTGTTATCACAAACTTGTGATACACTAAAAAGATTGTAATCAAGTTCTTTTACCAGAAATACGTTCTCAAAACGCAAGTTCTTGGTGAGAAGGGTTCCTTTGCCTGTGATAGTACCATATCAGCCTCCAAAGTAAACCTTATCACCATCCTTAATGGGAGTGAAGTTGGTCAAATAGTCTTCCTTCCCTTTCATGTGCCTTGAGCATCCACTATCCCAATATCCATAATCATTGACCTGTCTTTGAATGCCCTGCATATAAAGAAAACAAATTAGTTTTCTTTGGGAACCCAAGCCTTCAAAAAGAACAGACTTAGTTCTCATAACAACCCCATTTTCATCCTTCTTAGGATGAAATACCTAGTTAACCCAATACGTTTTGTAATGACCTTTGAAATGTAATTAAATCTTTTGCAGGTCATTGAAATCCCATTATCATTAGGGTTTTGATCTTTCTTGGGTCTCCATGTTAAGCTTGAAGAAGCTTTAGACCCCCTACCCTGTGGTTGCAAATATTTAGGTCTTGTCACGTTTCTGTCAGCGTTGGAATTGGTCTTGTCAACGCTGAAATTTCCCTTGTCAGCGTTGAACCTAGGGTTTGCTACAGAAACCCATTGCCTATTAGACCAAGTATTTGTCTTTTGAAATGGTCTTTTTCCATGAGTGTTAGACCCTCTAGTAAAGAATGGGGCAGGTCTAATCACTTGTGGACTTTGCTGCACACAAGGTTTTGGTCTGAGAACGTTTGACTTCCTAACAACGTTGACTTTGTTCCTGTCAGCGCTGAACTTGTTCCTGTCAGCGCTGACTTTGGGAGCGTTGACACACTTATATGCCAAGTGTGAAAAGCTACCACAAGTGTAACAGGCTTTTCTAGACACAACCCTAGGTCTAGAAGAGAAGAAGCCTGTTCCATCATTGCTAACTTGGCTCTTAGGTGACCTAGTATTCCTATACATCTCTGCATACTTAATGCTAGGTTTTCTAATAGTGTTTGAGCCAAGGTCAACAGCTTTACCAGTGATTGGGTTTGTAACCTTAATGGGAGTTGACTCATTAGGACTTTCACATAGCAAGCCACCCTTAACAAATAATGTAGGGTTAGCTTTCTTCCATTCATTCAGGTCAGTCAACTTTTGTTGATACTCTTCAACTGGGGTGACAACTCTTGGTGGAGGAATGAATTCCTCCTCTTGGAGTTCTGGCAAACCAGTCCAAGATAGGTCCTTTTGTTGGACACCATAGAAGTCACCAGCTCGTGGTGGAACCACAGAGTAGTCTTTCATCCCAATCCCAGTCATGTCCTTAGGATCCCTTTGTTTACCCACACATTCTCCTAGGGTTTGTGTTGCCTTATCAAATCTCTGGATTTTAAGGCCAACATTATCTTTATTCTTAATGGCTTCATCTAATTTAGCCTGTAACTCATCATTAACCCTTTCCATGATGTTTCTAACATCTATACTAGCATTTAACTCATGTTTTAAGATATTTATTTTATCTTTTTTGTCAAATTCCATTTTCTTGTATTCAGAAACTGTCTTCTCAGTTTGAGTGAGAGCTAGTTGGTAATTAGACAGTTTGCATCTTTCAGTACTCACATCACTTAATAATCTTAACACCTCTTTGTTAAGTTTCTCAATGTTTAACCTACAACCTTTACTACAAAAAGCATCATCGTATACCTCATTATCAGATGAAGAGGAGGAGTGTGCCATGAGAGCATATTCAACATGCTCTTCTTCTTCAATTTCAGCAACCAAAGCTTTATCCTCTTCCACATCCTTAGCTAGATAGCTCCAATCCCATCCCATACCATCAATTCCTTGAACTGCAACCATGGCTTTAGGATCCTGAGCTTTAACAACTTGACTTGAGGGTTTACCAGCATCAGATCTTCTAGGAGATCTGCATTCCCTCATGAAGTGCCCCATACGATGACAGTTGTAGCATTCAACTTTGGATTTATCAAATCCAGCTGTGTCTTTTGCATTGAAGGTCATCTTCTTCTTAAACCTTCTATTCCACCTGTTTGCTCTTATACTAGCAAGAGCCATGTTCCACTTAATGTCCATCTCTTCCAAGTGCCCATCACTTATCTGCTCAAGGTCCTCATATGTAATCACTGAACCATTGGGCAAAAAAGCAATATAAGCACATACAGTATCCAAATCCAAACCAGCAGGTTTAACTCTTGGTGAGTCACTTTTGAATGTGTCAGCGTCTGAAAAGGAGACGTTGACAAGACATGTTCCAGCGCTGACACATGATAATCCAGTAGCTGGATGCATGTAAGAGTCCTTCTGATTGAATTGACCTTCACTTTGAGAGAAGAAGGCCATGTTACTGTTGGTAGACTTGCTTCCATGCTCTAAAAGAGTTTTATCTTCCAACAGCCTTAGTTTGTTGTAGATGTCATCAAACCTGGAACTTTTGTAAGTATTATTGGCAAGAATAGATCTTGCCTCAATCTTCCATGCCTTACCAAGACTTTTAAGAAAAGTAGCATTGATGTCAACATCACCAAGTTGTGTCCCCATGAAGGACAATTTGCTTGTAATATCAAGCAATCTGCTTCTCAGACTGCTAAGCTTTTCATTAGGTTGAGCCTTGAAGACAGCATAATCATGCATGAGTTGCTTCTTCTTCTCTTCCTTGGTGTCTGCATTGCCACCATATGCAACTTCAAGAGCTTCCCAAAGGTCTTTAGCAGATTCATAACCTCTATATTTATGCTGATTCTCTTGTCCCAACGAGAGTTTCAGAATATTTAGGGTTTTCATGTCAACCCTTTTCTTTGCTATGTCTTCAGCAGACACAACTCTACCATCTTAAGGCTTTTCTTTCTTATCTTCTTCAGAACATCCAGCAACAGCTGCTCTTCCAGAAATAGCATCAACAATCTTTTGGGCTTTATTGAATGTGTTTCCATATTCAATAATCTCCCAGAGTGTGTAGTCATAGATCCCTAGATATTGCTCAAAGTTGAATTTCCACAATTCAAAGTTGGTTGCATCAAGCATGGGAATCTTGATGTTTGGTAAAGGTGAGGAGGAGGAGGTTAGTTTTGAATTTGAAATGATGTTGTTAGGGTTTTTGAGAAAATTAGGGTTTTGGTGATTTTTAGGGTTCTTGTGTTCTTTAAGATCAAAAGTTCCTCATCAAGCTCTGATACCACTTGTGGATCCCAAACATAGATCGATTTAGCTTTATGTATACGAGATTAGATCAAGTAATACACTTAGAGAAACCTTTGTATATGTTTATGATAATTTAAGTGTTATGCGGAGTTAACACTTAAACAAGAACACACAAGATATAAACAAACTTTCACTTTGATTAATGATATCAAACTTGCTTACAATGAAAGTAGTTTACGAATGAAAACTTATATTGAACATTAACCTAAAGGTCTTCTTTTATAGACATAAGAAGCCTTGTACAATAATCTACGTATCAGCTATTCTAGGTAAAGATAAATATAGAAAATACATTGTTGTTCCTATCTTCACTAGAAGTAATCTAGAATACAATAAACGCGTAGAGTATATCCCCATCAGTGCTTGTCTTCAATGTATCAACGCTTGACTTTATCTTGTCAATGCTTGAGCTGTCATCGTTTGTTTTGCTCCTGTCAACGCTTGTTTTACTCTTGTCAGCGCTCAAGTAGATTGGCTAAAATTTATTCCCAACACCTGATAGATCTATCCATAGTATTAGCGTTGTTTCGATTAATAATTCACAATTCAATGGGTCTTTAAAGGCTAAAGCTAACTTATGTAATAACTTTCATCTAAGCATACAATTGGGTCCCTTGTGTTCTATTTTAAAACTAATAGGGTTTACTACAACTTCTGGTTGCACCCATTCATGGGTTTACAGCAACTCTTGTTGTACCCTTCATTTTAAATAATTAATTTTCAAGTAAATAGAGCTTTCACAACTTCTAGTTGCACCATTCAATTGGTTTAACGCAACTTATAGTTTTACTCTTTTATTTTTAGTAAAACAAGCATGTTATCCCCTGGCAGGTTTCTAAAACACTTAAAGAATTTAAAAGCGAGACTATAAACTCACCTTAGCGATAACGATATCAATCGATAATAGCCAACGACGAAATATAATTATAAGAAAAATCTCAAACTTTTCGAAGACTTATTTGATCACCCCTCTACGTCTCTCCCTTTACTCCTAGCAAACATGTATATATTAAGTTATCTATATCATTCGCTTGCTACTTCTTCACTTCTGCAAATCTTTGTTCGGATATAACTGATTCACAATAATCTTTTTGTCAAAATTGATATATTGTTTTCCCTTGTTAGAGATACAATCTCAAGTGACCGAGAATACTTTTATATACTATACGTTCAATACATGTTCTTTTAAAAGTGATACGTGTATGTTAATAATACTATATTAACTAGCTAGTAGTCACCTCATGCTACTAGATACAACTCAGTCATGTGTAAACTTAAAACGTGGCTAGCTACTCCCATTTTTTTAATTTGAGAGGCAACAAAGAAAAATAAAGCGTAGCTAAACCATTTTTCTATTTGTAACATTTCATCTGTTGTCAAAGTAGTATTAAATGATAATAAAATAAAATATACTTGTCAATGATTTTGCAATTTTACACGTTTGAGCAAGATCTTGAAATATAGATCATATGATTTTATTTAATTCTTTTTTTTGGTTTTGCATTTTGTAAAAGCGGGTATTACTGAAATCCAATATTTTAAAGGTTACGCGAATTTGAAAGATACATGTAAAACACGAAAAATAAACGCTCAATATAAAATAAAAACATCGACATTCGGAGGACATTTATATTTTGATAATTAAATAACGTAAAATAGTTAATACGTCGAATGAACAAACGACACTTAAAGGTTTAGCGTGAATTACAAAAAATACTTTTAAAAGAAAATAATAAAAATAAAATAAAATAAAAATTAAACGACAACAATATATATATATATATATATATATATATATATATATATATATATATATATATATATATATATATATATATATATATATATATATATATATTTATATATAATTTTTTTATGTCATAACGAGAAATAAATATCGATACCTAACATATTCCTTGCCGGTTATAACCTAAATGACATTATTAAGCTAAGTTTCAAGCCTTAACCTTCCCGGTTAGTCGATAATTTAAATTTCTCAATAAAGTAAGTACATAATACGTAATAGTCGAGATTAGAATAACGACTTGAAATCGACGGATTGTCACAGTTAAGGAATTTTTTAGGCCAAAAAATCCGTTTTACTATTATCTATTTTCATTTTTGTGTTATTTTCAATTTCTGTTGGACTTTGTATTTGGGCCACAGTCCAGCCCATTGGTGTTTTAGGAATTTTCTTTTTTTCTTATATTTATTTAAACAATCTACTATAACCCTAGCAAGACAGTTTCTTAGTTTAATAAAAGTTAAATCATAGGCCGTTGTGTTGTCGTGTTTTACCCTAATAATTGATATTCATTAGAATTAATGATTATTGGAAGGAATTGTTTCTGGTATTCATTAGAATCAATAGATCCAACTAATTTATCTTGTTTCTAGTCTACATCAATAACACAACATTTGTAGTCAGCTCACCTATCACCTAGCTCTCTTATAGTACGAATGAACCTAAATGAAACAAGCGTAACTTCTTTTGTGGAGGCGATTAGGTGATTGCTCGATAAATCGATTGCTTACTTGTTAACAACAAGCCAATCTTTTACATGGTGGCATGTGACTAAACCAGTTTAAGCATGTACTATGATTCAAATTATACTGTTATATATCACTTCTACATAAATTCATTTGTTTTTCAAAATAAAAAACTTTAAGTTTATGGACGTAAATTCAATAGTGTGTGTTAGGATCGAACTCGGGTTTACGGGATTGCACACAATACGTAAAGTATTAATTTTATTAATAAATATATTTACATTGTTAATGCAAAGCAATGCCGAAAAACATTATTAGTGTTAACTAATCTTTTTTAGTTTCGATCATGACAAATTAAAAAGACATTCATCGTCAAATACAATCATAAGACGAATTATTTGACAAACACTATCATCAAGGTAATAATCATTTAAGTATTGCACTAACATATCTTAATCATGAGTAGTGATCATAAAAGTGATTAATCCTAAACTTACATTTTGCCAAATGTGACAAAATATTCTTTAATAAATTTTCTTTTTAAGAAAATGTTTTATTAAAGTGGAAAATATAAATTTGAATATAGCATTTTCCAAATGCCATAAGAATATCATTTGAAGGTAAAAACTTACCTTAGATATTACTTCCTCGCTAAAAGATAAAAGGGAGCGAAGTCTATGAGTACGGTCCCTTAAAGGGCTATGCGGTTCCTTAGTGATAAGGAACTGCATGCATATTAAAGGCATCACGCTCAGTGAGCCGTTGGCCTTTGTCTCCTATAAATAACGGATCAAACTTGCATTTTCCACAACCCTATTTGGACACTCTTTCTGCCATCTTTCTCTTTTCTAATTCCTAGTCATGTGTAAATGATCACTTAATGTGTTAAGTATGTTTACTTATGATTATCTCCTTGATCTCCTTCTTTACCTTGTCCAATGAGAGGACCACTCACACACTTGTGATGTGAATAAAGATGAAGCCTTGATGAAGATCCTCTCTTAAAGATCTATTCATGTTCATCATTTGTTTTTATTTGTGTCTTGTGTAGATCTAATGTATTTGTGAATACATGGATCTAATCTTGTGTAAATCTATTGTATATATGTATACATGGATTTGTGTTGTGTAGATCCAAGTTACATGTGTATACATGGATATGTGTTTTATTGAGTTGTAATTGGAATTAGTTGTGAGTTCTCACTAAACTTTAAAGTGATGTAGTTGTGTCTTGTGGAGTTCTCACTTAGCGTCAAAGTGAAGAGTTGTGAGTTCTCACTAAACTATAAAGTGATGTGGTTGTGTCTTGTGAGTTCTCACTAAACTATAAAGTGATGTGATTGTGTCTTGTGAGTTCTCACTAAACTCTAAAGTGATATAGTTGTGTCTAATGATGTTCTCACTTAGCTTCAAAGTGAAGAGTTGTGAAGATTGGTTTTACCTTTCGATTAGAACTCGACATCTAGCCTTGTGTCGTTAAATGGTGAATTTGGCAACGTTGTGAAGATTGGTTCTACCTTTCGATTAGAACTCGACATCTAGCCTTGTGTCGTTAAATGGTGAATTAGGAAACATTGTGAAGATTGGTTCTATCTTTCGATTAGAACTCGACATCTAGCCTTGTGTCATTAAATGGTGAAGTAGGCAACGTTGTGTAGATTATTCCTAGCTAAGATTAGGACTCGACATTTAGCTTAGTATCGGAAAATAATGTAAGCGACGTTGTAAGGTTTTCTCGCGCCAAGAAAGGAGGTTGTGGATATAGTGGAAATCTCGAGTATGGTGTACTCGAGGAGTGGAGTAGGGACGAAGATAGAGCTTCGTTGCCGAACCACTATAAATCTTGGTGTCTTCCTATTAGGTTACTTCTTTCCTTACTCTTTACTTATTCTTACTATCATGTCATTCACATATATTACTTATCATTGTTAATGCATTAGAATTGAACATAATCATTATGCAACTCGCTTTCAAGTAAAAGGTAGTTTTGAGACAAACCTAATTGAAAGGAATTCTAATTAGGACTTAAACCGATGAGACACTATTCACCCCCCCCCCCCCCTTCTAGTATCTACAATTGGTATCAGCGTGATGGTCACTCAAGGTCTTTGAAGTATATTGTACTTTAAAACTTGGATCGATCCATTGTCTCCTCAAATTAGAAGGTTTCGTTGTACTAAAGTTTCTCTTTGGTCAAAACATTTTTTTCATTGAAAATAGGCCTTTTACTAGTAATAATTGTTGGGAATTATTTGTAAAGTAACAAGTACCGTTAGTACAAGTACAAGTACTGTTAGTGTTGGCAAGTACCGTTAGTGATAACGCGGTACATAGCAAGTATTGTTAGTTATATTGTAAGTACTGAGATATTGATTAGGACGAATATATCTTTAGAAAAGATATGTCATAGTTATAGTTAGAGTATATCTTATGTGATATACTTAATAGTTTAGAATATTGATAAGATATCATGAGTGATATACTTATCATTATAGAATATTCTAAGGTTTCTAGGGTTCCTTACACTATAAAAGGAGCATAGGTATAATGAGTTTATTATACCTCATTGAAAGTCGATTAATAGAGAATCGAATAGTTAAAAGTAATTGTGTTCTTATTTACTTTTTAAGTTAGATTCCGCATACCTTATTTGGTTGAGTAAGAGTTCACAAGTGCTCTAGTTTGATTACAAGCTATTGTATAAATTCTTAACAGAATATAGATCCATTCAAAGAGATCAACAAGTGGTATCAGAGCTTGTTGAGAAACTCTAAATAAGAAGAACACAACCCTAAATCCCCACTCAAACAAAATCAATGTCTCAAGCCGGTAATGATCCTCACTTGGAAGAAATTCCATATCCTGTTGATCCCAAACTTAGATCGATTTAGCTTTATGTATACGAGATTAGATCAAGTAATACACTTAGAGAAACCTTTGTATATGTATATGACAATCTAAGTGTTATGCGGAATTAACACTTAAACAAGAACACACAGGATGTAAACAAACTTTCACTTTGATTAATGATATCAAACTTGCTTACAATGAAAGTGTTTTTCGTATGAAAACTTATATTGAACAATAACCTAAAGGTCTTCTTTTATAGACATAAGAAGCCTTGTACAATAATCTACGTATCAATTATTCTAGGTAAAGATAAATATAGAAAATACATTGTTGTTCCTATCTTTACTAGAAGTAATCTAGAATATAATAAACGTGTAGATCATATCCTTCCATCAGTGCTTGTCTTCAATGTGTCAACGCTTGACTTCTTCTTGTCAACGCTTGATCGCCAGCGTTTGTTTTACTCCTGTCAACGCTTGATTTACTTTTGTCAGCGCTCAAGTAGACTGGCTATAATTTATTCCCAACAATCCTCCCCTAAACTTGATATCTACTCTAGTGATCATGTTTTTGAATAAACATTAAGAAATAGGAGGAATCTTACAAACCTTCTCATATTGCTAATAAATAAATCTGATAAAATCTTTTGCCACGTCACTTGAATAATCAATTTCCAGCTGTGTGTTTTTCATCTTCTCCAAGACTTCCTTGGACATGAAATACTGGCCATCTACAAGTAGATACTCAGCAAACTTTGTAGAACTCAAATAATAAACACCAGCAGCTGAATACAATCTCCATTGAAGACCAATGAGGTCATCTTCAAGATCCTTCCAAATAGCAGAATCTTCATCTCTTGGTCCACACATTCTCTTGAATGTTGACCATAGTTTTATTCCATTGACTGAAGTTAGTGCTTCAGTCTCATACTTGGCATCTAACAACCTCCATAGGTCTACCAAGTCTTCTCTATCACAACTTGCAAACAAATATATAAGGGTGGTAAAAGTGTGAACCTCTTTTCCATACCTGCCAATCTTCCAAAACCCACATTCATCTTCTTCATAAGTTACAATAGGGTTTCTGGAATCAAGTGGTAACACTTGTACCATATCTGAAGCTTCTAATGGCGAGAGCTTGAGGCTCTTTCGTATAACAACTCACTTGGATGTAATGGATCCATATCTTTGGGAAACTCAAGAGAAACTCCCTTCTTCACTGGTCTGGGAACAAACATTGCCTTCTTAAGCTCCATTTCCTCTGCAAGTTCTTCTTTTCTTTCATCAGAAAGAAGTCGTAGAGTGTTTTCTTCCTGCACTCTAACCCAAATGGGATAAGCTCTACATTCCAACTCATCAAATGTCAATCCAATCAACTTCTTATAAGGCCACCCTGTTCCATGACACCTGAGCAGCATGCAGTACAACTCCCTTCTATCCTTTTTCAAATTTGAGAGAACATTACTTGCTTTGTGTTTCAGAATGACCTTGCAATCCTTTTGTACTCTGAGAAGCATTTCCAATCCCCATATCTGATCTGAAATGGTCAAATGTGGATTCTCTATACACCTATCTTCCCAAGCATGGTACATCTGAACAACTTCTGGCATATCAAAATCAACCTACAATTTCAGCTCATTCAACTTCTCTTTTGCCAATTCATCACCATACTCAAGCCTTTCTGGCTGTTCTATGATCATAACACTTGAGTCTGAACTGGCTTCATCACTTCCTTCTTGCTCTTCTGAAGTGACAACAAAAGGTGATTCACCCACCTGTTTTCTTTCTTGTTCCACAATTAGTGCAACCAATCTTCTATCAAACTCAATTTGTGCTGCATTCTTTGGAACAACTTCTTCTACCATAATACCCTTACCCTTATCTAATGGATCAACTGTTGGTAAGGTAGATAACCTGTGAAAAAACCTCTTTGATGATGGATGATGACTGAAATACATCAACCTCGTTTGCAGGTCTGTCAACGCTCACTTTTGCTTTGTCAGCGTCCAAGTTACTCATGTCAGCGTTCAAATCTGTCTTGTCAACGCCCAAAGTACCTGTCTCAGCGCCTCTTGCAATTTCCTACAACATGGTTGTAAATGACAAATTTAAGTTTGTAGGAGAGACTAGAGACGTATCAAAACCTGTCTGTTTCTTCAAACTTGTTTGGGCCTCAGCAACATCCAAAGATTGACCATCATGAGAGCCCTTATCACTCACATTTATTTGTTCATCCTCCCCTTTGAAAGATTCCTCCATCCCTCTCCTTGTGCTAGCATTCTCCAATATAACAATCCTCTCCCTCAATTGCTTGAGTTTAAGGCCTTGTGTGCTGACAACTTGTACCAAGTCTGCATTTTGCTTTTGCAAGCTAATGCAGACTGCCGTCAATTCCATCATAGTCATTGGTTCCAATCTGCCCTCTTCTAAAATGGGTATTTGACCTCCCAAGTTAGATTCATTGGGCATGGATGAGGTCTTAATTATGGTAGGACTGTCTTGGCCAGCTTCTAAGCCAGAACCAATAGTCCCAGCCTCATCCATAACACCAACCACACTTGTGGTGGTGGTTCTCTCTGCTACATGGCTAGGACCACTAGAGGAGAACACTCCAGTAGTCCTTTGGCGTTTTTGTAACCTATATTGTGTTGGGGGAGAAGAAGATGTAGATTGGGTGGATGCTGGTTGGTTAAGGGGTGTCTGGGTCTGTGAAGGAGTGGTGTCAACGTTTGAAATAGGCACATCAACGCCAACATTTAATGTGTCAGCTTCGAAGGGTTCTTGGTCAATTTGCATATGTTGTGGTGAAGGTAAAGGTTCAGGTATTGGGTCAATGTGGGGTTGGGGGTCTGGTTTGGGTTGTGCTGCCTCAATGACAGCAATCATAGCTGGGGTTAGGGGTAGGTCATGATGTGGGGGTGAGTTCATCTTCATAAAAATTGCTTTCTTTTGCACAGGGATCTCATAAAAATCATCATGATCCCTTGTGCAGTAATTTTGCACCTCAAAAATCATTTGTAAAAATCTGGGATAAGCTAAAGTATTTTGTTCCCTTTATTTTTACACATGCCCTCAAAAATCATTTTGGAATAATTAAATTTTTGCCCAGTAGCAATGCACACAATAGCACTTGCAATAGACCTATTTATCTCATTGTGTGCAGTACACTTGGGACTCAAACATTGTAAGAGGACATGTATTAGGTACTTCCAGGCTGGGGGAAACTCCTGTTTATGATATTTATTTAAAGTTCCTTCAGTAGGAAAAGGATAACCCAAAGCCCTTAGTCCTTGTTCTATTTCACTAATGGGGAGGGTGGTTATACCATCAACATCATCAAGATGCAAAGCTTGGCGTACCAAAGCTTCAGTAACCACCCATGTTCTCCCATGAACAATAGAAGATAATGTAGTCACTCTATTAACTGTTGAGGAGCTGACATTGTTCCAAAACTGTTTAATATGTGTGACAGGAATGAGTGGAGCATGAGAAAGAGCATACCTAAGTGGGGATGCATTCAGATATGCCACCATTTGTGTATACTGGGGAAACAGAGTATCATCAGCTTCAAGATATGCTACCATGTTGTGTTGACTTCTGAACCCCAATTCCAAATCAGTTGGTTTAAATTTAGGTGTCATTGTTGAAAGCTGTTTGAATGATTGATAAAGATGAAGTTATAGGAGAAAAATTGTGTTAGACAAGAATAATAGGTACCCTATTTAAAATAGGAGCCAAATATATAGGAGAAGAAAATGCATGTGATTGGCCCAAAAATAGGAAAGTATTTTCAAAATGCAATCATGAAAATATTGAAAAAGAATAAGTTTATCTCATGCATTAAATGAAAGTTATCAGCTCCCAAAATTACGGCCTAAAAATATGTTAAAAAGTAACAACTGGGTAGGTCCTATTGAGTGTCAACGGTCAAAAATAACCCATCAACGCCCAACGGCTATATTCTTGTCAACGTTTGCCAAAGCCATATCAGCGTCTAAATTGGTCATAACAACGCTTGGTAAAATACTTGTCAGCGTCCAAAAATAAAAATTTATGAAAATGAAAAATGACCTTAACAAAGTAATTTATCCTAGAGAAGATAACCCAAAAGTTGATAATTATTATAGGGCGGCAAACACTGTCCAGTTATGCACACTTGCTTATGCGAGATAGACATAACAGTCCTCTAGTGTCCCTTGCTAACCAAAACTCTTAACAACTAAGTTACCTTATAAAATTCCTTGTTACTCCCAGGTAAAACCCATGAAAAAATCATTCCCAAGTCTCCCAACAGACCACAACCAATTCTAGGCCAAAAATGTCTTGGCAGCATGCATAGTATATCAACTTTGCATGCTACAATGCCTCATGATTTAGTAAAACTAACTCATACTCACTTGTGGACACAATCTAGAATTATGATAAGAGTATCATAAGGATACCCAAAAATCCTAGAGGTTCCTAAAACCTCCCCTTAAACTGTGATACATATGTTGCTAAAAATATGCATGAACATAAAAATTTATGTCAAGATAGGAATTAAACATTCCAACCATCATCCATAAACAAAAACATGCTCAAATGCTTCTCCAATGATCCATAAGAAACTCTGTATCCAATGGTATAATGCTAACACCACCTGCACATTTAGATTGAAAACCACAAAACTAACATTGTTGCTGACAACGCCCCGATAACACTTGTCAGCGTTAAAGAAACACTTGTCAGTGTTAGACAAATATATTGCTGACAACGTCACAATAAAACTTATCAGTGTTAAAGCAACCTTTGTCAGTGTTAGAAAAATATAGTGGAAAATCTAAATCCTCAAAAGGACCAATAACAATGCACTATCCTGTACATACTTTTACAAAAAGACTCCAAAACACATATTATGTGAGATTGATCATTCCAATACTTGTTACCAAGTATTGAAATATTCCAGCATCAAAAGGTTTAGTTAGTAAATCTGACACATTTTCCTCGGTGTCAACCCTATCTGGTTGTATTAAACCCTTTTCAAAACAATCTCTTATAAAATGCTGTCTAATTTCTATGTGTTTAGTTTTAGAATGATGTACAGGATTCTTAATAATGCATAAGGTGCTGTTATTGTCAACAAATATCTTGGTATGCATGAAATTATACCCATAGTCCAACAGCTGGTTCTGAATCTACAAAACTTGTCCACAACAAGCAGCTGCAGCCACATACTCTGCCTCAGTTGTAGAATTAACCATCACTGTTTGTTTCTTGCATTGCCAAGATATCAACCTGCTCCCAAGAAACTGACATCCACCAGTTGTGGATTTTCTATCAAACTTATCATCTCCATAGTCACTGTCTGAATATGCAATAAGTTCCAAAGGTGAATCTTTTGGGTACCACAAGCCAAGACTGGGATAACATCTTAGGTACCTAAAGATCCTCTTGACAGCATAAAGGTGACATTCTTTGGGAGTCACTTGATGGCGTGCACAAGCACACACAGCAAACATGATGTCAGGTCTGGAGGCTGTAAGATACATCAATGATTCAATCATTGATCTATAATGCCTGACATCAACATCTTTCCCATCTCCAATCTTTCACCAAGGGTGTTCTTTATCCATAGCAGTAGTAGCCCTCTTTTCATGTGGAGAAAAGCCAAACTTCTTCAAGATCTTTGCCACATACTTATCCTGGGAAATGAAGATACCATCTTCTTTCTTCTGAACTTGTAACCCTAGAAAGAAGTTCATCTCCCCCATAGCACTCATCTTGAATTTTTCTGTCATAAGATTGAAGAAATCCTCACTCATCTTTGGATCAGTAGACCCAAAAATGATATCATCAACATAGACCTGAACAAGTAGAACATCCTTACCTTTCTTCTTTGTAAACAGTGTCTGGTCTATGGTGCCCCTCTTAAATCCATTGTCCACCAAATAAGTAGACAAAGTACCATACCATGCTCTTGGGGCTTGATGAAGGCCATACATAGCCTTCTTGACTCTATACACCTTGTCTGGATTCTCTGGATCCTCAAAACCAGGAGGCTGCATCACATATACCTCCTCAACAATTGTCCCATAGAGGAAGGCACTCTTGACATCTATTTGATAGACAGTGAAGCCCATGCAGGATGCATAGGCTAAAAAGATCCTTATAGCTTCAATCCTTGCAACTGGTGCAAAGACCTCTTTATAGTCTATCCCCTCCTCTTGTGTATATCCCTTAGCCACTAATCTTGCCTTGTTTTTGACCACAATACCTCTTTCATCTCTCTTATTTCTTAGAACCCATCTTATCCCAATAGGTCTGACATATATGGGACAATCAACCAGCTCCCAAACATCCTGTATTGCAAATTGGTGAAGCTCATCCTGCATTGCTTCCACCCAACTTGGTTCTTTGAGAGCATCAAATATCTTCTTGGGTTCCTGTTGTGACAGAAAACAGGCAAACAAACATGCTTGCACAAGAGGGGTATCAACCTTCTTGTGAATATTGGCAATAAATCCACCAAGAACTTGATGAGATCTTCTAGTCCGAACAGGAGTCATAATATCACCAATGACTTGAGAAGTGGGGTGATTCTTCATAGTATAAGTAAGAACTCCTCCTTCAAAAAGTCTGGTGTCTTCAGTCTCATTCTCCAAGTTGCCAATATCTTCTTCTTCAGACTCTATTTCATCAACATGAGGATAAACCTCTTCATATAAATTGGAAGGTTCACCCTGTTCAAAAGTAGAAGAGAAAAGATGTGCAAAAGTGTTGTCAACGCCTGAACCTTGGTTGTCAGCGTTTGGGCTAACAACGCTTGAACTGTTGTTGTCAACGTTTGAGCCATCAACGTCTGAATTTGTCCTGTCGACGTTAGATTTCCTTTGTCAGCGCCTGAAGGACCATGCATGTTGTTATCTGGTGGTACTTGTGAACCACCATTATCTTTTCCAACAGCAGCAACAGCAAAAGCATCTGTCCATATGGGAATTGTGACATACTCTAGTATAGGAGATGACTTTTCTGCTTGTGATCCAACCTTTTCATGAACCTGTGTACCTGAAACATCAACAACTTGTTCTTCCACAACATTTGAAGTTACCTTCACAATGTCTGGATTAGTGACAGGCATATAATTTAAAGTCATAGATAAAGGTTCCAAGTCAAACAACCAATTTGGACCACTTTCAGGATCACTAGGTTTACTCTCTAAAAACCTAACATGTACTCTCTCAAGAATACGTTTTTCCTTCTTAAGGTAAACCCTATATCCTTTGCTCTGCACTGAATACCCCATGAAATAGCCTTCATCACCTTTTGCACTAAACTTACCTAAGGCATCACTAGTATCTAGAACAACTACATGACAACCAAAAGGTTTGAGAAAACCAATATTTGGTTTTATTCCCCAAAGTAACTCATAAGGTGTTTTGTTCTGTATCTTGTTGACCAATGCTCTATTTTGAACATAGCAAGCTGTATTAACAGCCGCAGCCCAAAAAGCTATAGGGAAATGAGCATCAGCCAACATAGTCCTGGCTGCTTCAATTAGGGTTCTATTCTTTCTTTCTGCAACCCCATTTTACTGTGGGGTCCTGGCAACACTAAACTGCCTAGTAATTCATTTTCCGGAACAGAAATCATCTAACACTTTATTCCTAAATTCACCACCATTATCACTCCTAAGCATTTTAACTTCATTACCACTTGATATCCATCTCTTCATTACCATTATCACTCCTAGGCACTGATGGAAGGATATTATCTACACGTTTATTATATTCTAGATTACTTCTAGTAAAGATTGGTACAACAATATATTTTCTATATTTATCTTTACCTAGAATAATTGATACGTAGATTATGGTACAAGGCTTCTTATGTCTATAAAAGAAAACCTTTAGGTTATTGTTTAATATAAGTTTTCATACGAAAAACACTTTCATTGTAAGCAATTTTGATATCATTAATCAAAGTGAAAGTTTGTTTACATCTTGTGTGTTCTTGTTTAAGTGTTAATTCCGCATAACACTTAGATTGTCATATACATATACAAAGGTTTCTCTAAGTGTATTACTTGATCTAATCTCGTATACATAAAGCTAAATCGATCAAAGTTTGGGATCAACAAGTGGTATCAGAGCTTGTTGAGGAACTTTTGATCTTAAAGAGCACAAGAACCCTAAAATCACCAAAACCCTAATTTTCTCAAAACCCTAACAACATCATGTAAAATCCAGAAATAACCAATTCCTCCTCACCTTTACCAAACATCAAGATTCCCATGCTTGATGCAACCAACTTAGAATTATGGAATTTCAACTTTGAGCAATATCTGGGGATCTATGACTACACTCTCTGGGAGATCATTGAATATGGAAACACATTCAATAGATCTGAAAAGGTTGCTGCTGCTATTGCTACAAGAACTGCTGTTGCTGGATGTCCAGAAGCAGATAAGAAAGAAAAACCTGGTGATGGTAGAGTTGTGTCTGCTGAAGACATAGCAAAGAGAAGGGTTGATATGAAAACCCTAAATATTATGAAAGTCTCTTTGGGACAAGAGAACCAGCATAAATACAGAGGTTATGATTCTGCTAAAGACATTTGGGCAGCTCTTGAAGTTGCATACGGTGGCAATGAAGATACTAGGGAAGAAAAGAAGAAGCAACTCATGCATGATTATGATGTTTTCAAAGCTCAACCCAATGAGAAGCTTAGCAGTGTGAGAAGCAGATTGCTTGACATTACAAGCAAATTTTCCTTCATGGGGACACAACTTGGTGATGTTGACATTAATGCCACTTTTCTTAAAAGTCTTGGTGAAGCGTGGAAGATTGAGGCAAGATCTATACTTGCCAATAACACTCACAAAAGTTCTACTTTTGATGATATCTACAACAAACTAAGGCTGTTGGAGAATGAAACCCTTTTGGAGCATGGAAGTAAGTCTACTAATAGTAACATGGCTTTCTTCTCACATAGTGAAGGCCAATTTGATCAGAAGGACTCTTACATGCATCCAGTTACTGGATCATCATGTGTCAACGCTAGAACATGCCCTGTCAACGCCTCCTATTCAGACGCTGACACATACAAAAGTGACTCACCAAGAGTTAAATCTGCTGGTTTGGACCTAGATACTGTATGTGCTTATATTGCTTCTTTGCCCAATGGTTCAGTGATTACATATGAGGACCTTGAGCTGATAAGTGATGAGCACTTGGAAGAGATGGATATCAAGTGGAAAATTGCTCTTGCTAGTATAAGAGCAAACAGGTGGAATAGAAGGTTTAAGAAGAAGATGACCTTCAATGCAAAGGACACAACTGGATTTGATAAATCCAAAGTTGAGTGCTACAACTGTCATCGTATGGGGAACTTCATAAGGGAATGCAGATCTCCTAGAAGATCTGATGCTGGTAAACCCTCAAGCCAAATTGTTAAGGCTCAGGATCCTAAGGCCATGGTTGCAGTTCATGGAATTGATGGTATGGGATGGGACTAGAGCTATTTGGCTAAGGATGTAGAAGAGGATAAAGCTTTGGTTGCTGAAATTGAAGAAGAAGAGCATGTTCAATATGCTCTCATGGCACACTCCTCATCTTCATCAGATAATGAGGTATACGATGATGCTTTTTGTACTAAGGGTTGTAGGTTAAATACTGAGAAACTTAACAAAGAGGTGGTAAGGTTGTTAGATGATGTGAGCACTGAGAGATGCAAACTGTCTAACTATCGATTAGCTCTCACTCAAACTGAGAAAACAGTTTCTGAATACAAGAAAATGGAATTTGATTTAAAGGATAAAATAAATATCTTAAAACATGAGTTAGAGGCTAGTAATGATGTTAGGAACATCATGGAAAGGGTTAATAGTGAATTACAGGCTAAGTTAGATGAGGCCATTAATAATAAAGATAATGTTGGCCTTAAAATTCAGAGATTTGATAGGGCCACACAAACCCTAGGAGAATATGTTAATAAACAAAGGGATCCTAAGGACATGACTGGGATTGGGATGAAAGACTACTCTGTGGTTCCACCACCAGCTGGTGACTTCTATGGTGTCCAACAAAAGGACCTATCTTGGACTGGTTTACCAGAACTCCAAGAGGAGGAATTCATTCCTCCACCAAGAGTTGTTACCCTAGTTGAAGAGTATCAACAGAAGTTGACTGACTTGCATGAATGGAAGAAAGCCAATCCTACCTTATTTGTTAAGGGTGGCTTATTATGTAAAAGTCCTAATGAGTCAACCCCTATTAAGGTTACAAACCCAATCACTGGTAAGGCTGTTGACCTTAGTTCAAACACTGTTAGAAAACCTAGTGTCAAGTATGCAGAAATGTATAGGAATACTAGGTCACCTAAAAGCCAAGTTAGTAATGATGGAACAGGTTTCTTCTCTTCTAGACCTAGGGTTGTGTCTAGAAAATCCTGTTACACTTGTGGTAGCTTTTCACATTTAGCATTTAAGTGTGTCAACGCTTCTAAGGTTAACGTTGTTAGAAAGTCAAACGTTGTCAGACCCAAACCTTATGTGCAGTAAAGTCTACAAGTTGTTAGACCTGCCCTATTCTTCACTAGAGGGTCTAACACTCATGGACAAAGACCATTTCAAAAGACAAATACTTGGTCTAACAGGCAATGGGTTTCTGTAGCAAACCCTAGGTTCAACGCTGACAAGGGTAATTTCAGCGCTGACAAGACCAAATCCAACGCTGACAGAAACGTGACCAGACCTAAATATTTGCAACCACAGGGCAAGGGGTCTAAAGCTTCTTCAAGCTTGACATGGAGACCAAAGAAATATCAAAACCCTAATGATAATGGGATTTCAATGACCTGCAATAGATGTAATTACATTTGAAAGTTCATTACAAAACCTATTGGGGTTAACTGGGTATTTCATCCAAAGAGGGATGAACAAGGGGTTGTTATGAGAACTAGGTCTGTTCTTGTTGAACAACCAGATGAATCCAAGTCTACTAAGGCTTGGGTTCCCAAAGAAAACTAACTTGTTTTCTTTATGTGCATGGTATTCAAAAACAGGTCAATGATTATGGATATTGGGACAGTGGATGCTCAAGGAACATGACAGGGAAGGAAGATTATCTTACTAACTTCACTCCCATTAAGGATGGTGATAAGGTTTACTTTGGAGGCGGATATGGTACTATAACAGGCAAAGGAACACTTCTCACCAAGAACTTGCATTTTGAAAACGTATTTTTGGTAAAGGAACTTGATTACAATCTTTTTAGTGTATCACAAGTTTGTGATAACAAAAATAAAGTTTTGTTTACTGATACTGAATGCTTGGTGTTAAGCAAGGATTATAAGATCCTTGATGAGAAATATATTGACTATAGAACACCTAGACATAAAGACATATATAATGTGAACCTGAATGGGATTAGAATGAATAAAGATATGTCTTGTTTTTATGCTAAAGCTTCAGCAGATGAGAGTAATCTATGGCACAGGAGACTAGGGCACATAAACTTCAAGAATATAAACAGGCTTGTGAGACTTGGCTTGGTTGATGGCTTGCTTGAAAAGGCTTTCCACAATGACCACTCTTGTGTTTCATGTCTTAAAGGCAAGCAGCACAAGGTCTCATTCAAGTCCAAACAGGTGCACTCTAGTACTAGACCTCTTCACTTGCTTCATATGGACCTTTTTGGTCCAACCAATATGGAGAGTTTGAATTGTAAATCATATTGCTTTGTCATCACAGATGACTTTTCTAGGTTTACTTGGACTTTCTTTTTAGCTATGAAGAGTGATACAAGTGACACTTTAATTGATTTTATCACTCAGATTGAGAAGAGTTTATCAACTAGTGAGCAATTGGGTGAAAGAAATACAAAGTTTGGGTTATTCTACTTCTACATCAAAATTATTGTACTTATTTTTCTTCAAGATCATTACATAGAGCTACTTTTGGAGAATTTTCAAGATTGCATACCTTCACATATTCCCTATTGATGTGTCAAAAAGAGGAAGAATATGTTTTATACTTAAGGGGAAGCAATTTGAAGATCGTGTACCATATACAAAAGTTTTTGACATCATCAACTAGGGGAAGATTGTTGGGTCGAAATTATAAAGTATTATGAGTTGATGTGTCAAAACTAAAAGACAAGGACTAAATCTGACAAGTGAAGATTCTACAATCCAGTGGACAAACTTGTAGAAGATATATTGCAAGAAGATAAAAGATTTAGTGAATATATTATTTAGTGAATATATTATTTAGTGAATATCTTATTTACTAAATATCTTATTTACTAAATATCTTATTTAGTTTCCTTGTAACAAGGGTTTATGTGTAGTATATAAACACATACCCTACGTCAGTTTTATTCATAACAATCATTCACAATGTAACCTACAAGCAATTCGTGTGTCTAGACGTAGGATTCAATGTATACACGTCTAGGTGTTATTTGTGTTTAATAATACAAGTAACGTTTGGGAAAATTCATCTTGTCCACAACACCTTGTTCATGATTATTGTTCTAATTCCGCTATGTTAAATCATATGAATGATAATCATGCCTAGCAGCTTAAAGATCCGAATCTTATAGGTTTTATCATATCCTAATCCCATACTACAGGGACAACCTCAAGTTGTGCATCCTGCACCTCCACAAGGTGCACAAGCTACAGATGTTGTAGTCACTCATACAACTACACCTTCTTCCCATACTCTTTCTGATGTTAAACTCCCTGTCCTCAAAAGTGATAACTATGAGACATGGGCAATGCAGATGGAACATTACTTGAACCACACAGATCATACTTTATGGCAGGTTATCAAGAATGGGAATACTCCTAAGAAGTTGCATTGATTGCTTGATGGAACATGTTATGCTTTACCTGTTGTCACTGCTGAAGAGGTACAAGCAGAGATCAGAGAAAGAAAGGCCATAACTGCTTTAGATATGGCACTTTCAGAAGACATACTACCTAAATTTCATCACTTCAAGGATGCAAAGGCTATGTGGGATGCCATCAAGCTTAGATTTGGAGGCAATGGCAAGTCTAATAAGATGAAAAAGATTGTTTTGAAACAAGAATTTGATAACTTCTCAATTTCTAGTACAGAAGGAATCCATAGCTGTTATGGAAGGTTCAATACATTGCTCATTCAATTGGTAATTCATGGACTTGTAATTCCTAATGAAGAAGCCAATCTAAAATTCTTAAGAAGTGTTCCACAAGAATGGAAAGCAATGGCCATGCACTTCATCACAAAGGATGATCTGGATACACTCCTTTTTATCATCTCTATAACAATCTTAGAGTTTATGAGATGTGTAACACCCCCAAATTTATACAACATAGTACAGCGGAAGACTAGTTGGTGTTACGGGATAGCACATTACTCACATCATAGACAACGCATAAAAATCGCGTCGTTTATTAATAAAGCATTTCCATTCATAAATATCAAAGTTACATTGGTCCCAAGTCTTTTTATTTCACACAAAGTTTTACAAAGTATTTGAATGGAAAATATAGTTTAGGTGCGGGCCATGAATTCTTGTCGTCTTCCCGAGAATTACCTTCAAGTACCTGAGATAAAACATGTTAAAAGAAAAGGTCAGCGATAACGCCGAGTGAATTCATAGAGTTTAATAAATTCCATCAATATAATATCAGTATAAAAGTATTACTGAAAATCATTTTGTACAAATCGTTTTAATAGGCCATAAAATAGCCAAAATCATTTTATAAAAATCTTTATCGAAAATCATAATATAGGCATTTGCTTTAAAAATCATTATACGAATCATTGTCGTTAAAAACACCATACAATACGTTTTGCAACGTTGTATAGATTAAATAAAACCGTTATATGAATATGGCTATAAAAAGCCTTAAAAATCATTATACGAGCCAATGTCGTAAAAACATCATACAATACGTCTTATGACGTTGTATAAAATCAAATAAAAACCGTTATATGAATATGGTTATGAAAACCAAAACACGAACATAATATCAATAGTATGACCTTGTATTGCTAGTCAGGCAATACATCGTAATTCGAAGCGTCTAATAGTATTTCAGTGATTTGGATTATTATAAGCCGCATGACATTGTTACCTTACTAAACCAAAACGGGTAGCTAACCCGATACCAATTTTGCCCATCTAAAGTAGCGTGCCGTCACAAAGGTCACGCTATTGGAAATCTTCTCATACATAAATTCGCTTACCAATCAATGTGGCACGACGGGGATCAACCTTCAAGGCGCGAACTGGGGTGATCGTCCCCAAATAGTACTATTAAATGCATAAGCGTCTACCAACTCCCGGTAGTTCACAATTCATGCTAATGGGACTTTTAGTGACAGAACCTAACTTTAATAATCCATTTAGTTTCATCTATCGGGTCCTTTAATCATTTACCGGGTCATACAATCGGGTCATTCAATCATACGGGTCCAAATCAATAAACAAACAATCGGGACAAATGGTGTCCTATTTTATAAAAACTAACATGTTATCTCCCTCGCGGGTTTATAAAACATTTATAAAAACATTTAAATGAGTGCGAGGCTATGAACTCACGTTGATGTGGGAAGACGATTATCGGCGATTTGGATGTACGGTACGTGCTTCAATCACGGAAACCTAGACAAATAATACTCGGTCTTAGACGTTTGTCCAATGACTTTATAAAAATATCAATTATGTATACATATGATGATTATATATATGATGATCAAGTGGGTTTACATATTCTCGTTTACTCATTTTTAGTGTTATATGTTGATAACTTTTATACTAGCTTACTAGTTTTACCCATTTACGTGTTTTAGGTCCAATAACTTATTATAAGTTCTTTAATTCTTATTAATCCTTTTCACACTTATATTATCAGTAGTTAATCTTTACAAGTTGGGCCCAAATGGGTTAAGCCCAATAAGTCCTTTTTACAAGTATTTATCTTATTTATTCCAATTATTAGTCCAAGTATTAGTCCAATATGTTTACTTAGCTCGTTAATGTCCGTATGCCCTAAAGTTCGGGTTTTATCGGTTTTTAGTTGTTATACATGTCTATATATCAGTATATAAGTTTTTATAAAGTTTTCATTAGACGGGTCCAACCATCTAAGTTTTATTTAACAAAAACGTTAATTTTACGGCAATAGCCGAAAAAGTCGTAAAAATCATATTTATAGTTTTTATTACTTATAAACATTATTTCACCACCATTTATATAATTTATCCATTTGATTACCCTTTTATATATATTTATATAAATAAGTTTTATAAGTTAGTGGGTTTTTATTTTACATTTATATATTAAAATGTGAGTGCTTATATAATAGTATTATTCTTTAATTTCCAAAAATCTGATTTTTAACTTCATCTTCACCAAAACTGCCATATCTTGAGTTCTACATGGAGATAGAAGCTCAAATTTTTATCACATAAACTACATGATATTTGCTACATTTAACTCTTCTATAGCTACTGTTTAATCATCCTTTAAGTATTTTCTAAAAATCGTCCAAAACAGTAACTTCAGATTTATACCCTAAACTTGTTTTGGTCATATCTCACTCATTACAATGATTCCATTGCATGGCCAACTCTCACATGTGTACAAGACCAATAGCTTACTGTAAATCCATTTTACTTCATTATTTTATCAGTCCATGACCTGTTTACTTACTGTTTTATACAGCCATGTAAATTAATCAAGATTTTAACCTTGTTTCATATGGTTTTTTCACCTTTTTAATCATGTTTATCAACAACAAATCCCCACATAACATTTTTATCATCATATAATCATCATAAATATATACAATAGGAAATAAAATACATGTTTACATAATCAAAATAACAAGAAGTTGAGGAGGACAATCTTTATACCACCAAGTTGATGTAGGTTATGATTTTGACATGGTTTTTGATGGAGAAACTTGTAGTAAACCATGACCATCTTCAAGACCATCATTCTTCATGAGAACCTTGTGGAAAATCAGCCCTCCTACTCCATGAAAACTCCTCCTTGGATGTTATAAGCACCACCAATCAATAGGGTTTCAAAGTGGCTTCAACATGTATATGAATAACATGAGATTTTGTGGTTGATTTAGATCAAATGAGGGTGTTGTTGTGAGATATGGGACGGCACATATGAGGTTAGAGAGAGAGATGTAGCTAGTTTGCATGAGTGGAATGAGAAAAGTGGTATTTGGTTGTTAGTTTTGATGTGTAGTTAGCTTACCAAGTAAGCTTAAGATGACAAGTGTTGTAGCTTGGCTAAATAGATGACACCTTATGGTGTAACTAGTTACTTAGGCCGGTTTTGGGAGTGGGGTGGGACAAGTGTCCCACTTGTCTCATCCCATTTATTTACGGGTACTCCTCGATTCTAGTTTCCTCGATTTTCGTGCCCTCGGGTCGTTTTACGAAAAACGTTTTTATAAATTATGAATCGACGTCACAAAACGAATCCAATAAAAATTGTCTCATCTAAAACGGAGTTCGAAAACGTAAATACGTAATCCTAAGGTTTCCGGTTTAGTCGTAAAGGACGTTAAAATAAAATCGTAAGTCCTAATCTCTTCTCGTAAATTTATGAGTTTATGAACCAACATAAATTTAAAACTCCAAAATAATATTCACGGATAAATTTATTTTCTGAAATGTCGGACTGTCACCAAAGACGGTGTATGTAAACGTAAGCACGTAACGTTGAATCCTCCGGTTTAGACGTAGTCGATGCTACTTCAAGACGTAAATCCAAATTTCTTCCCAGAAATATGTGAGTTCATATTGTATCATTAAAAATAATATTTTCAAATAATATTTGAGAATAAAATATCAATCGTAAATTGACGGATTGTCACAGCATTTACCCCTAAACAGGATCTTTGTCCTCAAAGATCATCTTACCTTACTACTCGCTTCTTATAGAGTTAAAGCCATGTGGGTATTTCCTCCACATTCGGTCTTTTCTCACAAGTGTAATCCATTATAAAACGCGAGTTTCATTAAACATAACTACGGGAATAAGATCAGGCTTAATGTTGACTTACTTTCTCTATCCATGATGTTCACGGGTTTTTGATGAATGCAACTTTTCGCCGATCTAAGCTCTACTAAGAACAATCAGATTTTCACTTGATAGATATTCCATCAAGTTCGATTTACGAAATATAACTTACGCAGTCCTTGAAGTCCTAGGGTAGATCCAGCTTATATGCCTTTCAATCCCAACTTTTACATCATTTCAATGGTCCCATACAACGGGGACTTATATCCCATGATTTGTCAGATCATGAATTCATTTTTCCAAGGTTAAAAATTGTGGCATAACTTCGCTACCCATTTGGCACTTCAAGATCTACATTTCATATTCACATAACCTCCTGCCCACTATTGGCAGTTAATAATCAAATCCTAATTTCAACAATCATTTCAGATTTCGCGGGTCGGGTATTTTGCAAGGATAGGTTTGCCATTATAGGAAACCTTAAGCCTAAGAGACATGTCCAACTCACAATGGGTGTATGTCAGATGTCTCCATCTCAACTCTTGCTTACGGATGCTCTAAGATTTAGATCCTAACAAGATTCGATCTCAATCCTAACACGATGATTATCACTGATAATCCCTCCAATGGAAAACGATTAAACGGTCTATTATCAAAGGTCAATCATTCAAACATAAAACATCACTTATATTACCTTTTATCGTTACTTTACATCGTCCCTTCGATTTGGGGTGGTACATAGTACTCTTATCAAGATTCGTTCTCAATGATTTCTGAGCAAATCTCTAGAAATTCGATGCGAAGCGAGGATCTTGATATAGATGTTCGATACAGGCACACTATGTTTACATAACTCTTTTGCATTTATCATTAACGGGAATGATATTAGCAGATTTGGTCAGTCTGTCGACGATGACCCAAATCGAATCAAATTCAGATGATGACCTTTGCAATATCTAGACGTTTACTAATGTATGAGGCGATGTCTGCCTTCATAATTGCCATTAGTACAACTTCTTCAGACAAAGATACTTTTAGTCGTAAAATGACTTAAATAGAATACTTATACTTACAAATTCCAACATAACTATATCTCACAATCTTCCACATTTAGGCAATCACATGTGGTCTTTTATACATTTTACGCCATTGGCTTCTCAAATCTGTTGCTTCACATTAGCCGTGAAACCCTTCACTATTTATATTATCCTTTTTACAAACATTGTTTGTTTTTATATCGTTCGGCAAATTATTTTGCACCTTCATTATTAAGGAACATGTCCTAACTGGTTCTTTATCTTTTCTTCATAATGCGTCGGTATCTATATTTACCTCTCATGATGTTATAATTATCATGTCCACAATTCACTCAGATATTCTTTCTATATTATGCGTCAGTAATTACGTTCACCTTCCTGATGAAATAAATATCATAATCGTATTTATTCAAAATTCTTTCTTTATATTTTCTAAGTTTTAGTTTCGTCTTATCTATCATTTTTATCAGTTTTTGTCAATCCAGCGTTTAAAGCGTCGATAATTATTACAATTAATTAAATAATTATTAGTTAATTTTTATGAAGCGTAAACGTAAAAGTTTTAAATTTCTTAGTTCGACCAATTATATAAAGTGTTCAAAATAAATTTGAATTTAATTAACAAGATTTTTGCTGATTTATCGAAAATAATTAATAAGATTCGTAAATGTTTGAAAAATCTTTGGTTATATTTTGGTCAAAATTTTCTTAGTTGAAAAGCAAAAATTGTCGTTTAAGTTTTCAGGTTATGGTATAAATGGTTTTACTCAATCCTTCTTAAGTTATCTTGAGGTATACACAAACATTTACCCCTAAACAGAAGTTTAGTTAAACGGTTTGTGTATAAAGGAATAATCCCTTTAAAAATCCTTTGTTAAAACATTTGTCAAAACATGTTTCCATTTCTTTTTGGAAAAATCCAAAGTCTTAAAAGGGCTCTTAATTTTTGAAGAGTCAATTTATATTCCATTATCCTTTTAATCACATAGTCTAATCATGTAAAGGTTCAAGTCTTTAATCACGTGTTAATTATTCAAGGTTCAGGTTTACACTGTTCGGCCAATTCAGGGCAATATATGAATAATTATTAACTCATTCTTATTCTTATAAACAAATATATAGTTCTTAATGATCACGAGCATGAATTTATCAAATTACAGCCTACACACGTGATTCACCAAATTTATGAATGCTACATGTGTATTAGTCAATCCAAACGACATCACGTAAAACTCATAATGTTTATTACAAGCACCGGATGTAGTGATTGGAATAGATAATCTCTTTCGCAGATGCGAAGTTGATGATAACCATGCTATGGATCAAATATGCTAGAACCTTGTAAATGATCGAACAATTCTTCCATTTCGAGTTATGGATATCGTTTTCGATTGTCAATTTACTAAGTCACAGTAATCTATAAATATAAGGAAAGATAACACCATAGCTCTTCAGGATGACAGGCTTGGTATAATAAAATCTTTCTCCGACAACTCTTTCAGTTGTATGGTAATTCCTTTAATTCAGATGGTGCTGACGTACAGTGCACAAGCCACAAGTGCAGCACCAGAAATATAATCAATACCAAATTTCAACTTGCCTTAATGGCGAAAGTCTAGGTAATTCATCAATAAATACCTCCTAAAGTTTCAGATAAGTTAAACATCTTTTAATACATTCATATTAGGTTCTTCTAGATTACAATATCTATAATTAGTTCACAACCATTCACGGTATAATTTCAATTCCAAATATAGGATATCGTCATCTACCAAGATTTATTTATATCACTTTTGATAATCAACATCTTATCTATTTAGGGGAATTCTACTCGAGTTCCCATCAATTAAGACAATATCGTCATGTCATAATCAATCAATCCATTCTACCGGCATTATCAACTTTTCAGTTTCATTGCCGTCGATAAGATGTGAACTTCTCAAAAGACTAATAATAACTCATAATCCTTCACAAATTCAAGGATATATGGAGACACAACTACCATCTAAAGAGTAAGGTCAACTCATAATCCACGCGAGAGAATTTCAAATCAGATACAGACGAAAAACATTTAACGAATATGAATATATCCCATGTTTTCATGATTTGAGTACGCATTCGAAAGCTCCTCGGATCGTTACCCAGGTCATTCAAATGAAATCAAATCATAAGAAATGATAAGAACCTCGATACATCCAATCGGGTATCAACACTCGGTAATCAGATACTTTTCCTAAGAATCTCACTACGGGAGAATTGGACGAGAACGGAATATCAATTGTCAAATAAGACAAATTCCACAGATGAGTAATTTCGACTCAGAAGCATAGGTGTTACAGGCACATATGTAGGTGTCCCTATCAATATGTCCCTATTTTTCACTTCTGCAGATCTCAAAAAAAAAATTAATCTTTCACAATCTTCAAAGAAAATGTATTGTTTATTCATTATTTTTATGGTGACTACTAATCAGTCTTGCATAGTCCATTCCAAATTGTATGTAGGCGCGCAACTATATACAATTTCAAGATTAACAATGCAATACTCAGTTCGTCAAAATTTTATCATCATGTTTATAATAAAAACACTTTCAAGCTTAATTCTTAAATAAGAATCAAAATAAATTTACAAATATTTTCCTTGTTATGAAAACAATTAAGTTTTCCCAAGGTGTTTTATAAACAACTTCATTTTGATATCAATCACTTATAAATCTTACTTTGAGTAATCCTTTTAGTGATGAAAATTCAATTTTTCTCAAGGAATACTGTTTTATCTTTATAAAAACAATGAGTGATCTACAGAAGAGTGATGAAAGCTTGTTCACCAAGAACTTAAATACAATATGATAGGAAATGAGCTTAGCCAAATAATCATGAGGTTCATGATCTCGATGGCACTCAAAAGAATAATCCACAATGTAACTCAAATCAATATGAGTACTTGTTCAATGGTTGCATCACTAATGCGAACACTAGGATGAAGCAATAAGAGATAGATAACATTGATACATGTAGAATTTAGCAATCAAAGGTAGTCTTTTCATTAATCACAAACAAGTCAAATTGTACCGTAACACATTACGTGTCACTATGTCATACAATTCTCAGAACTCATCCTACCAGCTGATGTCTCAGTTAAGTTAGGGATTTTTAAAAGATACCACATCGAATACTAATCTACAAGAGTCATTAGGTGTTCCACATGTCCCAGAAGATCCATCGGTCTCAATTCAGAAGAAGATTTCTTCAATTTATTTATTGGACACTGGGCATCCTTGTCAGTGGACAATGGCCTAGGAACAACACTTAACACGAATCAACAATCAATAAAACCTTATAATCTAATCACAATACTTAACGACTTCCTCTTATCAATCTCATATTCCATACAGGTTAAATTTTACTTCATTCAAGTTTCAACTAATTTATACTCAATGCGATATTCTACCTCATTTTCCAATACTTTCAACCTTATTCTTACACCTTAATAGGGCAATAAAAGCTCGATATTATCAACACTTAATTTCCAATCCTATAGCTCTTACAACAACAATTATCAAATGAGTCACTAGTATAAAATGACTCACACATTCAATTAGACTTCTCGGAAAGGTATTAGTGGCATGAGGCTTTTGGGTAATGGTTCCAATGACAGCCTCAAGTGCAACATTCACCCTTTCGATTTCAATTTAAGAATTGGATGACAACGAATCAGATGACATCTTTCCAGGTGATAACGTTTTGTCAAACTCCACTCTATAAGAAAAGATCGTCATGACATCGATATCAGATTTAATATCGCCAATTCTTTTTCAATAACACAATCAACTACTATCTATATTTCTACGAATATCAACCATTTGTTGGGATCATAAATATCCACAACTTGGTTTAGATCTAGGATAGCTAGAATTCCTACGAGAATAGCTTCGATTAGTTTACTAGGGGAGTTAGGGTTACTTGTGACAATCTACGTCGTATAAATACCTCGTATAAAAATCAAAATAATCATCAAACAATCATGTAATAAAATTACATCATATATATATAATCCAAGTTATATATATATATTAAAGTAACACTTCTCAGTCTTGGCCTTGTCGGTAACTCGGGAATTCTTCAGCACCGTTATAGTCAAAAGATTTTTAGACATTTTTATAAAAATGTTTATAGTTAAAAGATTTTGAAATGTTTTATTCAAAACCTTGGTTTTTTAAAAAATCTTTCGTTCTCTATAACGAGAGCTCTGATACCAAACTGTAACACCCCCAAATTTATACAACATAGTACAGCGGAAGACTAGTTGGTGTTACGGGATAGCACATTACTCACATCATAGACAACGCATAAAAATCGCGTCGTTTATTAATAAAGCATTTCCATTCATAAATATCAAAGTTACATTGGTCCCAAGTCTTTTTATTTCATACAAAGTTTTACAAAGTATTTGAATGGAAAATATAGTTTAGGTGCGGGCCATGAATTCTTGTCGTCTTCCCGAGAATTACCTTCAAGTACCTGAGATAAAACATGTTAAAAGAAAAGGTCAGCGATAACGCAGAGTGAATTCATAGAGTTTAATAAATTCCATCAATATAATATCAGTATAAAAGTATTACTGAAAATCATTTTGTACAAATCGTTTTAATAGGCCATAAAATAGCCAAAATCATTTTATACAAATCTTTATCGAAAATCATAATATAGGCATTTGCTTTAAAAATCATTATACGAATCATTGTCGTTAAAAACACCATACAATACGTTTTGCAACGTTGTATAGATTAAATAAAACCGTTATATGAATATGGCTATAAAAAGCCTTAAAAATCATTATACGAGCCAATGTCGTAAAAACATCATACAATACGTCTTATGACGTTGTATAAAATCAAATAAAAACCGTTATATGAATATGGTTATGAAAACCAAAACACGAACATAATATCAGTAGTATGACCCTGTATTGCTAGTCAGGCAATACATCGTAATTCGAAGCGTCTAATAGTATTTCGGTGATTTGGATTATTATAAGCCGCATGACATTGTTACCTTACTAAACCAAAACGGGTAGCTAACCCGATACCAATTTTGCCCATCTAAAGTAGCGTGTCGTCACAAAGGTCACGCTATTGGAAATCTTCTCATACATAAATTCGCTTACCAATCAATGTGGCACGACGGGGATCAACCGTCAAGGCGCGAACTGGGGTGATCGTCCCCAAATAGTACTATTAAATACATAAGCGTCTACCAACTCCCGGTAGTTCACAATTCATGCTAATGGGACTTTTAGTGACATAACCTAACTTTAATAATCCATTTAGTTTCATCTATCAGGTCCTTTAATCATTTACCGGGTCATACAATCGGGTCATTCAATCATACGAGTCCAAATCAATAAACAAACAATCGGGACAAATGGTGTCCTATTTTATAAAAACTAACATGTTATCTCCCTCGTGGGTTTATAAAACATTTATAAAAACATTTAAAAGAGTGCGAGGCTATGAACTCACGTTGATGTGGGAAGACGATTATCGGCGATTTGGATGTACGGTACGTGCTTCAATCACGGAAACCTAGACAAATAATACTCGGTCTTAGACGTTGTCCAATGACTTTATAAAAATATCAATTATGTATACATATGATGATTATATATATGATGATCAAGTGGGTTTACATATTCTCGTTTACTCATTTTTAGTGTTATATGATGATCAAGTGGGTTTACATTACTAGTTTTACCCATTTACGTGATTTAGGTCCAATAACTTATTATAAGTTCTTTAATTCTTATTAATCCTTTTCACACTTATATTATCAGTAGTTAATCTTTACAAGTTGGGCCCAAATGGGTTAAGCCCAATAAGTCCTTTTTACAAGTATTTATCTTATTTATTCCAATTATTAGTCCAAGTATTAGTCCAATATGTTTACTTAGCTCGTTAATGTCCGTATGCCCTAAAGTTCGGGTTTTATCGGTTTTTAGTTGTTATACATGTCTATATATCAGTATATAAGTTTTTATAAAGTTTTCATTAGACGGGTCCAACCATCTAAGTTTTATTTAACAAAAACGTTAATTTTACGGCAATAGCCGAAAAAGTCGTAAAAATCATATTTATAGTTTTTATTACATATAAACATTATTTCACCACCATTTTTATAATTTATCCATTTGATTACTCTTTTATATATATTTATATAAATAAGTTTTATAAGTTAGTGGGTTTTTATTTTACATTTTATATATTAAAATGTGAGTGCTTATATAATAGAATTATTCTTTAATTTCCAAAAATCTGATTTTTAACTTCATCTTCACCAAAACTGCCATATCTTGAGTTCTACATGGAGATAGAAGCTCAAATTTTTATCACATAAACTAAATGATATTTGCTACATTTAACTCTTCTATAGCTACTGTTGAATCATCCTTTAAGTATTTTCTAAAAATAGTCCAAAACAGTAACTTCAGATTTATACCCTAAACTTGTTTTGGTCATATCTCACTCATTACAATGATTCCATTGCATGGCCAACTCTCACATGTGTACAAGACCAATAGCTTACTGTAAATCCATTTTACTTCATCATTTTATCAGTCCATGACCTGTTTACTTACTGTTTTATACATCCATGTAAATTAATCAAGATTTTAACCTTGTTTCATATGGTTTTTTCACCTTTTTAATCATGTTTATCAACAACAAATCCCCACATAACATTTTTATCATCATATAATCATCATAAATATATACAATAGGAAATAAAATACATGTTTACATAATCAAAATAACAAGAAGTTGAGGAGGATAATCTTTATACCACCAAGTTGATGTAGGTTATGATTTTGACATGGTTTTTGATGGAGAAACTTGTAGTAAACCATGACCATCTTCAAGACCATCATTCTTCATGAGAACCTTGTGGAAAATCAGCCCTCCTACTCCATGAAAACTCCTCCTTGGATGTTATAAGCACCACCAATCAATAGGGTTTCAAAGTGGCTTCAACATGTATATGAATAACATGAGATTTTGTGGTTGATTTAGATCAAATGAGGGTGTTGTTGTGAGATATGGGACGGCACATATGAGGTTAGAGAGAGATATGTAGCTAGTTTGCATGAGTGGAATGAGAAAAGTGGTATTTGGTTGTTAGTTTTGATGTGTAGTTAGCTTACCAAGTAAGCTTAAGATGACAAGTGTTGTAGCTTGGCTAAATAGATGACACCTTATGGTGTAACTAGTTACTTAGGCCGGTTTTGAGAGTGGGGTAGGACAAGTGTCCCACTTGTCTCATCCCATTTATTTACGGGTACTCCTCGATTCTAGTTTCCTCGATTTGCGTGCCCTCGGGTCGTTTTACGAAAAACGTTTTTATAAATTATGAATCGACGTCACAAAACGAATCCAATAAAAATTGTCTCATCGAAAACGGAGTTCGAAAACGTAAATACGTAATCCTAAGGTTTCCGGTTTAGTCGTAAAGGACGTTAAAATAAAATCGTAAGTCCTAATCTCTTCTCGTAAATTTGTGAGTTTATGAACCAACATAAATTTAAAACTCCAAAATAATATTCACGGATAAATTTATTTTCTGAAATGTCGGACTGTCACCAAAGACGGTGTATGTAAACGTAAGCACGTAACGTTGAATCCTCCTGTTTAGACGTAGTCGATGCTACTTCAAGACGTAAATCCAAATTTCTTCCCAGAAATATGTGAGTTCATATTGTATCATTAAAAATAATATTTTCAAATAATATTTGAGAATAAAATATCAATCGTAAATTGACGGATTGTCACAATATGGATGTTAAAGGCATTGAAGTAACCAAAGCAGCAACAACAACAAAGTTTGACTTGGCTTTTATGTCAGAAGGAAAAAACGGTCTTTACTCTCAAAATACTGTTGGTGGGTCAAGTAGCGGTACTTACTCTCAAAATACCGCTGGTGGATCATGTAGCGGTACTTACTTCCAAAATACCGTTGGAGGACTAATAAGCAGTACTTACTCTCAAGGTACTAAAGGCAGTCCATTAATTTCTCAGAATTCACAAGGCAGATCCTCATCACTGTTTAGTGACAATGATGCCTTCTCATTCTTTGCTGGACAAGACAACAGTCCAAGGTAACCCTCAATGACATATTCCAAATGGATAATGCTGATATTGAAGAGATTGATCTCAAATGGCAAGCTGCTATGATCTCTATAAGTTCCAATAGGTTCTACAAAAAGACTGGAAGGAAGATGAGTGTTGATCCTAATGAACCATTAGGATATGAAAAGTCCAAAGTTCAATGCTATAACTGTGGAAGGAATGGACACTTTGCAAGGGAATGCAATAGGGTTAAGTCTGAAATGAGCAGTCAAAAGTCCAAGAACAATTATAGAACAAGTCCAAGAGTGTCTGAAAGTTTTCCAAAAAGAGATAGCAGAAGTTCCAAAAGAACTAAAGCATTGGTAACTATAGATGGAGTGGTTAACTGGGCTGAAGAGGAAGAAGAAGAATAGCTTGGTTTGTTGGCTCTCTCTCATGAAGATACTGAGGTACATCCTTGTTCTAAAGATTGTGTTCTTAAGTTTAATAGTCTAAAAGTAGAACTTGATGAACAGTATCAAAAAGTAAGCACATGTACTATAGAAGCAAATGATTTTAAACAAGGTGTTGCTAAGTTAGAAGCAAATATAGTTTTATATAAAAAGGGTCAACAAAACTAGGAAGTGAAAATTAGAATTTCAACTCTTTAAATGAGAGAAAAAGATGTGGCTATTAAAGATTTTGAAAAAAACTTATGAAAATAATAGTAGAAAATGATGTTTTAAAAGCTAGTTTTTTAATGAAAGGGAGGTGATTAATCAATGGCAAAAATCCTCAAAAGTTATGGATAAGATGATTAATTCACAAATGGGGTATTATGATAAAACAGACATAGGTTATATGGAGGACTGATGAGACTGCAATTATACATGGTCTCATCGTTCTTTTTGGGCTTTAACAGGCATAAAATGTCATAAAATACCATATTATGTGCTTGTGTTTGTTACATGGGTATTTTAGGTATGCATATCGTGAAAAGGACAAAAGATCACAAGAAACAAGCAAAAACAAATTCGAGAAACGAATTCGCACAATGAACCGGGCCCAAGTTAAGATTTTCCAAGAAAAGTCCTTGAAGAATTGAAGATATACAAGAAAGGTCCTTCATCATTGAAGAAATGACACTTTATACCCTTGTATATTCATAATTACAAGTTTGGTACCTAAAGTTTGTCAAAATTACAAAAGAGTCCCTCAACTTTGAAGAATTGGCAAGATTGGTCCTCATAAAATGAAGACTTGCCAATATTGGTCCTCCTTAAAGTCAAACATACCATGAAGACCTTCAAGATATAAGAAAGAACAAGTTTGGTCCTTCAAATATCAAGAAATGACAAAACAAGTCCTTTAAATACCTTTTATAAAGTTTTTGGGGCAAAAGTGTGAAGAACGAAACTTAGTTAACAAAGGAAATGGAGAAACAAGCTGTTAAGATGGAAATGAAGACAAGTGCAAAGAATAGGGGGAAAAACCGTCAAATATCCAACCTTATCTAGACCACTCACAAGCTGCCACCTCACCCTACTCACCCATCCTCCACATCACCAAACCACTAACCCGGTTATATTAATTATACTTTCAAAATATAATTAATTAACTAACTCACGCCGAACACAATCCTTAAATCCAATCAAGATCAAAACCTGGTGTTCTTAGTCCAAGAACACAAATTAGGCATTTATGATTAAGCAAAAATTAAACCTTAATAAGCTCCAGATTTAAGATTAATCATGTGTTTACCAAAACCCAAACCTTACTTTGGTCCCCATCACCCAAAAGTGCTAAACGTGGCTCCCCTGCCCTCTCCCTATTCGTCTTCAACATACAGCCAAAACTAAAAGTTCCATCCAACGACCAAAAGCATTTTCTTGGTCCCTACACATCATTGGACGCCTAGGATTGCTCCATAACAGCTCAGCATAAACAAAATGCCAAGAACTCTTCACATGACAACCAAAGTTCAAATTCGACAAGGGAATTTGTGTAACATTGATGAGACTGCTTTTATACATAGTCTCATCGTCCAAATCGGGCTTAAAATGCATTAAATATCATTAAAACTGCCAAATATATGCTTGTGTTTGTTGCTTGTGTATTTTAGGTACGGATATTGAGAAAATGACAAAAGATCACAAGAATCATGCAAATACGAACACAGGAAACGAAGCCGCACAATGAACCAAGCCCTAATGAAGAATTTTCCAAAGAAAACCCTTGAAGATTTGAAGAATTATGAAGATTGGTCCTCCAATATGGAAGAATTGACACTTTATACCCTTGTATCTTCATAATTACAAGTTTGGTCCCTAAAGTTTGTCAAAATTACAAAAAGGACCCTTAACTTTGAAGAATTGGCAAATTTAGTCCCTCAACAAAACTAAATTGCCAATATTGGTCCTCCAAGAAGTCAACAAACAAGTCAAACCTTGAAGAATGAAGAAAATGCCAAGATCAGTCCTTCAAATATCATAAGTTTGCATGTTTAGTCCTTGATAAAAGTTTGTAAACAACTTGTGCCAAAATTGACAAGTTTACAAAGATGTTTAACAAGGGAAATGGAATTGTGAGCTGTTTGTTACAAGTTAAACAAAGGAAGAAACCTTGGGGGCCAAAACTGCCAAGACAATACAACTCACCCCAGCCTATCATCCTGCCATGTCACCCACCACCACTAATCACACCCCTCCACTTCACCACCTCCAACCACGACATCCCCCACTATCAAAATAACTGATTAATATAATCAGTTGTTTAACCTTCCCTCCAAACACCGAATTTAAATATTAAACCCCCAATTCAGATTAAACCCACCCCTTAAACACCCATGAACCCTAGCTAATCCCAGATATAACTATGAAACAAACGGGTTTTTGTTAATCTTTTCCAGATCTTTGATTAACCTCATTGTCATCCCATCCCACACAAAAACCATGACCCCAACCAACCCATGTGACATCCCCAGGGGTCCCCAGCACCCGTCACTTTCCCCCAAATCCAATACCAGACAAGATAAACGGCTAGATGGTGTTCCCTGGTCCCCAAGGCTTATTTAACGACCAAGATCAACTCTTCATGGCTGGCATGTCACATGTATCCATATTGACCAAAATTTCAGTCAAGAACCAAGGGCAACATTGGAATTTCAAGAATTAGGGTTTAGGGCTTTTATTTTCATGTAATATTTTATTCATAGGACTAGAACCTTCTGTTTAAGCCTATAAAAGGAGGGTGCAAGCTGTGCATACCCCGTTGTTCTTTTTCATTCTCTTTGGTCATAGCCTTGTAAATCCATGTTTGTTTAAAGTTAAATGAAATGGTACTTAGTTATTAACGAGAAACAAAAGAGCCACATTTATTTTCCATTGCAAGTTTAAGTTTTCAAGTTAAAATTTCATTTTCTATTTTTGTGTTGTTTGGAGACTCAAGTTTGACAAGTTTTTAAATTTATCCATCCAAGTGCTTTAAACTGATTACATGAGCCTGATATTCTTGTTGAATATCAAGCTCAAGTAAGGTTTGAGGTGTTTGTTGATTTAGTATCATTAGCAATTTTCAGAAAACCATAAAAATCAGTTTTTAACATTACTGTTTCATTTTTAAAAGCTATAAGCTATAAGGTGACTTGTTAATAAGTCAATCTTATAGCCTATAGGCTCTTGTATCAGGTTATCTTTGCTTTTGGTTGTTTGATTTTGGCAGGTTCAAAACAAGGACTAAGAACATCATCATCATCATCATCATCATTTTCATTTTTGCCTTCAAATTGCTAGAAAGTCTGCACAAGCCCGAGCTTGTTTGGAGGTGACTTTTCAGTCACTGTTGGGCCTGGATGTAGGTCCAACAAGGTACCTCCTTGTTCCTTGTTTTCAGTTTCAATTTTGTGATTTAAGTGTTATTGTATGAGATTTGGTGAATTTGAATGATAGTTGTTCAAGTGTTAGTTTAAGTGTTTGACTTTGCTCAATTTAGGTTTACATGCATGCTAGAAGGGTTTGAAATCAGTTTTGAGTAGATTTAAATAGGTTTGCTTTGTTAAATTTAAGTTTCTGATTATTAAGGGGTGTTTGGATTAGGATTTAAGTGGGGATTAAAGGTTTAAATCTTGCTTAAAAATCTGTCTTAATCACTCAATAGGGTATTGTTAGGTTGTATGTTAAATTGGTTTTCACTTTGGAAAGATTTTAAAACAAGTTGCATGCTAAAAAAATTGGAAAAGTGGTCAAAATCAGTAACTGTCTCTTCTGCATGATTTTTGTGTGATTTTTACCATCCAATCTTGAAATCTGTTAGGGTTAAGGTTTAAGCAGGGATTGTGATTGATTGTATGTCATTTGCTTGGATTGTGAACAAGTTGTGAACACTTGAATCTCACATTTGTGCTAATTGAACCAGCAAACACTCTCAGACCTATATAAGCCTAATCAGTAACATTTTTTATGCAATTTTGTGCTTGATCTTGTGGAATACTTGCTAGTTTTTGTGTTTATTTTGACTCCCTATACTCAACTGAGTATAGGGGTGCCCATTTGTCCATCAAAAACCAACAAAAATCAGGAACAAGACCTCTTGTTCATTTCTTCACAAGTGAAGAAATACTCTTTGTGTTCATCAAACAAGGATCCTATCTGAACACGTTTTTTATTCAAGTAGCTTTTATTCTTGTTTATTTGTTATAAAATTTATGTTTTTAAGTAAGTCTAGGTTACTGATTTGAGTTTGTAAAGTAAAAAAAAAGGGGGTTTTACAAAGGACGTGGCCAGGACTCGAACCTGCGCCACTCCTCTCACACACCAACGTGATAACCAGTTGCCCTAGGGTCTTTGACTGGTTAACACTTGGTTTGTTTATTACTTAAGCAGACTTTGTTTTTAGCTTAATTAACTAAGCAGCTTATTTATAAGCTGATTCCAGCTTATTCTCTTAGGGTTTTTGCAAGTTAGCATTTTTCTTGTGTTCTTATTAGGGTTTAGGACTTTTTGGTTCAAAAAGTTTATTTTTCACGTGTGTATTTAATTTTCTAGGATTATTTTAAGTTTAAACTTTGAAAAGTAAATTAAAAATAGGAAAAAGTATTTTAAAAATCTGGAAAAATAGTTTTTAGGTTTTTAATTATATTTTTGAGGTTTACAGCCATTTAAGTTTTCAATTTAACTTATTTTTGATTTTATATGATTTTAGGGTTTTTAACCAACTTTGAAATTTAATATAAAATTATTTAAAAGGTTTTGGAAACTTTTAATTGCATTTTTGTCTTAGTTACATTATTCTAGATTTTTGGTAATTTTTTAGAATTTTTTTATAAACTTTGAATTTTTTTGAATATTTGAATATTATTTTATTATTAAAAATTGAAAGTTTGATTTTTTAAGTTTTTACATTTTTCCTAGATTGTAGACACTTAATTAGGAGTTTTGTAACATTCCAAATATTTTTAGGGCTTTTCAATTATTTTCTAGAATTAATTTAAGTTTAAATTGATTTTAATAGTTTTTAAGTGTTTAAAAATAGTTTTATTTGGTTTTAAAATTTAAAAAAAATACCTTTTAGCTTAATTAGGTTATTTTTGAGGTTTACAAACTTTAAAATCTTGTTTAGGGCTTTTTAATAATTAATTGTGATTTTTAGGGCTTTAATTAGCATTAAAAAGTCATTATCTAATTAATTAAAAGGTTTTAGCAAGTTTGAATTTTTTGTAAACTCTTAGAATATTATTGTGGATTTTTAGTAAATTTTAGGAATTTTTAGGTTAAAATTTTAATTTTGGTAGTTTTTACGGTTTTACGTGATCGACCTTTTCGTTTTAGTTTAATCCGTCGTCGTAACCGTCTTCCTTTTCTCATCTCATTTCTTTCTTTTCTTTTTCAATCATATAATCACAAATCAAAATCAATTCAATACACAACGCACTTGCCTCCTCGAGAACGAACTCACTTTTAGGGTCATTCACACACGGTTTTCCTAAATCGTCGTGCATACTTGCCCTAAATACCTTCCTTTTCCTAAAGGTGTAATTTTACAACAATTATTTTGGCGCCGCTGCCGAGGAGGCGTGTTGTGTTTTGATTTGAACATTGTTGTTTTTATATATAGCCATAATAGCTAATTGTATTAGTAGCACTCTACTAATACGTATTATCGGTATTTCGTTTTTTTTAATACTATTACTATATTGTATACGTAGAACAATAAATTTACAAGTACTCCAAATACGTGAGAAATCACAACCTTGACTTGGGAGGTCATTACCCAATCATTTTATTCGAATCTCAAACCAAAGAAAAAGGCAAAAATAGATAAATACTTTCGTGAAGCTCGATTTTGAAAAAATACAAACTATAAGGTGGGTATAAGGCGGTTGTATTTCACGACCTAAAGGAAAAAGGCTCTTAAGTGCTTCGCGCCGCCTCGTTTCCTCCGCTTGCTTGTGCGTATTTTGAGATTGAGAGCTAATCGAGGGTTTTGCCGCCCAAAGTATTATTACATATCATATATATTTTCTTGGTTTCATTTGATTAAACCCTCTTGAACGTTTTGGTGTTCCACCGACGTTCTAAAGTCATCGAAGGCATTCACTTCACGTGATCGTTTTCATACCTTGAGGCTTCTTTAATCGAGAGATTTGATTAAGGAGGAGATTTGTAGATTTGTGTCTACCTAATACATTCCAAAATCCAAAAAAAGTAAAAACAATCAAAAACCACAAAAATTGAAAAAGTAAAAACACCAAAAAGAATCCTCTTTGCTCACCTTCTCGTTGTACGTGACGTTTATGCAAACTCGCTCCAAAGCAAGACGTGCTCGTAAACGAAGAAACAAATCAACCACTCCTTCTAGTGAGGAGTCTCCTATTGACAAACCCATCGTAGTGAAAGAAGCACCCATGGCTAATCGAACTATGATGGAGTTGCTTCAAGCACCCACCGAGGGTTATGGAGAAGCGATTGTGATTCCCGCTATCCTTGCGGAGAATTTTGAGGTTAAGACGGGTTTGTTGTCCATGATTCAAAACAACAAGTTTCGTGGTGACAAAAAGGACAACCCTCATAACCACATTCGCCAATTTAATCGCCTTACCGCCAATTGCAAGTTTAAGGACGTCTCTAACGACTCGATTAAGATGATGCTTTTTCCGTATTCCTTAGCGGGGCCCGCAAAAATTTGGTTAGAGAAAGAGCCACCCAATTCTATATTGACGTGGAAGGATCTCGTTTCAAAATTCGTGAACTAATTTTTTCCGCCCTCTAAGACTACGCATTTGAAAAACGAGATTTCAAAGTTTTCGCAAGAGTATAATGAGAGTTTTTCAACGGCTTGGAATAGGTTTAAGGAAATGTTGCACGAATGTCCTCATCATGGTTTTTCCGACTTACATCAAATTGACACGTTTTACAATGGCTTGAACGATCATGAGCGTGATTATCTTAATGCCGCCGCGGGTGGTAATTTTTTGTGTAAGACTGTCGAGGAAGCATTGTTAATCATTGAGAATAGGTCTAAGGTCTATAGTCCTCGTAGCACGTCGAGTGTTCGTAAGGCTTCGTCTTCGCCTTCGCCTTCATTGTCACACAACGTTGATGCTTGCCAAATCGAGGCTAATTTGGAGAACAAGATTTTTGATAAGCTTAAGGGATTGTTAATTGAGTTTAAAGTTGGTGAACAACCCACTCCCGCTACGGCTAAAGCGGTTGAGGTTTCTTGTATGTATTGTGGTGGAGCTCACGATTACTCCGAGTGCATTACCAACGGTGGTAACACTTCGAGTGCCTTCGCGGCCGCGGGAACTTATAACCAAAACGGTCAAGTTCCCCGCACTAATCAATTGACTCCACCGGGTTTTCCACCAAATCAAAATGCTAACAATTATCGAAACAATCAAGTTGGTTACCAAAACAATCAAAGAAACAATTACAAGGGTAATAACAACTATGGGAATCAAGGAAGTAGTAGCCAATTGCAAAATCAAAACCAAAACCGTAATTTTCAAAACACAAGTCAAGGTCTTCAAAATGTTTACACTAAAGAACTTCCAATGGACTTTTTGAATTACGCTACGGCAAATGATAAGATTTTGGAAAATATTCAAGAGCAATTGGCTAGTCAAGCTAGGGACACGGCTAAAAACACCAAGGAGTTAGCTAATTTTGTGAGGGAAAATCTTAACATGAGAAATGAGTTGAAAAATGATTTTGCTAATCAAATTAGAGGTCAAAACAATAAAATTGAACAAAGTCATGCTAGGCTTGAACAAATAATTGACCAAAAAGCCGCTAGTCAAGATGTTAAGCTTAATGCTATTTTAGAAGCCGTCATGGGGAACAAAGCCTCTACTTCGGGTAGTTTGCCTAGTAACACCGTTTCAAACCCGAAGGGAGAGATGAAAGTGATTACCACACGAAGTGGTAAGGCACTTAAAGAACCGACTCCTCAACCAATTACTCCAACGGTGGAGGAAATTGAGGAAGAACCCGAGGTGGTGGTCGAAAAGGAGCATATCTCAAGCCCACAAAGTACCGCTCATGCCACACCTACGGTCGACCCTTTACCAACATTGGAACCCAAAGGCTATGCCTATGCCCCAACCCACACAACCCTTACCTTACCCATCGAGACTTAGGAAGGAGAAACGACAAGAGCGCGACAATTATCAATTTGAGCTTTTTATGAAAATGTTTCGTGAGTTGCACCTTAATGTGAGTTTCGCCGATGCTTTGGTCATGATGCCTCGATTTGCCGCTAACTTTAAGAGTATGTTGAACAACAAGGAGAAATTGCATCAATTGTCTAGTTGTTCGTCGGTTTATCTTAATCGCATACCTCAAAAAGTTGGTGATCCCGGCAAATTTTTGATCCCTTGTGCAATCCAAGATATGGAAGAATGCTATGCCTTGTCCGATCTTGGAGCTAACATTAATTTGATGCCACTTGCAATCTTCAAGTCGCTCAATCTTCCTAATCTTACTCCTTCACTAATGTCTATCGAGATGGCCGACCATTCCACGATTCGTGCATGTGGTTTGGCGGAAGACGTTTTTGTGAAAGTGGGGAAGTTCTACTATCCCGTAGACTTTATCGTCGTTGATATCCCCACGGATCCTCAAGTTCCTCTTATTTTAGGTCGTTCGTTTTTGGATACGTCTATGGCTTTAATTGATGTGCATGCTAGAAAGATCACCTTACGTTTCAACGACGAGGAACTTGTTATAAACGCAACTCAAAATTCTCAACTTTCTCATGTTTATTCCGTTGCTACCATAAACCTCGTTGATATGATCGACGTGGTTTGCGAGGAATTTTAACAAGAAGTTCTAGGGTTTGGTGATGAAGAAACTAGTGGCAATCCCACTATATTAGATCCAATTCTTGATAATTCGACACCAACCTTCACTCCATTTGAAGGTGGTGGTTTTACGTTGGAAGAATGCAATGTTCCACGTACTTGTGACGAAGACCTCGACAACGATGAGGACTTCTCGATTATCAAGGATTTTCTTAACGATTTCCCATTTCCTCCACCCGAGGAGGTTATGAGTATCGAGCCCAAATCTTCACTTGAGGAACTACCTATCCTCGAGTTGAAAGATTTACCTCCTCACCTTGAATATGTCTATTTGGAGGAGGACGACAAGTTGCCGGTTATTATTGCGAAGGAACTCTCGAATGATGAAAAAAACGCACTTGTCGATGTTCTAAAGGACCACAAAGGGGCAATTGCGTGGAAGTTATCCGACATTAAGGGAATCGATCCCAAGTTTTGTACCCACAAAATCTTAATGGAGGAGGATTTCAAGCCCACAATCCAAAGTCAAAGGAGGGTGAACCCTAAAATTCACGACGTCATCAAAAAGGAGGTCCTTAAACTCCTTGACGCGGGAATGATTTACCCTATTTCCGATAGCCCTTGGGTGAGTCCTATTCATTGTGTCCCTAAGAAGGGAGGAATGACCGTTGTGCCAAACGATGCCAACGAGTTAATTCCCACTAGACTCATGACCGGATGGAGAGTGTGCATTGACTATCGAAAGTTGAATGAAGCCACTCGAAAAGACCATTTTCCCTTGCCCTTCATGGACCAAATGTTGGAGCGTCTTGCGGGAAACGATTTCTATTGCTTTTTAGATGGTTTTTCCGGTTACTTCCAAATCCCCATCGACCCTCGTGATCAAGGAAAAACTACGTTTACGTGTCCATATGGAACGTTTGCCTATCATAGAATGCCATTCGGACTTTGCAATGCACCGGGAACCTTTCAAAGGTGCATGATGGCTATTTTTCATGATATGATCGAGAAGACGATGGAAGTCTTCATGGATGACTTTTCCGTGTTTGGTAATTCGTCCACTTCGTGTTTGTCGAACCTTGAGAGAATGTTAAAACGTTGTGAGGAAACCAACCTTGTGCTCAATTGGGAGAAATGTCATTTTATGGTTAGGAGTGGAATCGTCTTAGGGCACAAGGTCTCGAAAGCGGGGATTGAGGTAGATCAAACTAAGGTAGACGTCATCGCCAAATTACCTCATCCCAAAACCGTTAAGGGAGTTAGGAGTTTCCTAGGCCACGCGGGCTTTTATCGTCGTTTCATCAAGGATTTTTCAAAAATCTCTCGACCCATTACACATCTTCTTGAAAAAGAGGCACGTTTTGTCTTTGACGAAGATTGTGTACGAGCCTTTGAAATCCTTAAGAGGAAACTTACCGAAGCTCCCATTCTTGTTGCTCCCAATTGGAACCACCCCTTTGAGCTCATGTGTGATGCTAGTGATTACGCCATTGGGGCCGTTTTGGGGCAACGTCATGATAAGCACTTCTTGCCTATTCACTATGCTAGCAAGACGATGACCGAGGCTCAACTAAAATACACTACAACAGAAAAGGAGTTCCTTGCTGTGGTGTATGCATTTGAGAAGTTCCGAACTTACCTCGTCTTGACGAAATGCATAGTGTATACGGACCATTCGGCTATTAAGTATCTTATGGCAAAGCAAGATGCTAAGCCTAGATTACTTCGTTGGATTCTCCTCCTTCAAGAATTTGATCACACCATCGTTGACAAAAAAGGAGCCGAGAATCTAGCGGCCGATCATCTTTCTCGTTTGGAAGATCCTCACCAAATTGTTTACGAGCCTAAGGAAATCACCGAAACATTTCCGCTCGAGACACTTGGTGTAGTGAATTCTAAGCTTGATTCTTCTACCCCATGGTTTGCGGATTTTGCAAATTACCATGCGGGAAACTTCATCATTAAGGGTATGACGACTCAAGAAAAACGAAAATTCTTTCGTGGCGTCAAGTTCTACTTTTGGAACGACCCTTACTTGTTACGTACTTCTACCGATCAAATCATCCGACGTTGTGTATTTGGCACCGAAGCTTCTAACATCCTTAGAGCTTGTCACGAGGGACCCACGGGTGGTCACCACGGTGCTAATCTCACGGCTAAGAAGGTGTTTGATGCCGACTTCTTTTGGCCTACTATTTACCGAGATGCACAAGATCTTGTGAAGTCATGTGATGCATGCCAACGACAATGAAAAGCCTCACAAAAAGATGAAATGCCACAAAATATCATTCAAGTGTGTGAGATATTTGACGTTTGGGGTATAGACTTTATGGGGCCGTTCCCATCATCTCGTGGTAATAAGTACATTCTCGTTGCGGTTGACTACCTTTCTAAGTGGGTGAAGGCAAAGGCCTTGCCCACCAATGATGATCGTGTGGTAGTCAAGTTTTTGAAAAGCTTGTTTTCTCGGTTTGGAACCCCTCGTGCGATCATAAGCGATCGTGGAACCCATTTTTGTAACGACCAATTCGAAAGGGTCCTAAAGAAATATGGGGTTACACATCGGCTTTCTATGGCTTATCACCCACAAACGAGTGGGCAAGTCGAGGTTTCAAACCGAGCGTTGAAGAGGATCTTGGAGAGATCCGTTGGGGAAAACCGACAAACTTGGTCGGATAAGTTGGACGATGCTTTATGGGCCTTTAGGACCGCTCATAAGACACCCATTGGGTGCACTCCCTATAAGCTTGTGTATGGAAAGAATTGTCATTTGCCTATTGAATTAGAACACAAGGCTTATTGGGCCCTAAAGCATTGTAATGATGATATGGAGACCGCGGGAAAACACCGGAAAATGCAATTAAATGAATTAGATGAATTGAGGGACACTGCTTACGAAAATTCATTGATTTATAAGGAAAAAACTAAAAATATGCATGATTCTAAAATTAAAAACCGGGTTTTTAACATTGGGGATCAAGTTTTGCTTTTTAATTCAAGATTAAAAATCTTTTCCGGTAAATTGAAATCACGTTGGTCCGGTCCATTCACCGTGACTCAAGTGTTTCCGTATGGGACCATCGAGCTAGCTCAAGATGATGGTCCTAACTTCAAGGTGAATGGACATAGGTTGAAGCACTACTTTGGCGGGGAAGTGCCATCCTTGAACTACCTCGACCAAGTCACCTTCCCCAATAATAATTAGTATTGAGGGGATCGAGTCGAGCTCATGACTCGGTAATCAAAAACGAGGTTCCTCGTGGGGGAGTCCCATGCTTATCCTATGTACATATTATCGCTTTCTAATGTAGCTTACGTGTGGGGATTTGTGCCTTTCCAACCTTTGTTCCGTGGTTGTTTGTGAATTGTGGACTTTAGATGATCATGATCTTCACGATTGGAGCCTCTCATGTTCGTTTTATGGGAGCACTCGATCATTTGCTTTGAAGACTTTCTCAATATCCATGATATATCCTTTGATGTTCTAACCTTAGGTTATTAGCACACTTCATAAACGGCTATTAATTTATTGGTTACACCCTTTCCATCCTAGATTAGGCATTCGACTACGTCTCTAGTATGGGGGTGTTTGCACCCATAGACTCGAAACATTGAGGACAATATTTAACTTTAGTATGGGGGGGGTGAATAGATACTTGCCTTGCCAAACCTTCACGCTTTCCAAAGTTTATCCTTTTGTTTATCGTTTTGTTGCAAAATAAGGCTAAAAATGGCCAAATTTTAAAAATTTTCTCATGTTTTATAAGTGTTTGAAGACACGAATGTAGGTTTTCCGATGGCGAGAATAAGAGTAATTTTTGACTCGACCGTGCGTGTTGAGCACTTAGCTTTGATTCCTTAACTACACATTAGGCTAAGTCTCTTAAATGAGGATGAGAAATGATAGAGTTAATTATAAGTTACTATGCTAAACGTAGAGTACTCGTATTCTTTCAAAAACTCATGTGTTCTCGTTGTTTGCTTATTCTCCCTTCGCATGTAAATACTTTTTTTGTTTAATAAATATTGACTTAGCAGTTTAGTTAGGATTGTTGGGTTTATAGTCTTTTCTAGTAGCTTCCGTGTAATTAAATTGGGAAGACATTAAGGTATCGCCAGCGTCACGGTTTTGAAGTATTGGCACCCTAATAATCAAAAGCTTCACCCAATAATAAGATTTCAAGTGCTCACCTAAATCTAGCAAACAATTTGAAGCCCCACAAGGCCAAAAAATCTATGCAAAATTGAAAGTGAATCAAGCCTTAATCATCGAAGCTTTAAAGATCCAAAATTCGCTTTAGCGTGAGGATATACGTCTTTGGCTAATAAAACCACCGATGAGGCGGATAATAAAAGGCAAGGCAAGACCGAAGTCATAATAAAAGCTTCATGGCGAAGTTGAATAAATGATGGAGGTAAACCAAAGATAATAAGGCCCTTCCGTCAGGGGGCGTATAAAAGTCTTGGTAATAAGTCTCATGTTCAAAACCGTTATAAAACCGTGTTTATCGATCCTTCTTGTTGACTTAATTTTTTGACATCGTTGTCTATTAGGAGGGGTTATTGATTTGATGGTCTTAGTTACACCGTTAGGACTCTATTTTTAGACCTAAATCTCTATTATTGCATAAGTCAACAATGTATCCTCGTGAAACATTCAAGACAAAATAAAATATAAGAGATACAACTTAGGAATAATGGGAGGATAAGTACGTGATTAGGGCATATGAGTAGTGTTAGCATTACTAACTTATAATGACAATGATCTCGTTGCACGCTTGGCATGGAATTAGGGTGAAAATCGAGAACGATGAAATTATTTCTAACGAAGCATTCACGTGTTCTTATTCTATGAACCTAAACGTCCCATTTTGCGATGAAAATCATACATTATGTCTAAAACGCAAGTAGTAGTAGCAATAGTAGTAGTGTAGCTAGTTTATCGTTCAATAAAGTGAATAAAAATGAATTTAGGAGATGCTACGATACTTTATTCTAGCATTGCGTGAGGGAACGGCAATGGTTTAGTATGGGGGAGTGATGAGACTACTTTTATACATAGTCTCATCGTCCAAATCGGGCTTAAAATGCATTAAATATCATTAAAACTGCCAAATATATGCTTGTGTTTGTTGCTTGTGTATTTTAGGTACGGATATTGAGAAAATGACAAAAGATCACAAGAATCATGCAAAAACGAACACGGGAAACGAAGCCGCACAATGAACCAAGCCCTAATGAAGAATTTTCCAAAGAAAACCCTTGAAGATTTGAAGAATTATGAAGATTGGTCCTCCAATATGGAAGAATTGACACTTTATACCCTTGTATCTTCATAATTACAAGTTTGGTCCCTAAAGTTTGTCAAAATTACAAAAAGGACCCTTAACTTTGAAGAATTGGCAAATTTAGTCCCTCAACAAAACTAAATTGCCAATATTGGTCCTCTAAGAAGTCAACAAACAAGTCAAACCTTGAAGAATAAAGAAAATGCCAAGATCAGTCCTTCAAATATCATAAGTTTGCATGTTTAGTCCTTGATAAAAGTTTGTAAACAACTTGTGCCAAAATTGACAAGTTTACAAAGATGTTTATAAAGGGAAATGGAATTGTGAGCTGTTTATTACAAGTTTAACAAAGGAAGAAACCTTGGGGGCCAAAACTGCCAAGACAATACAACTCACCCCAGCCTATCATCCTGCCATGTCACCCACCACCACCAATCACACCCCTCCACTTCACTACCTCCACCCACGTCATCCCCCACTATCAAAATAATTGATTAATATAATCAGTTGTTTAACCTTCCATCCAAACACCAAATTTAAATATTAAACCCCCAATTCAGATTAAACCCACCCCTTAAACACCCATGAACCCTAGCTAATCCCAAATACAATTTACTATGAAACAAAGGGGTTTTTGTTAATCTTTTCCAGATCTTTGATTAACCTCATTGTCATCCCATCCCACACAAAAACCATGACCCCAACCAACCCATGTGACATCCCCAGGGGTCCCCTGCATCCGTCACTTCCCCCAAACCCAATACCATACAAGATAAACGGCTAGATGGTTTTCCCTGGTCCCCAAGGCTTATTTAACGACCAAGATCAACTCTTCATGGCTGGCATGTCACATGTATCCATATTGACCAAAATTTCAGTCAAGAACCAAGGGCAACATTGGAATTTCCAGAATTAGGGTTTAGGGCTTTTATTTTCATGTAATATTTTGTTCATAGGACTAGAACCTTCTGTTTAAGCCTATAAAAGGAGGGTGCAAGCTGTGCATACCCCGTTGTTCTTTTTCCTTCTCTTTGGTCATAGCCTTGTAAATCCATGTTTGTTTAAAGTGAAATGAAATGGTACTGAGTTATTGACGAGAAACAAAAGAGCCACATTTATTTTCCATTGCAAGTTTAAGTTTTCAAGTTAAAATTTCATTTTCTGTTTTTGTGTTGTTTGGAGACTCAAGTTTGACCAGTTTTTAAATTTATCCATCCAAGTGCTTTAAACTGATTACATGAGCCTGATATTCTTGTTGAATATCAAGCTCAAGTAAGGTTGAGGTGTTTGTTGATTTAGTATCATTAGCAATTTTCAGAAAACCATAAAAATCGGTTTTTAACATTATTGTTTCATTTTTAAAAGCTATAAGCTATAAGGTGACTTGTTAATAAGTCAATCTTATAGCCTATAGGCTCTTGTATCAGGTTATCTTTGCTTTTGGTTGTCTGATTTTGGCAGGTTCAAAACAAGGACTAAGAACATCATCATCATCATCATCATTTTCATTTTTGCCTTCAAATTGCCAGAAAGTCTGCACAAGCCCGGGCTTGTTTGGAGGTGACTTTTCAGTCACTGTTGGGCCTGGATGTAGGTCCAACAAGGTACCTCCTTGTTCCTTGTTTTCAGTTTCAATTTTGTGATTTAAGTGTTATTGTATGAGATTTGGTGAATTTGAATGATAGTTGTTCAAGTGTTAGTTTAAGTGTTTGACTTTTCTCAATTTAGGTTTACATGCTAGAAGGGTTTGAAATCAGTTTTGAGTAGATTTAAATAGGTTTGCTTTGTTAAATTTAAGTTTCTGATTATTAAGGGGTGTTTGGATTAGGATTTAAGTGGGGATTAAAGGTTTAAATCTTGCTTAAAAATCTGTCTTAATCACTCAATAGGGTATTGTTAGGTTGTATGTTAAATTGGTTTTCACTTTGGAAGGATTTTAAAACAAGTTGCATGCTAAAAAAATTGGAAAAGTGGTCAAAATCAGTAACTGTCTCTTCTGCATGATTTTTGTGTGATTTTTGCCATCCAATCTTGAAATCTGTTAGGGTTAAGGTTTAAGCAGGGATTGTGATTGATTGTATGTCATTTGCTTGGATTGTGAACAAGTTGTGAACACTTGAATCTCACATTTGTGCTAATTGAACCAACAAACACTCTCATACCTATATAAGCCTAATCAGTAACATTTTTTATGCAATTTTGTGCTTGATCTTGTGGAATACTTGCTAGTTTTTGTGTTTATTTTGACTCCCTATACTCAACTGAGTATAGGGGTGCCCATTTGTCCATCAAAAACCAACAAAAATCAGGAACAAGACCTCTTGTTCATTTCTTCACAAGTGAAGAAATACTCTTTGTGTTCATCAAACAAGGATCCTATCTGAACACGTTTTTTATTCAAGTAGCTTTTATTCTTGTTTATTTGTTATAAAATTTGTGTTTTTAAGTAAGTCTAGGTTACTGATTTGAGTTTGTAAAGTAAAAAAAAAGGGGTTTTACAAAAAGGACGTGGCCAGGACTCGAACCTGCGCCACTCCTCTCACACACCAACGTGATAACCAGTTGCCCTACGGTCTTTGACTGGTTATCACTTGGTTTGTTTATTACTTAAGCAGACTTTGTTTTTAGCTTAATTAACTAAGCAGCTTATTTATAAGCTGATTCCAGCTTATTCTCTTAGGGTTTTTGCAAGTTAGCATTTTTCTTGTGTTCTTATTAGGGTTTAGGACTTTTTGGTTCAAAAAGTTTATTTTTCACGTGTGTATTTAATTTTCTAGGATTATTTTAAGTTTAAACTTTGGAAAGTAAATTAAAAATAGGAAAAAGTATTTTAAAAATCTGGAAAAATAGTTTTTAGGTTTTTAATTATATTTTTGAGGTTTACAGCCATTTAAGTTTTCAATTTAACTTATTTTTGATTTTATATGATTTTAGGGTTTTTAACCAACTTTGAAATATAATATAAAATTATTTAAAAGGTTTTGGAAACTTTTGATTGCATTTTTGTCTTAGTTACATTATTCTAGATTTTTGGTAATTTTTTAGAATTTTTTTATAAACTTTGAATTTTTTTGAATATTTTAATATTATTTTATTATTAAAAATTGAAAATTGATTTTTTATGTTTTTACATTTTTCCTAGATTGCAGACACTTAATTAGGAGTTTTGTAACTTTCCAAATATTTTTAGGGCTTTTCAATTATTTTCTAGAATTAATTTAAGTTTAAATTGATTTTAATAGTTTTTAAGTGTTTAAAAATAGTTTTATTTGGTTTTGAAATTTAAAAAAAAAATACCTTTTAGCTTAATTAGGTTATTTTTGAGGTTTACAAACTTTAAAATCTTGTTTAGGGCTTTTTAATAATTAATTGTGATTTTTAGGGCTTTAATTAGCATTAAAAAGTCATTATCTAATTAATTAAAAGGTTTTAGCAAGTTTGAATTTTTTGTAAACTCTTAGAGTATTATTGTGGATTTTTAGTAAATTTTAGGAATTTTTAGGTTAAAATTTTAATTTTGGTAGTTTTTACGGTTTTACGTGATCGACCTTTTCGTTTTAGTTTAATCCGTCGTTGTAACCGTCTTCCTTTTCTCATCTCATTTCTTTCTTTTCTTTTTCAATCATATAATCACAAATCAAAATCAATTCAATACACAACGCACTTGCCTCCTCGAGAACGAACTCACTTTTAGGGTCATTCACACACGATTTTCCTAAATCGTCGTGCATACTTGCCCTAAATACCTTCCTTTTCCTAAAGGGGAAATTTTACAACAATCAAACATCATTAGCTAGGGTTTTCAGCTTTCCTTTATGTTTCTAGAATCATTGTAGCCCTACATAAGGCACCCTAAGTCATAGTTTAGTTCTTGTTCTCAGTTTTGCTTTGTCAAGCCTTGTAAAGCCTCTTTTCTGATTTATGAAAGTGTGGTATTATGTTGTGATTAAAAACTGAGTTCCATATTCTTGTTATTGTTTTAAGCTTTTGTTGTCACGCTTTTGTACTAAAACAAAACCTTGAACAAGTCCAAAGTTCTCTTATAAGCATGTGAATCCCTTGTTCTTTGTGTGATAAAGAAATTGTTCTGGCTTGGAGAAGGATTGTTCATTAAGGTGTTTATTTAAGTGACATAAGTTACATTCAAAGTGCTTAAGCAATTTGGAAGTTTGTTACAAAGTTTTCTAACCAAAATCTGTCAAGTGGTTTGCTAAGTACTTGTAGTTCAACAACTTGCTTATTTGAACTTAAGGGTGATCATAGCCTCCTAATCTTAACTGATTAAGGGGTAGTGAGGCCTTAAGGAAGGATTCAAGCCTTGTAGGAACCTAAGTGTTGCAAAGACTTGGTCTTTTGTCACCTTTATTCACATTACTTGTGCTAACCCTAGGTTCAAGCCTTTGGCTGTGCCTTTTTCTTGTTCTTAGCAGTGGAAAGATGCTACTTGTTAAGCTAGCACCTAAGCTCTTTGATTCCAAGGTGTGGATGTACGTCTTTGGCTATAATAAACACCTCACGACGAGGTTAAATAAAAGGCAAGACAAGACCGAAGTCATAATAAAAGCTCCATGGCGGAGTTGAATAAAAGATGGAGGTAAACCTATGATAATAAGGCCCATTCGTTAGGGGGCGTATAAAAGTCTTGGTATTAAGTCTCATGTTCAAAACCGTTATAAAACCGTTTTTATCGATCCTTCTTGTTTACTTTATTTATTGACATCGTTGTCTATTAGGAGAGGTTATTAATTTGTGGTCTTGGTTACACCGTTATGACTCTATTTTTGGACCTTAATCTCTATCATCACATAAGTCAAAAATGTATCTTTATGATCATTCAAGAAAAGAATAAAATATAAGAGATACCAATTAGGATTAAGGGAGTCTAAGTACGTGATTAGGGCATATGAGTAGTGTTAGCATTACCTACTTATAATGACAATGATCTCGTTACACGCTTGGCATGGAATTGGGTGAAAATCTAGGACGACGAAATTATTTCTAACGAAGCATTCACGTGTTCTTGTTTTATGAACCTAAACGTCCCATTTTGCGATGAAAATCATACATTATGTCTAAAACATAAGTAGTAGTAGTGTAGCAAATTTATGTTTCAATAAAAGTCAATGAAAAATGAATTTTGGAGATGCTTAGATACTTTATTCTAGCATTACGTGGGGGCACGACAATGGTTTAGTATGGGGGAGTGATGAGAATGCAATTATACATGGTCTCATCGTTATTTTTGGGCTTTAAAATGCATAAAATGTCATAAAATACCATATTATGTGCTTGTGTTTGTTAGATGTTTATTTTAGATATGGATATTGTGAAAAAGACAAAAGATCACAAAAACAAGCAAAAACAAACACGAGAAATGAAACCACACAATGAACCGGTCCTAAATTGTGATTTTCCAAGAAACGTCCTTGAAGAATTGAAGATATACAAGAAAGGTCCTTCATCATTGAAGAAATGACACTTTATACCGTTGTATATTCATAATTACAAGTTTGGTACTTAAATTTTGTCAAAATTACAAAATAGTCCCTCAACTTTGAAGAATTGGCAAGATTGGTCCTCACAAAATGAAGACTTGTCAATATTGGTCCTCCTCAAATTCAAACATACCATGAAGACCTTCAAGTACAAGAAAGAACAAGTTTGGTCCTTCAAATATCAAGAAAGGACAAAACAAGTCCTTTAAATACCTTTTGTAAAGTTTTTGGGGCAAAAGTGTGAAGAATGAAACTTAGTTAACAAAGGAAATGGAGAAACAAGCTGTTAAGATAGAAATGAAGACAAGTTCAAAGAATAGGGTGGAAAATCGTCAAACATCCAACCTTACCTAGACCACTCACAAGCTGCCACCTCACCCCACTCAACTTTTCCACCAATCATAACTCACCAATCCTCCACATCACCAAACCACTAACCCGGTTATATTAATTATACTTTCAAAATATAATTAGTTAAATAACTCGCGCAAAACACAATCCTTAAACCCAATCAAGATACAAACCTCGTGTTCTTAGTCCAAGAACACAAATTGGGCATTTATGATTAAGCAAAAATTAAACCCTAATAAGCTCCAGATTTAAGATTAATCATGTGTTTAACAAAACCCAAACCTTACTTTGGTCCCCCCATCACCCAAAAGTGCTACACGTGGCTCCCCTGCCCACTCTCTATTCGTCTTGAACATACAGCCAAAACCAAATGTTAATGCAATAATGCCTAAAAACGTTACTTGCATTTTTCGGTCTCGCTTAGTTTTGATTATGCCAATATGTAAAAACAAGCATTTACGAAAACATCAAAAAACGAATTCTTGAGTTCAGGTATTTTTCATTTACCCATTTTCACTTAAGGTATGAATAAACAAGTACTAACCTTAATCAAGTGATCAAGTGATTTAATCTTTTCTTAAAATTCACTTTTTATTGTGACAAGTTTTTAATTAAAGTTTCTTTTTAATAAAATGTTTTATTAAATTAAATATTTGAAAATTTGAAAATGGCATATTCCCTTTTGATTCGGAATATACTTTCTAGATATTTTTATAATCAGATATGACCTCCACCACTAAAGGACAAAAAGGGAGCGGAGTCTAGTCCGGCGGTTCCCTAGCGCCTAGGCGGTTCCTTATTGATAAGGTACCGCCGACTGAGACAGGAACCGCGGGCAGATATAGCCGTTGGCCCTTTGTCCTATAAATAGTGGACCTTTCTCAGATTTTCAATCCATCTCTTTTGCACACAAATTTCCAGATTCAAACATACTTCTTAAATCACTCAAATTCTTGATCATTTGATTGATTACTACTTGTTTAGAAGTGAATCTATCTCATCCATCCCTTCCTCTTCAAGTGCAAAGCGAAGAACACTATCATTATGAAGTGTTGAGTCCACCACCAAAGATCCTTTGAAGATCAAATTTTATACTTTTGTTTTTGTGTAATAGTTGTAAAGATCCAAGTAGTTGTGTCTATTTGGAAGTTGTGTATATATTAAGTATAGTTGTGTAGATTGGTCCTAGCTACGATTAGGGTTTGACTTTTAGCTTAGAGTCAGAAATTGGTTAAGCGACGTGTACGGTTTTCTCCACCACAAGGAGCTTGTTGTGTAGTGAACTCTCGAGTAAGGAGTACTTGAGGAGTGGAGTAGGAACGAGGAGTGAGCTTCGTTGCCGAACCACTATAATTCCTTGGTGTTTGGTTTGATCTTTCTTTACCCTTAACTCTTTACATTCTTTATTCTTTGTGCATATATATATATATATATATATATATATATATTAGTTAGTATTAATTTAGTTACACTATCATTGTTTATATTGTGCATAAGAAGATTTCACTTATTTCCTCAAGTCTAAGTGTAACACCCCATTTTGATAAACGGAATGTCACGCGTAATTGTGGCGTGTCATCAAAGCATACAAGGATAAATATCCAAAACATTACATGACCATAGGGTAAACCGGAATCAAACATCGGTTCCCAAACATAAGCCCAAAACATAATAAAGTAAATGAAATGAATGCAAGACTTAAACAAGCATAAATATATGAAGGCAAAAGGAGAAGAAGTCTATGGCAGCTTCCATGCATGTCCTCGAAAATGCTCGAGTCTGTCCTTCGGTACCTGCCGTTTTGGGACATGGAAAGGAAAGTAACGGCTGAGTATAACGTGAGTGCACTGATGTACAAGTAAAGCATGAATAATATAAGCATATAAGCATGAAACAGCGGAAGAAAACTAAGTCCTCGATAACCCGGTTATATCTTAGTAAAACTGGTTTTATAGTTTGAAAAGCCATATGTTTGTCTTGTAAAAATTGTTTAACGTATTTTACCATTAGCCAATATAGGTCATGAAAATCAAAGTGCATGAATACTTGGAGGGGTGACCTCGTCATGCAAGTTAGAGGTGCTGCCTCTAATTTAATATACTGGTTTTGGGTAGGAGGGATCATGTAACACCCCCAAATATTCATACTTTAGTTCAACGGAAGAGTCTCTGGTGTTACCGGATATCACATTACTCAAATCATAGACAACGCGTAAAAATCGCGTTGTGGAAACCTTGGTTTCCGGATCTTTGAAGCTACTAGGAATGATCATTGTTCATATGATTAGATAATCAAAGTGGAATTAGAACAACAACCATTAACAAGGTGTTTAGGCACAATAACATGAATTAAAACAAATGGGATGTTCATTATATTAATAACAAACATCCACTAGACGTGTATACATTGAATCCCACATCTAGTGCACACACGCTTTAGGTTTACATTGTGAATATGAATTGATATATAAAACCTAATAACCCTTGGTTCCTTTTATAGTGTAAGGATTAGGGTTTACAAGAGATAATAAAAAATAAACAAGTAAATCTTCTATTTAAATAAACTTATGCAGAATATATCTTACATGTTTATCTAAATAGAAGCTTCAATAAGCTTCTTGTCTACATTTCTATCAACTCTTAAATTGCATGTGACAATGCTTGGATTGCACACGACAACTCTTGAGCCAACAACGCTTGGTTTGTTCTTGTCAACGCCTAAATTGCTCTTGACAACGCTTAGACAATATCTTCATGTTTTCTTCGTTTTTGAGTTTCTGCCACATCAACTTTTTGACCCAACAATCTTCCCCTAGTTGATAGTGGCAAAACTCTATGTGTATCTCTTGTAAGTTGTACATGATCTTCAAATTGCTTCCCCTCAAGTTTAGCATGTATTTCTTCCCCTTTTTGTCACATCAACAGGAAAGTAAACAATGTATGCAATGTTGAAGATTCTCCAAATGTAGCTCTATGTAATGATCTTGAAGAAAAATAAATAAGATATTCTTGATGTAGAAGTAGAATAACCCAACCTTGTGTTCCATGTCTTGTACTATCCATGTGACTAAGAACTTATACTCATGGTACTAAGTATAAGTAGACCTCGATCCCTTGTCAATATTCTCATCCTTTGTGAGACACTGAGCACGAAAATGTAACTCCTTCAAGTGTTATGACAAGTCTTCGTCACCAACCATATAAGCACGAACAAGTTATTGTTAAGTCAATGGCTGTCGTCCACAACTTAACAATATGATAAAACACAAACTCGCGAAAATCTTCTTCAAGCATCAAATTTACCATAAGAATTCTTCCCCTTAAGCCAACACCTCTTCATGATGAATTTAATGGAATAACATCTTCATACCATATGTAAAAGCCACTCTCAAGGCTATCCTAATTACATTGTTTAAAATACCCATCAAATTCCCACGAATAGTTGCTAACTCGCTTTAAGATCATTAATTCCTTTTAAAAATATCCGAGCCATAAATATCAACATGATATTCTATATTAAAATGGAGATTCCATGTACCTTCGTGTGTAAATTCCACCTTTTTGTGTGCTCAAAACGTACTAATTTTCTCAAACAGCAGCCTTCCTTGTGTTATCCAATATCCTTCTTTATCCAATATCTTGGTCAGATGTATTGTCCAATATCAGACAATACTTATCAGCGCTTGGATTAACATATATCGGACAACACTGTCAACGTGTCAGCGTTGACTTATTCTGTCAGCGTCAAAATACTTCCTTTCAGCGTCAATTCAACAAACGTCAATGTCATCTTCAAACATTGTCAACGTCATGTCCCAAAATAATATCACTGTATGCACATAACTTGTTCTCAAAATAAATTGAGAACCTCTTTGTGAATATTCACACGTCTTAGAATTATCAACCCATAGAATATATATCGTAATATCACATCCAAGAATAGAACAAATCCCATGGTTAAATAACTTGTCGTGTGAAATCAGCAACATTAAAATCCATCACGTGAAGATACCAATTTGGAATGCCAATATGTGTCCCTTTGCTTCATCCAATCACAATGCAATCATCATGTGAACACAATTCTGAATCCTACGTCACTTATCTTGACAATGTTGATAAATAAATTCCTTGTGGCCACGTTGACCTGTTGTGCCTTTTCATGCAAACAATGTCAAATAACAGCATCATGCGTATTAAGAATAAGTGAACAGAATCATGCCCTTTTTCCTCATTATCCTTGCAGCAAAATAATGCATAGCATCCTATCATTCTGACTTTTCTTTTGGCAGAATCACAAACTTCATATGAACAAAGAAAACTTTCCACCAATAAGAATGCTAGAACCGTGTGAACAAAATTGAAGCCTTTCTTGATCGTGTGAACACACGATATCACAAAGTAATAACCGTGTGAACACAACAAGTTTCCACCAATAGAACGAGAGCTTCATGTGAGTAATATGGAATAGCAAGTACCTGATCTGAGACAAAATACGTACATATTCTTCATGTCAAATAAATACTGGGAACATATGATCAGCAACTCTTCTTTTTGCTGCTATACCTTCATCATGGATCTAGGATTTTGTGACAAACCCTAATAATTCTTTGAATTGAATAAAGACACATCAACCTTTAACCTGCTGCTATATCCCTCAAATCTTCAATTTTTATTCTTTTAAATTGATTTAGGGTTTAAAGAAACCCTAATCATGATTTTATATAAAAACTTGAAAAACTGAAAATCACCTCTGCTGCCTACTTTGACGCCTAATAACTTTTGATTGAGGGCTAATCTGGACAATCCCTCCAGTGGATGTTTAGATATATGTATGTAAAACACACATATAAAATTTCGTGACGATCCAACGGTTCAATCAAAAGTTATGACCTTCTGAATACTACTGCGCACACAATAACGTCCAGAAAAACCCTAGACGGATTTTTCTTCTTTTCACCATACACTAACACCTTGTTGGTCCTAGCATCACGAGCCACGAGGCTCCGATACCAATTGAGGAAACCTTGGTTTCCGGATCTTTGAAGCTACTAGGAATGATCATTGTTCATATGATTAGATAATCAAAGCGGAATTAGAACAACAACCATTAACAAGGTGTTTAGGCACAATAACATGAATTAAAACAAATGGGATGTTCATTATATTAATAACAAACATCCACTATACGTGTATACATTGAATCCCACGTCTAGTGCACACACGCTTTAGGTTTACATTGTGAATATGAATTGATATATAAAACCTAATAACCCTTGGTTCCTTTTATAGTGTAAGGATTAGGGTTTACAAGAGATAATAACAAATAAACAAGTAAATCTTCTATTTAAATAAACTTATGCAGAATATATCTTGCATGTTTATCTAAATAGAAGCTTCCATAAGCTTCTTGTCTACATTTCTATCAACTCTTAAATTGCATGTGATAATGCTTGGATTGCACACGACAACTCTTGAGCCAACAACGCTTGGTTTGTTCTTGTAAACGCCTAAATTGCTCTTGACAACGCTTAGACAATATCTTCATGTTTTCTTCGTTTTTGAGTTTCTGCCACATCAACTTTTTGACCCAACACGCGTCGTTTAATAATAAAGCATTTTCCATTCATGAATATCAAATTTACATAGGTCCCAAGTCATAGTATTTCATACAATTTGACAAAGCATTTGAATGGAAATTTGTTATTAAATGCGGGCCATAAATTCTTGTCGTCTTCCCGAGATTTACCTTCAAGTACCTGAGATAAAACATGTTAAAAGAAAAGGTCAGCGAAAACGCCGAGTGAATTCATAGAGTTTAATAAAACCATTAATATATCATCGGTATATAATTATTACCAAAAATCATTTTGTACAAATCTTTGTAATAGGCCATAAAATAGCCAAAGTCATTTTATACAAATCCTTATCAAAAATCATAATATAGGCTTTTTCCTTCAAATCATTATACGAACCATTGTCGTAAAAACATCATACAATACGTTTTATAACGTTGTACAGAGTTAAATAAAACCGCTATATGAATATGGTTATGTAAAACCGAAACACGAACATAATATCAACAATAAGACCCTGTATTGCTAGTCAGGCAATATATCGTAATTCAGTGCGTATAGCAGTATTTCGTTATTTGGATTATTATAAGCCGCATGACGTTGTTACCTTACTACAACAAACAACGGGTAGCTAACCCGGAACTCAATTTGCCCATCTAAGTTAGCGTGTCGTCACAAAAATCAAGCTATGGAAATCTTCTCATACATAAATTCGTTTACCAATCAATGTGGCACGACGGGGATCAACCGTCAAGGCGCGAACTTGGGTGATCGTCCCCAAATAGTACTATTATATGCATAAGTGTCTACCAAATCCCGGTAGTTCACAATTCATGCTAATGGGACTTTTAGTGACATAACCTAACTTTAATAATCCATTTTATTTCATACATCGGGTCATATAATCATTCATCGATTCATAGAATCATTCAGGTCCATATCAATAAACAAGCAATCGGGACAACTGGTGTCCTATTTTTATTTAAAACTAACATGTTATCTCCCTCGCGGGTTTATAAAACATTTCATAAAAACATTTAAAAGAGTGAGGCTATGAACTCACGTTGATTGGGAAAGGCGGTTATCGGCGATTCGGATGTACGGTACGTGCTTTAATCACGGAAACCTAGACAAATAACACTCGTCTTAGACTTTTGTCCAATGACTTTATAAAAACAATAGCTATGTATACATATGATGAATTTATAATTATGATGATGATCAAGTGGGATTGTACATCTTTATTTACTCATTATAGTGTCAAGTGTTGATAAATTTTATATTAGTTTCACTAGTTCAACTTATTTACTTATCAAAGCCCATTAAGCCCATTATAAGCCCATTACCTTATATTATTCCATTTTACACTTTTAATATCAGTATTATACTTACAAGTTAGGCCCAAGTGGGTTAAGCCCAGTAAGTAATTTTGTAAGTGTTTAGCCATATTAGTTGGATTAATAGTCCAATAAGGCTAATTTGGCCCGTTAATGTCCGTATGTTATAAAGCTCGGGTTTTATCAGTTTTTACTTGTAATATGTACTTACATATCAGTATATGAGTTATAAAAAGTTCACATTAGACGGGTCCGACCATCTAAGTTTTAATTGACGAAAACGTTAATTTTACGGTTTTAGCCGAAAAGACTTAAAAATCATGTTTATAGTTTTATAACTTATAAAACTAATCAAATTGCCATATTTATAAATGTCTCATTTATTTATTATTGTACATAATTATATAAATGTTATATATAAGTTAGTGGGTTTTAAGTTTACATTTTATATATTATTTACTTGACTGCTATTATAATACTATATACTTTAATTTTCACAAATCTGATTTTTACTTTCACTTTCACCATTTTTACCACATCTTGAGTTCTACAAGGAGATAGAAGCTCATTTTTGGATGACATAAACTTCATATTATGTGTTACAAATAATTTAGATTTAGCTAATGCTCAATCCAAGTCTAAGTATCCCTAACAGTCCTCACAAAACAGACTATTCAGATTGATACATCAATTTTGTTTTGATCATATCTTACTCATTATAATGATTCCATTGCATGGTCAACTCTCACATGTGTACAAGACTTAATACTTACTGTATACTGATTCCACTATGCCATTTTATCAGTTTATCATATGGTTGCTTACTGTTTTTATACAGCCAACTATTTTAAGCATGATTTAACCATTTTACATGTAGTTTTCAATCTTTTTATCCAAGTTTATCAACACATGATCACCACAAAATATTTTTATCATCATATATCATCATATACATATACATTAAGAAAGAAAATACATGGTTACATATTCAAAATAACAAGAGGATAGGAAGAATAATCTCCATACCACCAAAGTGATGAAAAGATGGGGTTGGTGATGAACAAGACTTGGTTTTGGGTAACCAATCTTATGAGATATCAACACCACTTCTAGGATCACCAAATATTTGTAGACTTCTCGAAAAATCAGCACTTGATCTCCATGGAAACTCCTTACTAGTTGTTAAAATCACCTCCAATCAATATATCTTCAATGGGTTTTCATCATATGTGTAAATAACATATGATTTATGGTTGAATCAAGATCAAATAGGGGTTGTTTTGGGTGAAGAGTGGACGTTCATAGGGAGAGAGTTGAGAGAAAAATGGTGGTTTGCATGAGTGTTATGTGAGAGAATGTTTTTAGTTAGTAGTTTTAAGGTGTGGATGGTTTTGGTGCAAGACTAAGGACATGTGTCCTTAGTTAGCTTAACAATTTGACACACATGAGGTGTGTTGTTGAAGCTTAAACCATCCCATATTGGGGGTGGGGAAAAACTTGTTTTGTCTCATCCCCAATTATTTACGGGTACTCCTCGATTCTAGTTTCCTCGATTTGCGTGCCCTCAGGGTCGTTTTACGAAAAACGTTTTTATAAATTATGAATCAACGGCACAAAACAAATCTAATAAAAATTGTCTCATAAAAAACGGAGTTCAAAAACGTAAATACGTAAACCTAGGGTTTCCGGTTTAGTCGTAAAGGACGTTAAATTATTCACGTAAGTCCTAATCTCTTCTCGTAAATTTGTGAGTTTATGAACCAACACAAATTTAAAATCCCAAAATAATATTCACGGATAAATTTATTTCCTGAAATGTCGGACTGTCACCAAAAATGGTGTATGTAAACGTAAGCACGTAACGTAGAGACCTCCGGTTTAGACGTAGTCGATGCTACTTCAAGACGTAAACCCTAATTTCTTCCCATAATGAGTGAGTTCATAATATAACATTAAAATAATATTTTTAAATAATAACTGAGAATAAAATATCAACCATAAATTGACGGATTGTCACAGCATTTACCCCAAAACAAGATCTTTGTCCTCAAAGATCGATTTATCTTACTACTCGCTTCTTATAGAGTTAGAGTCATGTGGGTATTTCCTCCACATTCGGTCTTCTCTCTCAAGTGTAATATATTAAAATATGCGAGTTTCATCAAACATAACTACGGGAATACGATCAGGCTTAATGTTGACTTACTTTCTATATCCATGATGTTCACCGGCTTTTGATGAATGCAACTTTTCGCCGATCTAAACTTTATCAAGAAGTAATCAGATTTTCACTTGATAGACATTTCATCAAGTTCGATATACGAAACATAATTCATGCAGCCCTTGAAGTCCTTGGGTAGATCCAGCTCATATGCCTTTCAAACCAACTTTTATATCATCTCAATAGTCCCATACAACGGGACTTATTTCCCATGATCTTTCAGATCATCAATTCACTTTTCCATGGTGAAATTTTTTGGCATAACTTCGCTACCCATCCTGCACTTCAAGATCTACATTTCATATTCACATAACCTCCTGCCCACTACTAGCAGTCAATAATCAGATCCTAATTCCAACAATCATTTCAGGTTTCGAGGGTCGGGTATTTTGTAAGGTTAGGTTTGTCATCATTGGCAACCTTAAACCTAAAAGACATGTCTAACTCACAATGGGTGTATGTCGGGTTTCTTCATCCCAACTCCTGCTTACAAATGCTCTCATATATATATCCTCACAAGATTCGATCTCGATCCTAATACGATAATTATCAATGATAATCTCTCCAAAGGAAAACGATTATCCCGTTCATTACCAAAGGTCAATCATTCAAACATAAAACAAGACTTATAGTGTTTTGTATCATTACTTTACCTCGTCCCTTCGATTGGGGTGGTAAACAGTACTCTCATCAAGGTTCGTTCCTAATGACTACTGAGCAAATCTCTAGAAATTCGATGCGAAGCGAGGATCTTGATAGAAATGATCGATACAGGCACACTATGTTTACGCAACTCCTTTAAATACAAAAAAGTCAATCTCTTCATCAGAATCTATCATTAACATGAATGATATTAGTAGATTTGGTCAGTCTATCGACGATGACCCAAACCGAATAAAATTCAGATGATGACCTTTGCAATACTTAGACGTCTACTAATGTATGAGGCGATGTCTGCCTTCATAATTTGCCATCAGTACAACTTCTTTAGATAAAGATAAACTAAATCAGAATTGACGTAAATAGAATACTTAATCTTATGAGATTCCAACATGACTAAATCTAAAAATCTCCATATTTAGGAAACCACAAGCGGCCTTTTATACATTTAACGCCATCGGCTTCTCAATTCTAATGGTTCGCATTAGCCGTGAACCCCTTTTTATTATCTATATTATCATTTTTACAAGCATCAGTTATTTTTAAATTGTTCGGGCAAACTATTTTGCACAGTCATTACTAAGGAACACATCCTAATTGATTCTTTATCCTTTCTATATAATGTGTTAGTATTTACATTCACCTTTCCTGACGAAATAAACATCATGACCGTATTCATTCAAAATTTATTTCTTCACATTTTCTAAGTTTTAGTTTCGTCTTAACTATCATTTTAATCAGTTATGCTCACTCCGACGTTTAAAGCGTCGATAAATATTTCAAGTAATTAAATAATAAATATTCAATTTTTATGAAACGTAAACGTAAAAATTTTAAATTTCTTAGTTCAACCAATTATATAAAAATGTTCAAAATAATTTTGAATTTAATTAACAAGATTTTTGTTGATTTATCAAAAATAATTAAAATAATTAATAAGATCCATAAATGTTCGAAAAATCTTTATTTATACTTTGGTCAAAATTTTCTTAGTTGAAAAGCAAAAATTATCGCTTCAAATTCCAAGTCATGGTTTAAATGGTTTTCCTCAATTCTTCTTCAGTTGTCTTGAGGTATACACAAACATTTACCCCTAAACAAGAGTTTAGTTAAATGTTATGGGTATCAGGGAATAATCCCTTAAAATTCCTTTGATAAAACATTTGTCAAAACATTTTTGCACTTTCTTTTTGGTATAACCCTAAGCCTTAATGGCTCTAATCTTTAAAAAGTCAATATAGATCCCATTATCTTATTAATCACATGGTCAAATCATGTAAAGGATTAAGTCTTAAATCACATGTTAAATAATCAAGGTACATGTTTTCACTGCTCGGCTAATACAAGGCAGTCTATAAATGATTATTAACTCATTCTTCTTCATATAAACAAACAAATGGTCCTTAATGATCACAAGCATGAGATTATCAAATTGCAGCCTACACAAATGATTCACCAAATTTATGGATGCTACATATGCATTGGTCAATCCAAATGACATCACGTGAAACTCATAATGTTCATTACAAGTCTAGATGTAGTGATTGGAATAGATAATCTTTTTCGCGGACGCGAAGTTGATGATAACCATGTCGTGGATCAAATATTTGAATATACTCTAGAACCTTGTAAATGATCGAACAAATATATTATCTTGGGTAATGGATATAAATTTTGATCATCAATTTACCTAGTTCACGGTAACTCACAAATATAAGGAATGATAATACCATAGCTCTTCATGATGACGAGCTTGGTAGAATAAAAGCTTTTTCCAACAACTCTCTCAGTTGTTAGGTAACTCTTTTAATTCAGATGGGGCTGACGTACAGTGCACATGCAACAGGTGCAGCACCAGGAATATAATCAATACCAATTTCAACTTGCCTTAATGGCGAAAGTCTAGGTAATTCACCAACAAATACCTCCTAAAATTTCAGATAACAAAAATATCTTTTAATAAGTTTATTTTAAGTTCTTTCTAGATTATAATATCTATGACTAATTCATAACTATTCACGGTATACTTTCAGGTCTAAATGCAGGATATGGTCATCCATCAAGAATTATTTAGATTACTTTTGATAATCAACATCTTATCTTTTAGGGGATTTCTACTCGAGTTCCCATCTATTAAGACAATGACATCATGTCATAATCAATCAATCCATTCTACTGGCACTACCAACTTTCTAGTTTCATTACCGTTGATAAGATGTGAACTTCTCAAAAGACTAATAATAACTCATAATCCTTCACAAATTCAAGGATATCAGGAGACATTACTAACCTTAAAAAGATTAAGGTCAACGCATGATTTACGCGAGAGAATTTCAAATCAGATAGACGGAAACATTAACAAATATGAGTCTATCCCATGTTTTCATGAATTGAGTACGCATTCGAAAGCTCCTCAGATCGTTACCCAGGTCATTCAAATGAAATCTAATCAAAAGAAATGATAGGAACGTCGATACATCCAGTCGGGTATCAACATTCGATAATCAAATACTTTTCCAAAGAATCTCACTACGAGGGAATTTGGACAAGAAAGAGTTGTCAATTGTCAAATAAGACAATATCCACAGATGAGTAAATTCGACTCAGAAGAATAAATGGTACGAGAACATATATAGGTGTCTCTAACAATATGTCCCTATTTTCACTTCTTGCAGATCTCATAAAATTTAATCTTTCATAACTTCATAGAAAATGTAATGTTTATTAATAAATTTTATGGTGACTACTAATCAGCCTTGCATGGTCCCTTCCAAATTGTATGTAGGCGCGCAACTATATATAATTTCAAGATTAACGATGCAATATTCAGTTCGTCAAAATTTTATCATCATGTTTATAATAAAAACATTTTCATGCTTAATTCTTAAATAAGAATCAAAAATAAATTTACAAAGATGTTCTTTGTTATGGAAACAATTAAGTTTTCCAAGGTGTTTCATAAACAACTTCATTTCGATAATGATTACTTATAAATCTCACTTTGAATAATCCTTATAGTGATGAAAATTCAATTTTTCTCAAGGGATGCTGTTTTAACTTATAAAAAAAATGAGTGATCTGCAAAAGAGTGATGAAAAGTTGTTCACCAAGAACTGACTACAATATGCTAGAAAATGAGCTTTAGCCAAATAATCATGAGGTTCATGACCTCGATGGCACTCAGGAATACAAAGAGAATAATCCACAACGTAACTCAAATCGAGATGAGTACTTGTTCAATGGTCACATCACTAATTCGATCATTAGGATGAAGCAATAAAGGATAGATAACATCGATATATGTAGGATTTAGCAATGAAAGGTAGTCTTTCATCAATCATAATCAAGTCAAAATTGTACCGTAACACATTACGTGTCACTATGTCATACAATTCCAAGAACTCATCCTACCAACTGATATCTCAGATAAGTTAGATATTTTTAATTGATACCATAATGAATAATAATCTACAAGAGTCATTAGGTGTTCCACCTGTCCTGGAAGATCCATCGGTCCAAATTTTAGAAGAAGATTTCTTCGATTTATTTCTTGGACACTGGGCATCCTCGTCATTGGACAATGTCCTAGGAACAATCCTTAACACGAACGAACAATCTTTTAAAACATTATAATTCAATCACAGGGCTTAACGACTTTCTCTTATCAATCTCATATTCCATACGAGTTAAATTTTATTTCGTTCAAGTTTCAATCAATCTTATACTTAATGCGATATCCTACCTCATTCTCCAATACTTTCAACCTTATTTTTAGACCTTAATAGGGTAATAAAATCTCGATAGGAACAACACTTAATTCCAATCCTATAGGTCTTACAACAATAGTTATCAAATGAGTCGCTAGTATGAAATGACTCACACATTCAATTAGACTTCTCGGAAAGGTACTAGTGGCATGAGGCTTTTGGGTAATGGTTCCAATGACAGCCTAAAGTGCAACATTCACCCTTTCGATTTCAATTTAAGGATTGGGTGACAACGAATCAGATGACACCTTTCCAGGTGGTAACGTTTTGTCAAACTCCACTCTATAAGGAAAGATCGTCATGACATCGACATCATATTTAATCTTGCCAATTCTTCTTCAATATCACAATCAACTAATATCTATATTTCTACGAATATCAATCATTTTGTTGGGATCATAAATATCCACAACTTGGTTTAGATCTGGAATAGCTAGAATTCCTATGAGAATAGCTTCGATTGATTTACTAGGGGATTTAGGGTTCCTTGTGACAATCTACGTCGTATAAATACCTCGTATAAGTATTAAAATAATAATCGAACAATCATAAAATCAAATTACATTATATATCTATATATAATCCAAGTTATATATATATATATATATATATATATTAAAATAACACTTCTCACTATGGCCTTGTCGGTAACTCGGGAATTTTTCGGCACCGTTATAGTCAAAAGATTTTTAGACATTTTGTGAAAAATGTTTATAGTTAAAAGATTTTGAAATGTTTTATTCAAAACCTTGGTTTTAAAAATCTTTCGTTCTCTATAACGAGAGCTCTGGTACCAAACTGTAACACCCCCAAATATTCATACTTTAGTTCAGCGGAAGAGTCGTTGGTGTTACGGGATAGCACACATTACTCAAATCATAGACAACGCATAAAAATCGCGTCGTTTAATAATAAAGCATTTTCCATTCATGAATATCAAATTTACATAGGTCCCAAGTCATAGTATTTCATACAATTTTACAAAGCATTTGAATGGAAATTTGTTATTTAAGTGCAAGCCATAAATTCTTGTCGTCTTCCCGAGAATTACCTTCAAGTACTTGAAATAAAATATGTTAAAAGAAAAGGTCAGCGAAAACGCCGAGTGAATTCATAGAGTTTAATAAAACCATTCATATATCATCGGTATATAATTATTACCAAAAATCATTTTGTACAAATCTTTGTAATAGGCCATAAAAGAGCCAAAGTCATTTTATACACGTCCTTATCAAAAATCATAATATAGGCTTTTGCCTTCAAATCATTATACGAACCATTGTCGTAAAAACATCATACAATACGTTTTATAACGTTGTATAGAGTTAAATAAAACCGCTATATGAATATGGTTATGTAAAACCAAAACACGAACATAATATCAACAATAAGACCCCGTATTGCTAGTCAGGCAATATATCGTAATTCAGTGCGTATAGCAGTATTTCGTTATTTGGATTATTATAAGCCGCATGTCATTGTTACCTTACTACAACAAACAACGGGTAGCTAACCCGAAACTCAATTTTCCGATCTAATTTAGCGTTTCGTCACAAAAATCACGCTATGGAAATCTTCTCATACATAAATTCGCTTACCAATCAATGTGGCACGACGGGGATCAACCGTCAAGGCGCGAACTAGGGTGATCGTCCCCAAATAGTACTATTATATGCATAAGCGTCTACCAAATCCCGGTAGTTCACAATTCATGCTAATGGGACTTTTAGTGACATAACCTAACTTTAATAATCCATTTTATTTCATACATCGGGTCATATAATCATTCATCGGGTCATACAATCATTCGGGTCCAAATCAATAAACCAGCACTCGGGACAACTGGTGTCCTATTTTTATTTAAAACTAACATGTTATCTCCCTCGCGGGTTTATAAAACATTTCATAAAAGCATTTAAAAGAGTGTGAGGCTATGAACTCACGTTGATTGGGAAAGGCGGTTATCAGTGATTCGGATGCACGATACGTGCTTTAATCACGGAAACCTAGACAAATAACACTCGTCTTAGACTTTTGTCCAATGACTTTATAAAAACAATAGCTATGTATACATATGATGATTTTATACGTATGATGATGATCAAGTGGGATTGTACATCTTTATTTACTCATTATAGTGTCAAATGTTGATAAATTTTATATTAGTTTCTCTAGTTCATCTTATTTACTTATCAAGGCCCATTAAGCCCATTATAAGCCCTTTACCTTATATTATTCCATTTTACACTTTTAATATCAATATTATACTTACAAGTTAGGCCCAAGTGGGTTAAGCCCAATAAGTAATTTTATAAGTGTTTAGCCAAATTAGTTGGATTAATAGTCCAATAAGGCTAATTTGGCCCGTTAATGTCCGTATGTTATAAAGCTCGGGTTTTATCGGTTTTTAATTGTAATATGTACTTATATATCAGTATATGAGTTATAAAAAGTTCACATTAGACGGGTCCGACCATCTAAGTTTTAATTGACGAAAACGTTAATTTTACGGTTTTAGCCGAAAAGACGTAAAAATCATGTTTATAATTTTATAACTTATAAAACTTATCAAATTGCCATTTTTATAAAATATCTCATTTATTTATTATTGTAAATACTTATATAAATGTTATATATAAGTTAGTGAGTTTTAAGTTTACATTTTATATATTATTTACTTGAGTGCTATTATAATACTATATACTTTAATTTTCACAAATCTGGTTTTTACTTTCACTTTAACCATTTTTATCATATCTTGAGTTCTACAAGGAGATAGAAGCTCATTTTTGGATGACATAAACTTCATATTATGTGTTACTGATAACTTAGTTTTAGATACTGCTCAATCCAAGTCTAAGTATCCCTAACAGTCCTCACAAAACAGACTATTCAGATTGATACATCAATTTTGTTTTGATCATATCTCACTCATTATAATGATTCCATTGCATGGCCAACTCTCACATGTGTAGAAGACTTAATACTTACTGTATATTGATTATACTATGCCATTTTATCAGTTTATCATATGGTTGCTTACTATTTTTATACAGCCAACTATTTTAAGCATGATTTAACCATTTTACATGTAGTTTTCAATCTTTTTATCCAAGTTTATCAACAAATGATCCCCACAAAATATTATTATAATCATATATAATCATATACATATAGATTAAGAAAGAACATACATGGTTACATATTCAAAATAACAAGAGGATAGGAAGAACAATCTCTATACCACCAAAGTGATGAAAAGATGGGGTTGATGATGAACAAGACTTGATTTTGGGTAACCAATCTTATGAGATATCAACACCACTTATAGGATCACCAAATATTTGTAGACTTCTCCAAAAATAAGCCCTTGATCTCCATGGAAACTCCTTGCTAGTTGTTAAAATCATCTCCAATCAATATATCTTCAATGGGTTTTCATCATATGTGTAAATAACATATGATTTATGGTTGAATCAAGATCAAATGGGGGTTGTTTTGGGTGAAGAGTGGACGTTCATAGAGAGAGAGTTGAGAGAAAAATGGTGGTTTGCATGAGTGTTATGTGAGAGAATGATTTTAGTTAGTAGTTTTAAGGTGTGGATGGTCTTGCTGCAAGACTAAGGACATGTGTCCTTAGTTAGCTTAACAATTTGACATACATGAGGTGTGTTGTTGAAACTTAAACCATCCCATATTGGGGGTGGGGCAAAACTTGTTTTGTCTCATCCCCAATTATTTATGGGTACTCCTCGATTCTAGTTTCCTCGATTTGCGTGCCCTCGGGTTATTTTACGAAAAACGTTTTTATAAATTATGAATCAACGGCACAAAACGAATCTAATAAAAATTGTCTCATCAAAAACGAAGTTCAAAAACGTAAATACGTAAACCTAGGGTTTCCGGTTTAGTCATAAAGGACGTTAAATTATTCACGTAAGTCCTAATCTCTTCTCGTAAATTTGTGAGTTTATGAACCAACACAAATTTAAAATCCCAAAATAATATTCACGGATAAATTTATTTCCTGAAATGTCGGACTATCACCAAAAACGGTGTATGTAAACGTAAGCACGTAACGTAGAGTCCTCCGGTTTAGACTTAGTCGATGCTACTTCAAGACGTAAACCCAAATTTCTTCCCATAATGAGTGAGTTCATAATATAACATTAAAATAATATTTTTAAATAGTAATTGAGAATAAAATATCAACCATAAATTAACGGATTGTCACAGATCAGCTCCTTGTGAAGGATGCAAGTCACACACCACATTCACACTAAGTAATCTGCTGAAAACATGTAACTAGGATGCACCCATACGCCCCACGTGATAAATATAATAATATGGCCAAAAGCTGAAGGGACGCCACGAGCAATCACTCCGCCGTGGGAAAGTCATAACACCAGCGCCTCTAGTGTTATGGTTATGGTACCTCCATAACTAGGTGAAACTGGTCATGCATGTATAGTGCTTCAGGTATTCTAAATTAAACATAAGCAATCAAACATATAAACATATACTATGGGAAAACAGTTGGCTGCATAAGGGGAATCCTAATAATGAAAGAATGTCCATACTGAAAGGACAGGAATCCGTACCTTATGTCCAGTGAACGAAGAAGACGAACGGAAGAGAGTCCTACTTCGGTATCACTAACGCTACATAAATACATACGTGTATAAGTATCTGATTACTAAGTACGTAACTGGTTTTATACCATGTCTTAGCTTGTTTTATATGTTCATGTCATGTTTTACTCTTTAAGCTTTATACTGTGTTTATCTTATATTCTGTCTATTCTAATTAAGTATTACTTGTATTTCATGTATTATTATACTTGTTATGTAATAATAAATAACTTTCTAAAAATAGCAAGTTTCCTAAAATAGAATGTTTCCAAAAACAGAAAGTTACCAAAAATAGAAAGTTTTAAAAAATAGAAAGTTTCCAAAAATAGAAAGTTTCCAAAAATAGAAAGTTTTTAAAAATAGAATTAGTGCTTAAAATAGATAAGTTTATAAAAATAGAAAGTTTCCATAAATAGATTAGCTGCATTAATCAAAATAAGTTTCTAAAAATAGAAAGTTTCCATAAATAGATATAAGCTAGTTTATTAATTATTACATGTAAATTACATAAACTATAGGTTAAAAGTATTTAATTAAATATAACATGATTTTAATTAAATAAAGGTAAAATACATAGGTTAAAACATGTATTATTAACTATTAATAATATAACCTAAGTCATGTTAATTAATTAGTTATAGCCATGGTTTTAAATAATTAATTAATTATAAAGTCTAATTAAATATAAATACTTAGGTTAAAATTCATGAATTACTAATTAAATTATAACCTAAGTCATGTACATTAAATAAATCATGTCATGTTTTTATTAATTTAATTTAAGTCTAAAACATAACTAGTAAAAATCATAAACCTAAAAAATGATTCATGAACCGGGCCCGTGACTAAAACCATGAACCGGACCCCTAACCAACACCATATGTAACACCCCACCAAATGCTATGCGCAGCGGAACTACAACATTTGGGTGCTACGCAGTTATCATTGCACAAAAGATATATCGAACGACTCTAAAGAGACGTCAACTTAAAACTTGAATTAAAAATTGTTAAAAGATACATGTCCATGGTTTTTCCAACCCCACTTGGTACAACAGAGTTTAGCGTTTTCGGTCCCCCATGAATCTCAACCCAAAAATTTCAGTTTCACAACAACATAACATTAAAGTTAAAAATGTTTAAGTAGAAAAGGGAGGAAAAACAAGCAGACTCCAAGCCATACACACAACATCCATCCCATGCACGCTCCATGCTACACCTCAGCGGTTACCTGAAACACATGCCAAAATTTAGTCAACGAAAACGTTGAGTGGAATTTATAGGTTTTACAATTCATTTTGAACATATGTGAAATAAAAACCATTCACGATCATTCATAGACTTGTCGATCAAACAATCTATATTCAAGATACTGGCAATTGTGTTTAAGCTCATGACACTAAACCGTTAACTCAATCACCCGTGTAATAATTACCGGCGTGATTCAGATGAAACCAAGGCCCCTAATAAGGCATCAGTTGCAATTATACCTTATCTCTTATCACAAATTATCCGTCCGCAGGGGGTATCAACGTACTAGCCCTCGTCTCGGATAGGGTAGTCAACCCCATAGTACTATCACTTTGTATAAGCGGCTATTTCTAATCCATGCTAGGACTAAACAATAGTTAATAGTTCATGAAATTCGGGACTTTTGCAACTAGGTACTCAACACAATTTCAAAGGAAACATTCGGGACCAACAATCATTCATGACATATGTTCATTTTAAAAACTAGCATGCATTTCCCTCGCGGGTAAAACAGTTTGAAATAATAATACGCGAGGCTATAAATTCACACCTTATATATCAAGTAGTCGATAGTTCGAGAGACGGTCACTGACGACGATACGGATGCCCGGGTAAATCAACACCTATCAACCAAATAACGCGTAATGAGTAATCTCATTTTAAAACCTTATGGTACTCTATAAAATACATAAATACTAGTCACTTATGACAATTACAACTCATGCCAAAACAAAACAACAAGCGTTACTCATTTTACACCATTCGTCCTTATTATTAACGTTATCCATTTTTATTCATTTTCGCCGATACTTACCAAAAGTACGGACTATTTTACTATACTTAACCATCTTTATAAAATTTGACAAAATTCTCAAAAATACTATAAGACCTGTAGATAACACATATTTAATCCCAATAAAAATTTTTACTTCTACGACCCGTTACTCAACGCTTTTCCAAAAACTACGTTTTTCGGACTGAAATTGTACTTTGACCAAGTCGGACCCGTTTGACCCGTTTAAAATACTCCATTGACCCATTTGACACCTAAGTCCTAAAGTAGACTCAAATGTGCAGGTTTGACACCAAAATTCAGTCTTTGACCATTTACCAAACTAGACTTATAGTCCCCGGGATTTGACCTAAACCAATCATAACTTCGGATTATGACGGTTTTCATCTCCCGGTACACGAATTTCAAAACGTCATAACTTTTGACTCGTTAGGAGTCGTAAGCTCTACCTTATACCAAATCGAAGCTAAGAAAATTCTCTACAAGTCTATCCTATCCACAAGACCTGTTTTCAAAATGATTTTTACGAAAATGCCTTAAACTTTCTGCCTAAATTTAACCATACCAAAATCACACTTACGCTCGATTCCAAACCTATTTATCATCACTAGGCATCATCCTAAGCTTCCCTAATCACAACCAAACCATATTTTCAGTTCCTAACCCCTATTGATCATCAACCTCATAAGCTAAAATCCTAAAAACAAATATGCAAGTACTTGTATCCATCTAAAACACCTATGAACACAAGATTAAACACAAAACCAATGCTCAAAACATCAATCACCATGGCTCCCCAAACACCCCCCTTAGCCGTGGGGTTTGGGTGACCAAAACACCACAACCAAATCAATTTTGGTGGGTTTGTTTAGTGATTATACTCCCATTACACATGAATTTAACATGCATTTATCCAATTAACATCAAAAACGAGTTTGAAAAATTCCTTTGATTCTTGAAAAAAAAGTTTGAATGCATGTTGGATTTGATTACATAGAAAGGTAGGGAATGATTAGATTAGAGGTGGTCTAACCTTAGTTTTAATCAAAACCAAGTAGAAAAAAAATTAATGGTGGTTTTTGGTGGTTTGGGGGTGACCGTCGGCCTAAGGAGGAAGAGAGGGAGAGAACAAATTTTTTTTCCAAGTGTTTTTGTGTTGTATGTGTTTTCATTTCCCCTTTTGTAAAATTGGAAGGACCCCTTGTGCAATTTAGGCTTTCTTTTGGCCTCAAGTAAAAACGACACTAAAACTTTGCGGGATTGACTCACTAGTCATTTTAGAAAATTTTACGGGAGTCGGAAATTATCCCAAACACTCCAAAATACTTTTGGGATACTTTAAATGTACCCGGAAAGCTATAAAACTCACCCGACTCGACTTAACACGAACCGTAAGTAAAATTCGCGAAAAATTACATTATCGATAAAACGTCAATATTTATAGAAATTTGGGCATCCATCGGGATCGTATTCGTCATCGTCCTTCTTGAATCGTCAATCGTAAAAATTATAACCTCAAACGTCGGTTTCAACCAAAATGCTAATATATATAGAAATTAAAATTTATTAAAAATTTCAAAAATTAGCGTAATTTAGGGTAACGTTAATGACCTCGGTTCTAGGGTGTCACATCCACCCCTCCTTAAAGAGAGCGACGTCCCGGCGCTCGCCTCTTCTTATACTCACATTTCGTACCGCTGGAACAGATGAGGATACCTTTCCTTGAAAAAGTCCTCACGTTCCCAAGTGGATTCCGGTCCACGCTTAAAATTCCATCGAACCTTCAGAATAGGAATTCTACTACGCTTCAGCCTCTTGACCTCTCGGTCCATAATTTCCACAGGTTCTTCCACAAAATGCATTTTGTCGTCCAGTTGAATCTCGTCCAAAGGAATCACCAATTCCTTATTCGCCAAACTCTTCTTCAAGTTTGATACGTGAAACATGTCGTGAATAGCACTAAGCTCGCTCGGCAACTCTACTTTCCTTTCTTCCCAAAACGAATTACACCCTTCCACGGCGATACCTTGAGCATAACCATATCTCCGACTTCAAATTCCAACGGTTTCCTTCTGTTATCGGCATAACTCTTTTGTCGGCTTCTCGAACGGTGATGCCTTGATACTCGCATGGTAACTATTGTTGTACGAAAAATCCACTAGAGGCAAGTGGCGTTCCCAACTTCCTCCAAAATCAATCACGCACGCTCGGAGCATGTCCTCCATCGTCTGAATAGTTCGTTCACTCTGGCCGTCAGTTTCCGGGTGATAAGCCGTACTTAAATTCAATTCAGTGCCCATCGCACGGTGAAGCGATTTCAAAAATTCCGAAGTAAATCTACTATCGCGATCCGAAATGATCGATAACGGCACTCCATGTCTGCAAACGATCTCCTTCACGTACACACTGGCCAGCTTTTCCATACTGTCCGTCTTCTTCATAGGTAAGAAATGAGCATATTTCGTTAACCTATCCACTATTACCCATATCATATCACATCCACTAGGAGTTCTAGGTAAACCCGTCACGAAATCCATAGCGATTTTCTCCCATTTCCATTCTGGGATCTCTGGTTGTACCAACAACCCAGACGGTCTCTTATGTTCTGCTTGAACCTTCGCGCAAGTCAAACACTTACTAACGTAACGAGCAATATACGCCTTCATATTCGGCCACCAATAGACTTTCTTCAGGTCGTGATACATTTTGTCCGATCCAGGATGTATCGAATACTTCGACTTATGAGACTCGTTCATAACCAATTCTCGTACTCCCGGCTTTCCTTCCTCAGATGAACACAATGGTAACCAAATCCGATTCTCGAAATATCTCAATCCGTCTGACCTAATCACAAAAAGAGGTTTCAACATTCTTCCCAAGTTCTCAGCTTCAACATTCCCTTTCATTAGTCCCCTCTCTTGAGCCTTCAGTATAGTTTCGGTTAAGTCAACGCTCTCAGTCATCACCAATGCTCTGACTCTCAAAGGTTTCTCTCGTTCCTTCCTACTCAGTGCATCCGCTACAACATTCGCCTTGCCAGGATGGTAGCGAATTTCACAGTCATAGTCACTCAGTAGTTCTACCCATCGTCTCTGTCGCATGTTCAACTCCTTTTGATCTAAAATGTGTTGCAAACTCTTGTGGTCAGTGAATACAACACACTTCGTCCCATACAAATAGTGTCTCCACAACTTCAACGCAAAGACTACAGCTCCTAATTCCAAATCGTGCGTCGTGTAGTTCTCCTCATTCTTCCCCAGTTGTCTCGACGCGTAAGCTATCACCTTTTCACGCTGCATCAATACCGCTCCATAACCTTTTCGAGATGCGTCACAATATACTACAAAGTCTTCGGTTCCTTCAGGCAATGACAATATCGGTGCGGAACATAACTTGTCCTTGAGCGTTTTGAAAGCGAATTCTTCCTCATTTCCCCATTCATACACCCTATTCTTTTCGGTAAGCTTTGTCAATGGCTTTGCTATCAACGAAAATCCTTCAATGAACCTTCGATAATACCCAGCTAAACCAAGGAATTGTCGAACTTCAGTCGACGTTGTCGGTGCCGACCATTCCCTGATCGCTTCGACCTTGGCAGGATCCACGCGAACTCCCTTGCTATCAATCACGTGACCAAGGAATTGCACGGATTCTAACCAAAACTCACACTTCGAGAACTTCGCATACAGCTTCTCCTTCTTTAGTAGATCCAAAATCTTTCTCAGGTGCTTCTCGTGCTCCTCCTTACTCTTAGAGTAAATAAGAATATCATCGATGAAAACAATAACACACTTATCTAGATACGGCTTGCATACGCGATTCATAAGGTCCATGAATACAACAGGCGCGTTCGTCAACCCAAACGGCATCACTCGAAATTCAAAGTGTCCATACCGCGTACGAAAGGCAGTTACAGGAATATCCTCCTCTCTTACACGTAGTTGATGATACCCTGATCTTAAATCGATCTTTGAGTATACACTGGAACCTTGCAATTGATCAAACAAATCGTCAATCCTCGGCAATGGGTACCGATTCTTAACCGTCAGCTTGTTGAGTTCTCTATAGTCAATACACATCCGAAATGACCCATCTTTCTTCTTCACAAACAACACTGGCGCTCCCCATGGTGATGAGCTCGGCCTAATAAATCCCTTGTCCATCAACTCCTTCAGTTGATCCGATAACTCCTTTAACTCGGATGGTTCTAAGCGATAGGGTGCACGCGCAACCGGCGCAGCTCCTGGCACCAAATCAATTCGAAACTCGACCTCACGGGTGGGTGGTAAACCCGGCAGCTCGTCTGGAAAAACTTCCGGATATTCGCAGATAACAGGTACCTCTTCAATCCTCGCCTCTAAATCACCATCACTCGACACTAGTGCCAAAAACACATCGCATCCGCTCTCTACATACTTCATCATTTTCAAACAGGAAATCACTTTCAACCGAGAAGTGCATTCGTCTCCCTTCACAGTCAAGACTTTATTCCTCAACGGAATCTGAACTAATCTCTCGCCACAGACGATCATAGCACTGTGCGCCATTAGCCAATCCATTCCCACAATCACGTCAAACGATCCTAGCTCTATAGGCATCAAGTCGATTTTAAAAGCGTAATTTCCTAACTTCAAGGTACACCCTTTCAGTATAGAATTCGTACTAACAATTTTCCCATCGGCTAACTCAACGTTATAACTAGTCGCTAACAACACCGGTTTTCTATCGATATGACGACTAAATTTAACATCTACAAAACTCTTGTCGGAGCCAGAATCAAACAAAATACTAGCATAACAAGCGTCTAGAAAAAACGTACCGGTAACCACGTTAGGACCCTGTGGTTTATCAGCCGTCCCTACTTGATACACGGCAGCAGCATTGTTACCTCCCTGCTTGTTTCCTGCCTTCGGGCAATTCCCTTTCATATGGCCTCTCTCTCCACATCCAAAACATCCCCTCATTCTGATAGCATTCGCCCCAGTGGCTACCCCTTTCGTTCGGCAATCAGACATCATGTGACCTGCTTTTCCACATTTGCCGCATGCAGGCGGGCAATTCCCTACATGGTACAAGTTGCACCTACCACAGTGGGGATTCACTTTTACTCCTCTGGGGTTTGTCACAGCTCTCATCCCTTCATTCCTTCGCTGGTTAAACTGCTGATTGCGGTTTTGACCATGGTTGTTTCAATTTCCACCTCGGTTTTGACCCTGGGATTGATTGCTCTGTGCCGCTTCCCATTTCCTCTTATTTCCTTCAGCAATGAAGTTCTTCTTGTCCTGGAGCTTGACATCCATCAATGTGTGAGCCATCTGGACCGCTTCATCAAACGACCCAGGTTTAGACGAAGTCGTCTCACCCTTGATATTACTGGATAAACCTTTGATGTACTATTTCATCTTCTTGTTACCATCGGCAAAGGTGTCTGGACACAAAAGGCTTAGTTCATTAAACCTCCTGGTGTAAGCAGCGATATCATTGTTTTTCAAAGTCAGGTGCCTCAACTCATCTTCCAATTGACCCAACTCCTCTTCCGGACAGAACTTCTTGGTCAAAAGAGCTTTAGTTGCAGTCCATGTTCTTCCATTCGCTACTGCCAATCCAACAGTGGCTACTTGGGTGTTCCACCAACTTAATGCATCGTCAAGAAACGTAGCAGCCGCAAACTTGACCTTGTTTGCTTCTGAACAACCACTAATCTCGAAAGTACTTTCAACCTTTTCCAACCATCTCCTAAGTTCTAGAGCTCCACCAGTTCCACGAAAATGCGTGGGACCACATTTTATGAAACTAGAGTAAGTACATTCCCTTGGGGCTTGCTGTTTCCCCGCATTTCTGCCCTGGTCTGGATTCCTTCCTGCTCGGTCTGCTTCTAGCGCATTCGCTATGGCTTCCTGAATCATCGTGTTCACACGATCGGCGGTTAGCTTTGGAGGCATGGTGCGTTATCAAATATCTCTTTCTGCAAGACATGGAAAATAGAAAAACAATGTAAGTACACACATCAAGATTAAGATGGATTTCTCTTTCTATACATAATATAAATACAACGGCACATCACTACAGAGTTACTAATATTCATCAATTTACATCACAAAAGATCAAATTTAAGACATATCACAGATCATGAAAGGTAAACATGGATTGTATTGATAATCAACCAAAATTGTGACAAGTATTGCCACTACAATCATTCACCGTTAAACTTAAGTCCTCAAGTTTTTCGTCATAATGCCATCATACAAAAGTCTAAAACAGTTCTATTACAACGATCAAAGATAAAATACAAGACAAGCAACTAGGCATGTGGTGATCCACACGGCCTCTTGGATGGCGGTTCATCATCATCTTCCTCGGGTTCCTCATCGCTATCATCCTTGTCCACATCATCCATTTTTCTCTTTCCTTTATCATCCGGCCCACATTCAGTCTCCTTTTTCGTCCCTGACGTAGACCCACACTCAATCGCTACCTGATTTCCCACAGTGACACAAGCACCTCTGGTAGGTGGCTGGATCATGAAGTCATTAGCTTCCATTTCCAAATCGTCCACAAATCTCCAATCTGGGGGCAATGATGCTCTCACTCGATGCTCCCAACTCTGCATCCTAGACAATCTCACTTGATCTTCCCTAACACGGTCAAGACTAGCGCTCAAATTCGCGATCATCGATCTTAGACTGTTGATATCTTTGTTTGCATTTCCATCATACTCAATTCTTGCAGTCCTTTCCAACAGTCTTTGATGTGCCCTTTCATTCTCGTCGAATCTCTTAATTACCCTGGTCTCAACCACAAACCGCTCATACATCAACCTATCCATCCTCCTCAAACGACCTGCGGGATCCCAGTAGTGTCTTGGTCTCGGAAAGTAGACCCTTGCGATATTCTCATGAATAGATTGCGATTTTGATGATTTGCTGGACTCTGCACCGCTCCCATTACTTACTCGAACAAATCCTGGCACTGTCCTCAAATAGTCCTTACAATTGTCCATCGGGCGATTAAAGGGTTGCTGCTCATATCGATCAGTTGGAGGTACTTCATAACCCTTTGGCGAATTCGGAGATTGAAACAAATCAGGTTCGGCCTGACCTACAGCATTCTCGGGAATGCCATCATCCATTAGTTCTTCGGGCTCTTCCTCAGAATCCTCACTCTCATCACTACTGATGCTAAAGTTGTCCACCTCACTTTCATCATTGTCATTTTCCGGCCCTATTTCTTCTTCTGGAGCGATCCATCCATTGTCATTATCCGGCGGGTTAGGAGGAAACGGTCCCCCCTCGTGACCTACGACGTAATCGTTTCCATTATCATTAGGCGGTACCTCGGCCATTCCTGCAATAACAGCGAATTTCGGAGGGTACGTAAGTAATTATACAATATTTATAAATACATGCATGCAAATGCAATGCAAAGGTGGTACATATGCCCAAAATGTAATAATATGATGCTCATGCATGATTAATACAAAAATTACGGTGTCGGATATCCCACGTGTAATTTCAACGTCTACATATAGTAATTCCCATACTTACGTAATAATTACCCACATATATACTTCAACTCAAAAGTATACGTCAAATGCCATAAATACAAAAATAAATCTTACCGGAGCCATGCAGGATAGTTGTGTGTGCTTGGAAAATTTCTTACGACACCAAAAGTTATAGTTTAGGATTTTCAAAAACGACCTAGTTCTCTATAACTCATGGCTCTGATTACCAATCTGTAACACCCCACCAAATGCTATGCGCAGCGGAACTACAACATTTGGGTGCTACGCAGTTATCATTGCACACAAGATATATCGAACGACTCTAAAGAGACGTCAACTTAAAACTTGAATTTAAAATTGTTAAAAGATACATGTCCACGGTTTTTCCAACCCCACTTGGTACAACATAGTTTAGCGTTTTCGGTCCCCCATGAATCTCAACCCAAAAATTTCAGTTTCACAACAACATAACATTAAAGTTAAAAATGTTTAAGTAGAAAAGGGAGGAAAAACAAGCAGACTCCAAGCCATACACACAACATCCATCCCATGCACGCTCCATGCTACACCTCAGCGGTTACCTGAAACACATGCCAAAATTTGGTCAACGAAAACGTTGAGTGGAATTTATAGGTTTTACAATTCATTTTGAACATATGTGAAATAAAAACCATTCACGATCATTCATAGACTTGTCGATCAAACAATCTATATTCAAGATACTGGCAATTGTGTTTAAGCTCATGACACTAAACCGTTAACTCAATCACCCGTGTAATAATTACCGGCGTGATTCAGATGAAACCAAGGCCCCTAATAAGGCCTCAGTTGCAATTATACCTTATCTCTTATCACAAATTATCCGTCCACAGGGGGTATCAACGTACTAGCCCTCGTCTCAGATAGGGTAGTCAACCCCATAGTACTATCACTTTGTATAAGCGGCTATTTCTAATCCACGCTAGGACTAAACAATAGTTAATAGTTCATGAAATTAGGGACTTTTGCAACTAGGTACTCAACACAATTTCAAAGGAAACATTCGGGACCAACAATCATTCATGACATATGTTCATTTTAAAAACTAGCATGCATTTCCCTCGCGGGTAAAACAGTTTGAAATAATAATAAGCGAGGCTATAAATTCACACCTTATATATCAAGTAGTCGATAGTTCGAGAGACGGTCACTGACGATGATACGGATGCCCGGGTAAATCAACACCTATCAACCAAATAACGCGTAATGAGTAATATCATTTTAAAACCTTATGGTACTCTATAAAATACATAAATACTAGTCACTTATGACAATTACAACTCACGCCAAAACAAAACAACAAGCGTTACTCATTTTACACCATTCGTCCTTATTATTAACGTTATCCATTTTTATTCATTTTCTCCGATACTTACCAAAAGTACGGACTATTTTACTATACTTAACCATCTTTATAAAATTTGACAAAATTCTCAAAAATACTATAAGACCTGTAGATAACACATATTTAATCCCAATAAAAATTTTTACTTCTACGACCCGTTACTCAACGCTTTTCCAAAAACTACGTTTTTCGGACTGAAATTGTACTTTGACCAAGTCGGACCCGTTTGACCCGTTTAAAATACTCCATTGACCCATTTGACACCTAAGTCCTAAAGTAGACTCAAATGTGCAGGTTTGACACCAAAATTCAGTCCTTGAACATTTACCAAACTAGACTTATAGTCCCCGGGATTTGACCTAAACCAATCATAACTTCGGATTATGACGGTTTTCATCTCCCGGTACACGAATTTCAAAACGTCATAACTTTTGACTCGTTAGGAGTCGTAAGCTCTACCTTATACCAAATCGAAGCTAATAAAATTCTCTACAAGTCTATCCTATCCACAAGACCTTTTTTCAAAATGATTTTTACGAAAATGCCTTAAACTTTCTGCCTAAATTTAACCATACCAAAATCACACTTACGCTCGATTCCAAACCTATTTATCATCACTAGGCATCATCCTAAGCTTCCCTAATCACAACCAAACCATATTTTCAGTTCCTAACCCCTATTGATCATCAACCTCATAAGCTAAAATCCTAAAAACAAACATGCAAGTACTTGTATCCATCTAAAACACCTATGAACACAAGATTAAACACAAAACCAATGCTCAAAACATCAATCACCATGGCTCCCCAAACACCCCCCTTAGCCGTGGGGTTTGGGTGACCAAAACACCACAACCAAATCAATTTTGGTGGGTTTGTGTAGTGATTATACTCCCATTACACATGAATTTAACATGCATTTATCCAATTAACATCAAAAACGAGTTTGAAAAATTCCTTTGATTCTTGAAAAAAAAGTTTGAATGCATGTTGGATTTGATTACATAGAAAGGTAGGGAATGATTAGATTAGAGGTGGTCTAACCTTAGTTTTAATCAAAACCAAGTAGAAAAAAAAATTAATGGTGGTTTTTGGTGGTTTGGGGGTGACCGTCAGCCTAAGGAGGAAGAGAGGGAGAGAACAAATTTTTTTCCAAGTGTTTTTGTGTTGTATGTGTTTTCATTTCCCCTTTTGTAAAATTGGAAGGACCCCTTGTGCAATTTAGGCTTTCTTTTGGCCTCAAGTAAAAACGACACTAAAACTTTGCGGGATTGACTCACTAGTCATTTTAGAAAATTTTACGGGAGTCGGAAATTATCCCAAACACTCCAAAATACTTTTGGGATACTTTAAATGTACCCGGAAAGCTATAAAACTCACCCGACTCGACTTAACACGAACCGTAAGTAAAATTCTCGAAAAATTACATTATCGATAAAACGTCAATAATTATAGAAATTTGGGCATCCATCGGGATCGTATTCGTCATCGTCCTTCTTGAATCGTCAATCGTAAAAATTATAACCTCAAACGTCGGTTTCAACCAAAATACTAATATATATAGAAATTAAAATTTATTAAAAATTTCAAAAATTAGCGTAATTTAGGGTAACGTTAATGACCTTGGTTCTAGGGTGTCACACCATACCCCGAACAAGGTCGGGGTTCCCTTGCCCCTTGCTGCTACCGTGACACCATCACCACCATACCGAGACCATATGGTCTCGGTGGTGTGTAATAAGCCAAGCCGAGACCCCTATGGGGCTCGGTTAGGCGTCGGCTAGGAACAAACACACCTAAAACCCTTGTTTGATTTACCCCATGATTATTAACATGTTTAAAAATACTTGTTTTTAATTAGTTAATTAAAAAACATCATGATTTTATGTGATTCATTAAATCAAAACATAAAAGAAAAGGTTAAAAAGGTTATACCGAATACGTGAATCAAATGATGACGAACACACACGAATCCTTGCAAAATTTCCAAGATCAAAATCAACTCGAACACCCCTCTATGGTGTTTATAAGTGGCGACCAAAAGGAAGACAAAAAGGAAGAACTAGGGTTTTCTTTGTTTTCTAATTTTTGTAAATATGAAACATGTTTTCCTCCTTTTTCCATGTTTAGTAAAAATAATGGGCTAGACCCTTTTCTCTTCCTAATTTCGTGGTATATGGGGCCCACATGGGGTAACCCGAACATTTCTCGTGTCTAATTAATAAGTGTGTTCTCGTGTTCGTGTTTTTCGTGTTTTAATTAGTTATCGATCGTGACTTAATATATTTATTCGTGTTCGTAATAAATATATATACATACGTAATATTAGTTCGTGATTAATTTACGTTCATGATTTCATGTTCGTATGTTCGTGATTATAATTATTATTGGAATAATTATACGTTCCTGATTTCATGTTCGTATGCTCGTGATTATAATTATTATTGGAATAATTATCGTGTGTTCATACGTAGTAAATACTTATCGTGTTATAACACTTACGTAATACTAATAATTCTTGTACGTTAAACGTAAACGTGCTATAAAAGGAAAGTTCTAATCATGTACGTACGATCTTAATGGTACTATTCATGGTAAAAGCATGCGGGTTTTACAACTCTTCCCCCCTAAAAAGAATAATTCGTCCCCGAATTATAGATAACGTAAACTGAAAGAGAAACATACTCGAATCAAACTGAGTGGGTATGTAAGATAAATGAACGTGCAGGTGACATGGTAGAAGGAACGTGGAACGTGACATGTCTTGAAAGGACATGGAACGTGACGTGACTGAAAGGACATATCTAATTGATAAGAGAAAAACGGATAAGAAGTCCGGATGAACTTGTCCGTTTCCATGTGGCTTCCCTCTTGGAACGGTTCCTTCACAAGATCTTGACACAAATGATAAATCTTGGTCCTCCTGACCTTGACTTGGAATACGAAGAAGTTATTGGTTATCAACGTAAGGTAGATCCCCTATATTTGATCGAGGGAATACAAATTAACGTGTAAGGGCAACAAAAAACGTTATCGTGCAAAACACTCTAACTTAACGGATAATTAGCAACGATGCGCGGGACATAAAGAAACGTAGTACGTGAAAATTTTTGAACGTGATACATGAAAAATTTTGAACGTGATACGGAAAATTTTTGAACGTGATGCGTGGAGATATGCTGAGTGTAATTTGAGCAACCATATCGTGATCCATGATACGTGTAACATATCTTGATCGTGATATAAGGAACGTGGAATGAACATGACAGGTGAAACATATCGTGAACATGGAATATAATGGCGGTAACGCCAAACGCTACAAGGTGAGACGTGGAATATGACGTGAAACGTCTATCTGAGGATAGAGAGTTATGCTAAACTTGGGTCTGGTCTCTCAAGTTCTTGTAAAACTTCCCAGAACGAAAATGAACGTAAAATCGTAAGCCAAGATACGATCATGAACGTGAATAGTGTCATGAACGTGAGCGTGAAAGTAAGTCGTGAAATTAGAATGAAGACGTGAAGTAAATAAGGAGCACAATTACGAATCTTTGTCTGACCCGATAACCGAGGGATTGCCAGGTGATAGGATGAGTCTTGGCTAGAACATGTCCGATCAATCTGTTGGTTCTGAAATCCTTGCGGATGTAAGGATTCTGCAGACTTGATCAAACTGTTTGCAATAACCCAGATAGCATCATGCTTCTTCTGAGTTTGCGTTAATCTGGTAACCAAAATCCATGGAGATATTGTCCCATTTCAATTCACATTTTCAGATGGTGAAAACATCCCAGTCTGTTGGTGTCCTATCTTAACCTGTTGGTATGTCAGGTACCTAGATATGAACGTAACTGTATCTTGCTTCGTAGAAACTCGATACATAGAAATTTGCGGAAATATGAGTCTCCGAATTTAGACTTCTCTTAGCGTAGGATTTTCTGGGCACCTAATGTAGTGTAGGGTTCTCGTTTTTGCGCATAAGCTAAGTCATGGTAAGATTAACCATGTGAATCCACGTGATTCAGCGTGTCACTATAATCAACTAGAATTGATATTCGAAATTTCCACGGTGAAATTCGCTTGTCATAGAATTTGCAACATAGTGCATATATGGTCTTCCTGTTCTTCTCTAGGCTTAGAGGACACCAGGTTATCCTCAATGAAAACACTAATGAATTTGCTTATGAGTTCATGGAAACTCATTCTTATAATGCTGTTGGATCACTGATGAGACTAATTCAAAATCATAAATCTAGCATGACCGAGTCGTGCACGAATAGCAGTCATGGACATGTCCTGCTCTTTCACTCGTCACTATTTGCAGCATGATCATGAATCCGATCTTGGAAAAATGCTTAACACCATACGGTTGATTAGACATGTCGTCGATACGTGGAGGAGAATAACGGTTATGAATGGTGATTTGTTTAAAGGGACGGTAGTCGACACATAATCTCATGGTACCGACCTTCTCCTTGTAGGTTCTTCTGGAATGTATAGGAAGATTTTGGAATAATCAACTGGCTATGCGTAAAAGGACTTAAGTGGTTGTGTCTTACTGACAGCTAGGAAATTTTAGCAACCATGGCTAACAAGGCACATGCTTGTAAGCATAGATAATTTGTACAGATTTTCCTGATGAAAAATCAAGATGAATGTATTCAGGAGCCTGAACATTACTGTACATAATCATGAATCGTAGCATGGTGTGCTGTTCGTAGTCCATAATTAGGATAAAATTCACCTCGCATCTGTCTGAGGAAATGCGTTCGCAGGTTGGATCTTATCATTAGACTGGAGGAAAAACCTTCGTATACATGGGGAATACGAATGGCGCCCTTCATGGTCATGAACCTATGAGATATAGGTACAAGAAATTAAAGTGTCATCGGGCAACGTGACAGTTCTCACTGATGCACCGGTAATGGTACTGAAATTATTGTGGCCTGATTAATGCATGACACAACAACTGGATATACCCTTGGAGGGTACCCTGAATTTCTTAGAAATGTTCCATAATTGGACGTGAGTCATGTGTCTTGACTCGTGTCTTGGGAAATGTAAGCATGACATGTGTCTTGACTGGTGTCTTGACATGTGTCTTCAGAAAGTATACGTGAGACATGTGTCTTGACTGATATCTTGATGATAGGTGTGAAAACACCCATCCTTTTACCACTTAATTCTGGCTAAAACAAGACCAAAACACGTATTTAATATCATTTGTTTGGAATTATGCGTGGTTTTTGTGTTTATTGTGTTTTCAGAGTCAACCGGATGAATATTGAAGAAAACATGGGATTGCATGGGTTTTATCAAGGAAAAAGACTCAAGACGAAGTCTATTGTCCAAGAGATGCAAAAGATTTGAAGTCATTGTGCCTATTTGAAAATTTATCGAAGAATGGAGCCAAAGATGGAAGATTCATATATGTCGAAGAACTCGAGTCTATTAAACAAAAGATTATAAGACGAGTTGGAATTATTCACCGACACTTCTAAAAAATCCAAAGTCAGGAACGTTTATTTAAAGAGGCGTGAAGACTAAAGAAGAAAGAAGAAAAGAAGCCCAATATCAAAGCCCATTCACAAGCCCATACACACGCCTATATAAAGGCCCTTACTTCACAAATTTCACACACTTAGTTAGTCCTAGTTTAGTTTTTTCATTTTCTCTAGTTTCTAGAGAGAGAAAGTTCCATACTTTCTCTCACTAAACTTTTCCTTTGTTTTCATCTTTCAAATTTAAGCTTTCTTGTACTTTGGATTTCATTAATCTTAATCAAGTTTAGCTTTTAAGTTCTTTAAGCTTTTTCTACTTTTCTTGATTTGTCCAAATCCTTAATCCGATTGTTGAAATTCCATACGGTTGGGATTATTGGATGTGTTCGTGATTAGAGTTTAATCTTTCTTGTTTCTTCTTAAGTTTGTACGTGGATAGACCATAAGCTTTCCATGCTTATTGGTTTATTACTTGTTTAAGCTTATTGTTTTCGGATTTCATATAAGTTTTAGTCTTTCAAAAGTTCCTTTCATAAAGTTCAAGATTTTTCGTTTCTACAAGTTGTTGAATTTAAGCCTTTTCAAGTTATTTAAGTTTCGAATTACTTAGCTTATTGTGTATGCTTGTTGAAATTTTAGTTACCACCATTTTCGGAACTGCTTTCATTCCATCGCAATACAAGGGTTTGTCCTCATTCCGACGGCTTCATTGGTATAGATCGCAATAACCTAAGAGGGTTTTACTTTGCGATCTGGTGGCTAACCACCCTATTCCGATCTGGATTGCGATCGCATATTGCGATCGCACATTCCGACGGGGTTTAGGTCCTTTTTAAGTCGAAACTCTGGCCAATTTTTGTTCTCCATATTCCGATAAGTACATACATTCCGATCTGGCTTTCCGATAGGACTTCATTCCGACAGATTAGTTTTCCGATGGTGATTAACAAGGACATTCCGATGGACCATTTTTGTACATTCCGATGCTTCTGATTTTATTGCATTCCGATAGTAATAATTTTCATTATTCTGATAGAACAAGTTTTTAAGCATTAATTCATTCAAGTTTTCAAAGTAATTTTCTAATCTTTCCTTTATGTTTTCAAGCATTTACTTTTAACTCGTCAATTTAGTTTAATCTTTCAAAGCTCTAATTTACTCAATGCCATTTACATTTAATTGTTATTAGTTTAAAAATAGACAAATAAACCAACTCCTTTTTATAACCAAGAACAATTCATTCAGTTAGAGCCGAGATCAATTCGAGAGGACATCGAGAGACATAATTGAACCCAAGCAAAAGCAGAGTATCAAATGGCGCCGCTGCCGGCTCCTATCGTTAAGATCAAAAGTTTTTTGTGAGAACTTGGATTTTGGGATCCGTTCCCCGTGAACGTTACTTTTTCATAAAAGCTTTCAAAACACTAAAAAATACAAAATTTTAAAAAAATCCTAAAAAGTAAAAAACATAAAAAACCAAAAATATTTTGCTTTGTTTTTCTCTTGTTAGTTCTTTTGCAGGTGTATGCGCACTCGATCCATGTCTTATTAAGAGCCCGAGCCTCTCGATCACTTAGATATGGCCGGTGTACAAAACAACAACAACATACCACCTCCAAACAACAATAATAACAACAACAACCCACCTTTCAACAACATGAATAATAACAACAATGAGCCTCTTCCGGATAATCGCCCGATGATTGAACTGCTGCTAGCTCATGTCGATGGCAACACTGATCCAATTGTCATACCCCTAATTGCCGCCAACAAATTGAGCTAAAATCAGGCATTATCCAGATGGTCTCTGCTCAACCATTCTTGGGACGTACCATTGATGATCCACACGACCACATCAAGAGATTCTTGCAACTCACTAACACGGTCAAGTTCAATGGTGTTCCACAAGAGGTTATCAGGTTACAACTTTTTCCCTTTTCTTTAGAGGGACAAGCCCGGCATTGGCTTGCTAAGGAACCGCCACAGAGTATTCTCTCGTGGACGGATTTGGAAACAAAGTTTATCAATTACTTTTTCCTACCCTCTCGTACTACCGCTTTGCGGAATGAAATCATAAATTTTGAACAAAAGTACGATGAGTCGTTCAGTGAATCTTGGGATCGTTTTAAAGATCTTTTAAGAAAATGCCCACAACATGGTTTTACCAAAGTACATCAAATTAATACTTTTTACAATGGTTTAAGCATGAGTGACCAAGATTCACTAAACAGTGCCTCGGGGGGTAATCTTTTGGCTAAGACTTCCAATGTTGCTCGGGATATCATTGAGAATAAATCTCGTGTGCAAACCAAGAGTGTTCAGACCAATGTCGCTAGTGCTAGCACTAGTGACAGCGACAAGCGACTGGAAAAAATCACTACGCTTCTTGAATCGCTTGTCACCTACACCGTCAACAACAACAACAGCAACAACGCTAAAAACGCTCAAGTCAATGCTGTTAGCCAACCTTGTGAGATATGCGGTGGTCCTCACTCTTACACCACTTGTACTGCCACCCAAGACTACCCTGCTGAGAATGTGAATGCAACATATGGCACCTATCCTCAACCTGCTTATCAAGCTAGACCTCAAGGTGACCGTAATTTGCTTAGCTACCGCTCTAACAATTATCTTTCCCCACCTGGTTTTCCTCCTACCAACCCAAACCAACAAAAAAACCTCAACCGCCCTCCTCAACAACAACAACAACCTCGTACACCATACATCCCTCCTCACAAGCAGCAACAACCACCTCAACGTAACAACCAAGTTTACCAACAACCTGCTTATCAACCACCCGCATACAATGCTCCTCCAAACCAACCCACTGCATTACACCAAGAGGTTGCAACCTACATCAGGACCAATGATGTGATCGTGGAAAATCTCCAACAGGAAGTGCGCAACTTGAAAGCAGACTTGGTCAAACAAGGAAACGATCTGAGAGCCGACATGAGAAATACGTTGGATAGCCAAACTAATGACTTGAAGAACATGATGGCTAGTTTCTTCCAAGGTAATCAACCCTCTTCTTCGGGTACTCTTCCGAGTAACATCGTTGCGAATCCAAGAGGGGAGATGAAAGCAATCACCACTCGTAGTGGTAAAGGTACCAAGGAACCCGAGCTTCATATACCTCCACCGGTGGTTGTGACTAAGGAGAACGAGTCACCTGCTCCTATTCCTCATCCTTATCCTTCCCCAATTTCTCCGCCTCTTCCTTCTACCCCTCCTCCACCAAAGGATGTGAGTGATCCTATTCTCCCAAAGCCTTCCTCTTCTTCCAATATACCTTATCCATCTAGGTTGAGGAAAGAGAAGCTCAAAAGCAAGGACGATATTCAGGTTTCGAACTTCCTTAAAATGTTCAAACAATTGAATTTTAACATCTCCTTCGCTGAGGCTCTCGCTCACATGCCTAAGTACGCGAAAATGTTTAAAGATCTTCTGAGCGACAAGGAAAAGCTCCTCGATATTGCCAACACCCAACTTAATGAGAATTGCTCTGCAGTGCTCTTAAGGAAATTGCCAACTAAGCTTGGTGATCCGGGTCGTTTCTTAATCCCCTGCAATTTCCCGGGAATAGAGAATTGCATGGCCCTAGCCGATCTAGGTGCCAGTATCAACTTAATGCCTTTAAGTGTGTGGAAGCAATTATCTCTCCCTGAGCTAGTCCCCACCAAAATGACTTTGGAATTAGCCAACCGTACGGTTGCTTATCCAGTGGGGATAGCCGAAGACGTCTTCGTAGGAGTCGAAAAATTCACTTTTCCTGCTGATTTCGTCGTCGTCGACTACGAGATGGACCCTCGTGTACCACTGATTATTGGTCGTCCATTCCTGAGGACCGGTCGCACTCTCATCGATGTTGAAGCAGGTGAGCTTATCATGAGAGTGGGTGACGATAAAATCGTCTTCAACATGGGAAAGTTGTCTAAACAACCTTATTCCAACGAGAGTATTAATTGTATTGACGTTCTGGATGAGGCTTGTGAAGAACACTTCAAAGATGTTTGTAAAAGTAGTCCTACCTCTCTTCCCAATGTTGAAACTGTTGCCTCTATCGATTCATCATTGTCTCTATTTGGAGATAGTGATTTGTTTTGGAACAATCTTGAAGACACCATGGGAGATGTGAATTTAGCTAGTGATGATTCTCCCACCGATGGGGATGAAGACATGCATTTCTTTGACAATCTTCTCAACGAAGACAATCCTTCGCCTCCATTTCCCACGGTCATTGCTATCGATACTCCGACTTTGAAAACGCCTCCCATCGAAAATCCTCCGGATTTAGAACTTAAGGAGTTACCGCCCCATCTTGAGTATGTATTCCTTGAAGAAGAGAAGAAGTCGCCAGTCATCATTGCTAAGGACCTAAAGGAAGAAGAAAAAGCCCGACTTATCACCGTGTTAAAAGATCATAAGAAGGCTATTGCTTGGAAAATTTCTGATATTCGTGGAATTGATCCTCACTTCTGCACACACAAAATTCTCATGGAGGACGACTTTAAGCCCAAAATTCAAAGCCAACGAAGGGTGAATCCAAAAATACATGAAGTCATCAAAACAGAGGTTATCAAACTTCTTGATGCGGGTATGATTTACCCTATTTCGGATTCACCATGGGTTAGTCCAATCCATTGTGTGCCCAAGAAGGGCGGAATAACCGTTGTTCCCAATGAACACAACGAGTTGATTTCCACTCGTCTCGTTACTGGGTGGAGAGTTTGTATAGACTACGGCAAACTCAATGATGCCACGAGAAAGGATCATTTCCCTCTACCTTTTATGGACCAAATGCTTGAACGTTTAGCGGGTAATGAATATTACTGCTTTCTTGATGGTTTCTCGGGTTATTTCCAAATACCCATCGATCCCCAAGATCAAGAGAAGACTACATTCACTTGTCCCTATGGCACTTTTGCTTACAAAAGAATGCCTTTTGGCTTATGCAATGCCCCCAGGACTTTCCAAAGGTGCATGTTAGCTATCTTCCATGACATGGTTGAACAAACCATGGAAGTCTTCATGGATGATTTCTCGGTCTTTGGGGATTCCTTCTCTTCTTGCCTTGCCAATTTGGAACGTATGCTTAAGCGATGCGAAGACACTCGCCTTGTTCTGAATTGGGAAAAATGCCATTTTATGGTAAAAGAAGGCATCGTGCTGGGACACAAGATTTCCAAAGCCGGTCTTGAAGTAGACCGTGCTAAAGTCGATGTTATCGCCAAGTTGCCTCCACCTTCAACCGTGAAGGGTGTGAGAAGTTTTCTGGGTCATGCGGGCTTCTACCGTCGCTTCATCAAAGATTTTTCTCAAATCGCTCGCCCGATGACCCATCTCTTGGAAAAAGATACTCCTTTTATCTTTTCCAAAGAGTGTCTTGAAGCCTTCAACTCGCTTAAGGATAAGCTAACTAAGGCACCCGTCTTGGTTACCCCTAATTGGGAGCTTCCCTTTGAGTTGATGTGAGATGCTAGTGATTTTGCTATTGGAGCGGTTCTGGGACAAAGAGTGAACAAACACTTCCAACCGATCCATTACGCTAGCAAGACAATGACGGGGGCACAATTGCATTATACGACAACCAAAAAAGAGCTTTTAGCTGTTGTCTATGCCTTTGAAAACTTTCGCCCCTATCTTGTCCTTTCTACAACAATTGTGTATACCGATCATTCCGCGCTGAAGTACTTGTTGACTAAGCAAGATTCCAAACCAAGACTTCTTCGTTGGGTTTTGCTGCTCCAGGAATTTAAAATCGACATTCGCGATAAAAAAGGAGCAGAAAACCTAGCCGCGGATCATCTCAGCAGACTTGAGGATCCTTACCAAGGGGATCATCCGAACAAAGAAATCAATGATTCTTTTCCCTTGGAGACCTTAATGTCTATAAATTCGAATTCTGATGAAACCCCGTGGTTTGCGGACTTTGCAAACTACTTGGCGGGTGGAATTCTCAAGGAAGGGTTGACGTCTCAACAAAAGAAAAAGTTCTTCACCGACATTAAGACTTACTTTTGGGACGACCCTTACCTATTCAAACAATGTGCCGACCTGATTATCCGCCGATGTGTTGACGGACCGGCAGCTTCAGAAATCCTTGATGCTTGCCACAAAGGACCAACCGGTGGTCACTTTGGTCCCAACTACACCGCCAAAAAAGTGTTTGATTCGGGATTTTATTGGCACTCCATATATCGTGACACTCACAATATGGTTAAACGATGTGATGTGTGCCAGAAACAAGGCACGATCACACATAAAGACGAGATGCCTCAGAATTTCATTCAAGAGTGTGAAATCTTTGATGTTTGGGGTATCGACTTTATGGGGCCATTCCCTTCTTCTAAAGGAAACAAATACATCCTTGTAGCCGTTGACTACGTTTCTAAGTGGGTTGAAGCCAAAGCTTTACCCACTAATGATGCAAGGGTGGTTTGTAACTTTTTGAAAGCTCTTTTCGCTAGATTCGGTGTGCCTCGTGCCATTATTAGTGATCGTGGGACTCATTTTTGCAATGACCAATTTGCTAGAGTCATGGCTAAGTACGGTGTAAATCATCGTCTTTCCACAGCCTACCACCCACAAACTAATGGCCAGGCTGGAATATCCAACCGAGGACTAAAGCGAATTCTTGAAAGGACCGTGGGAGAGCATCGCGCCTCATGGGCTGATAAACTTGATGATGCTTTGTGGGCTTTTCGTACTGCATACAACACTCCGATTGGTTGTACACCATATCGTCTCGTGTACGGGAAAGCGTGCCACCTCCCCATTGAGTTGGAGCACAAGGCTTACTGGGCCTTGAAGTGGGCTAATTTTGATATCAACAAAGCCGGTGACCTACGCAAGATCCAACTCAATGAGCTCAATGAACTTCGGAATGAGGCTTATGAAAATTCTTTGATCTATAAGGAAAGAACTAAGCTCATTCACGACTCCAAGATCAAAAACCGAGAGTTCCATGTTGGAGACAAAGTCTTACTTTTTAACTCTCGGTTGAAAATCTTTTCCGGAAAGCTCAAATCTCATTGGTCTGGCCCATTCACCATTGCCCAAATTTTTCCATATGGTACTCTCGAGCTCGCTCAACCTAATGGACCTAATTTTAAGGTGAATGGCCAACGAGTGAAGTTTTACTTTGGTGAGGACACCTCTCAGGAGGTGATTGCATCCCTCACCACGTTCCCCATGAACTAATTTTGGGTCGAGTCAGGCTCGTGACTCGGTTATCAAAAACAAGCGCTCCTTGGGAGGCAGCCCGAGTATCTATCCTTTTATGTTTTTACCTCCTAAGTGTAGGGGGACCTGTATAGGTGTTTGTTTTTGTGTGGTGATGTGATTACAGGGATAAGTGCACTCTTGGAATCTTTGAAGAAACCGTGCTACCGTGTTATCCGAAATCCGGTTCTATCTCTCAACTATCGTGATTCAATTTTCTTCATACTCACATTTGAAATTGATCACTTTAGTCGTCTCTTCCTTAACTCGAGTTAACCAACGTGCACAATGTCATAAGTGTAGGGGAGACTTTTCCCACATGCTTAAATATTAAGGACAATGTTGCTTGTGTATTTTAGGTACGGATATTGAGAAAATGACAAAAGATCACAAGAATCATGCAAAAACGAACACGGGAAACAAAGCTGCACAATGAACCAAGCCCTAATGAAGAGTTTTCCAAAGAAAACCCTTGAAGATTTGAAGAATTATAAAGATTGGTCCTCCAATATGGAAGAATTGACACTTTATACCCTTGTATCTTCATAATTACAAGTTTGGTCCCTAAAGTTTGTCAAAATTACAAAAAGGACCCTTAACTTTGAAGAATTGGCAAATTTAGTCCCTCAACAAAACTAAATTGCCAATATTGGTCCTCTAAGAAGTCAACAAACAAGTCAAACCTTGAAGAATAAAGAAAATGCCAAGATCAGTCCTTCAAATATCACAAGTTTGCATGTTTAGTCCTTGATAAAAGTTTGTAAACAACTTGTGCCAAAATTGACAAGTTTACAAAGATGTTTATAAAGGGAAATGGAATTGTGAGCTGTTTATTACAAGTTTAACAAAGGAAGAAACCTTGGGGGCCAAAACTGCCAAGACAATACAACTCACCCCAGCCTATCATCCTGCCATGTCACCCACCACCACCAATCACACCCCTCCACTTCACTACCTCCACCCACGTCATCCCCCACAATCAAAATAACTGATTAATATAATCAGTTGTTTAACCTTCCCTCCAAACACCAAATTTAAATATTAAACCCCCAATTCAGATTAAACCCACCCCTTAAACACCCATGAACCCTAGCTAATCCCAGATACAATTAACTATGAAACAAAGGGGTTTTTGTTAATCTTTTCCATATCTTTGATTAACCTCATTGTCATCCCATCCCACACAAAAACCATGACCCCAACCAACCCATGTGACATCCCCAGGGGTCCCCTGCACCCGTCACTTCCCCCAAACCCAATACCAGACAAGATAAATGGCTAGATTGTTTTCCCTGGTCCCCAAGGCTTATTTAACGACCAAGATCAACTCTTCATGGCTGGCATGTCACATGTATCCATATTGACCAAAATTTCAGTCAAGAACCAAGGGCAACATTGGAATTTCCAGAATTAGGGTTTAGGGCTTTTATTTTCATGTAATATTTTGTTCATAGGACTAGAACCTTCTGTTTAAGCCTATAAAAGGAGGGTGCAAGCTGTGCATACCCCGTTGTTCTTTTTCCTTCTCTTTGGTCATAGCCTTGTAAATCCATGTTTGTTTAAAGTGAAATGAAATGGTACTGAGTTATTGACGAGAAACAAAAGAGCCACATTTATTTTCCATTGCAAGTTTAAGTTTTCAAGTTAAAATTTCATTTTCTGTTTTTGTGTTGTTTGGAGACTCAAGTTTGACCAGTTTTTAAATTTATCCATCCAAGTGCTTTAAACTGATTACATGAGCCTGATATTCTTGTTGAATATCAAGCTCAAGTAAGGTTGAGGTGTTTGTTGATTTAGTATCATTAGCAATTTTCAGAAAACCATAAAAATCGGTTTTTAACATTATTGTTTCATTTTTAAAAGCTATAAGCTATAAGGTGACTTGTTAATAAGTCAATCTTATAGCCTATAGGCTCTTGTATCAGGTTATCTTTGCTTTTGGTTGTTTGATTTTGGCAGGTTCAAAACAAGGACTAAGAACATCATCATCATCATCATCATTTTCATTTTTGCCTTCAAATTGCCAGAAAGTCGGCACAAGCCCGGGCTTGTTTGGAGGTGACTTTTCAGTCACTGTTGGGCCTGGATGTAGGTCCAACAAGGTACCTCCTTGTTCCTTGTTTTTAGTTTCAATTTTGTGATTTAAGTGTTATTGTATGAGATTTGGTGAATTTGAATGATAGTTGTTCAAGTGTTAGTTTAAGTGTTTGACTTTGCTCAATTTAGGTTTACATGCTAGAAGGGTTTGAAATTAGTTTTGAGTAGATTTAAATAGGTTTGCTTTGTTAAATTTAAGTTTCTGATTATTAAGGGGTGTTTGGATTAGGATTTAAGTGGGGATTAAAGGTTTAAATCTTGCTTAAAAATCTGTCTTAATCACTCAATAGGGTATTGTTAGGTTGTATGTTAAATTGGTTTTCACTTTGGAAGGATTTTAAAACAAGTTGCATGCTAAAAAAATTGGAAAAGTGGTCAAAATCAGTAACTGTCTCTTCTGCATGATTTTTGTGTGATTTTTGCCATCCAATCTTGAAATCTGTTAGGGTTAAGGTTTAAGCAGGGATTGTGATTGATTGTATGTCATTTGCTTGGATTGTGAACAAGTTGTGAACACTTGAATCTCACATTTGTGCTAATTGAACCAACAAACACTCTCAGACCTATATAAGCCTAATCAGTAACATTTTTTATGCAATTTTGTGCTTGATCTTGTGGAATACTTGCTAGTTTTTGTGTTTATTTTGACTCCCTATACTCAACTGAGTATAGGGGTGCCCATTTGTCCATCAAAAACCAACAAAAATCAGGAACAAGACCTCTTGTTCATTTCTTCACAAGTGAAGAAATACTCTTTGTGTTCATCAAACAAGGATCCTATCTGAATACGTTTTTTATTCAAGTAGCTTTTATTCTTGTTTATTTGTTATAAAATTTGTGTTTTTAAGTAAGTCTAGGTTACTGATTTGAGTTTGTAAAGTAAAAAAAAAGGGGTTTACAAAAAGGACGTGGCCAGGACTCGAACCTGCGCCACTCCTCTCACACACCAACGTGATAACCAGTTGCCCTACGGTCTTTGACTGGTTATCACTTGGTTTGTTTATTACTTAAGCAGACTTTGTTTTTAGCTTAATTAGCTAACCAACTTATTTATAAGCTGATTCCAGCTTATTCTCTTAGGGTTTTTGCAAGTTAGCATTTTTCTTGTGTTCTTATTAGGGTTTAGGACTTTTTGGTTCAAAAAGTTTATTTTTCACGTGTGTATTTAATTTTCTAGGATTATTTTAAGTTTAAACTTTGGAAAGTAAATTAAAAATAGGAAAAAGTATTTTAAAAATCTGGAAAAATAGTTTTTAGGTTTTTAATTATATTTTTGAGGTTTACAGCCATTTAAGTTTTCAATTTAACTTATTTTTGATTTTATATGATTTTAGGGTTTTTAACCAACTTTGAAATATAATATAAAATTATTTAAAAGGTTTTGGAAACTTTTGATTGCATTTTTGTCTTAGTTACATTATTCTAGATTTTTGGTAATTTTTTAGAATTTTTTTATAAACTTTGAATTTTTTTGAATATTTTAATATTATTTTATTATTAAAAATTGAAAATTGATTTTTTAAGTTTTTACATTTTTCCTAGATTGCAGACACTTAATTAGGAGTTTTGTAACTTTCCAAATATTTTTAGGGCTTTTCAATTATTTTCTAGAATTAATTTAAGTTTAAATTGATTTTAATAGTTTTTAAGTGTTTAAAAATAGTTTTATTTGGTTTTGAAATTTTAAAAAAATACCTTTTAGCTTAATTAGGTTATTTTTGAGGTTTACAAACTTTAAAATCTTGTTTAGGGCTTTTTAATAATTAATTGTGATTTTTAGGGCTTTAATTAGCATTAAAAAGTCATTATCTAATTAATTAAAAGGTTTTAGCAAGTTTGAATTTTTTGTAAACTCTTAGAATATTATTGTGGATTTTTAGTAAATTTTAGGAATTTTTAGGTTAAAATTTTAATTTTGGTAGTTTTTACGGTTTTACGTGATCGACCTTTTCGTTTTAGTTTAATCCGTCGTTGTAACCGTCTTCCTTTTCTCATCTCATTTCTTTCTTTTCTTTTTCAATCATATAATCACAAATCAAAATCAATTCAATACACAACGCACTTGCCTCCTCGAGAACGAACTCACTTTTAGGGTCATTCACACACGATTTTCCTAAATCGTCGTGCATACTTGCCCTAAATACCTTCCTTTTCCTAAAGGGGTAATTTTACAACAATCAAACATCATTAGCTAGGGTTTTCAGCTTTCCTTTATGTTTCTAGAATCATTGTAGCCCTATATAAGGCACCCTAAGTCATAGTTTAGTTCTTGTTCTCAGTTTTGCTTTGTCAAGCCTTGTAAAGCCTCTTTTCTGATTTATGAAAGTGTGGTATTATGTTGTGATTAAAAACTGACTTCCATATTCTTGTTATTGTTTTAAGCTTTTTTTGTCACGTTTTTGTACTAAAACAAAACCTTGAACAAGTCCAAAGTTCTCTTATAAGCATGTGAATCCCTTGTTCTTTGTGTGATAAAGAAATTGTGCTGGCTTGGAGAAGGATTGTTCATTAAGGTGTTTATTTAAGTGACATAAGTTACATTCAAAGTGCTTAAGCAATTTGGAAGTTTGTTACAAAGTTTTCTAACCAAAATCTGTCAAGTGGTTTGCAAAGTACTTGTAGTTCAACAGCTTGCTTATTTGAACTTAAGGGTGATCATAGCCTCCTAATCTTAACTGATTAAGGGGTAGTGAGGCCTTAAGGAAGGATTCAAGCCTTGTAGGAACCTAAGTGTTGCAAAGACTTGGTCTTTTGTCACCTTTATTCACATTACTTGTGCTAACCCTAGGTTCAAGCCTTTGGCTGTGCCTTTTTCTTGTTCTTAGCAGTGGAAAGATGGTACTTGTTAAGCTAGCACCTAAGCTCTTTGATTCCAAGGTGTGGATGTACGTCTTTGGCTATAATAAACACCTCACGACGAGGTTAAATAAAAGGCAAGGCAAGACCGAAGTCATAATAAAAGCTCCATGGCGGAGTTGAATAGAAGATGGAGGTAAACCTATGATAATAAGGCCCATTCGTTAGGGGGCGTATAAAAGTCTTGGTATTAAGTCTCATGTTCAAAACCGTTATAAAACCGTTTTTATCGATCCTTCTTGTTTACTTTATTTATTGACATCGTTGTCTATTAGGAGAGGTTATTAATTCGTGGTCTTGGTTACACCGTTATGACTCTATTTTTGGACCTTAATCTCTATCATCACATAATTAAAAAATGTATCTTCATGATCATTCAAGACAAGAATAAAATATAAGAGATACCAATTAGGATTAAGGGAGTCTAAGTACGTGATTAGGGCATATGAGTAGTGTTAGCATTACCTACTTATAATGACAATGATCTCGTTACACGCTTGGCATGGAATTGGGTGAAAATCGAGGACGACGAAATTATTTCTAACGAAGCATTCACGTGTTCTTGTTTTATGAACCTAAACGTCCCATTTTGCGATGAAAATCATACATTATGTCTAAAACACAAGTAGTAGTAGTGTAGCAAATTTATGTTTCAATAAAAGTCAATGAAAAATGAATTTTGGAGATGCTTAGATACTTTATTCTAGCATTACGTGGGGGCACGACAATGGTTTAGTATGGGGGAGTGATGAGACTGCAATTATACATGGTCTCATCGTTATTTTTGGGCTTTAAAATGCATAAAATGTCATAAAATACCATATTATGTGCTTGTGTTTGTTAGATGCTTATTTTAGATATGGATATTGTGAAAAAGACAAAAGATCACAAAAACAAGCAAAAACAAACACGAGAAATGAAACCACACAATGAACCGGTCCTAAATTGTGATTTTCCAAGAAACGTCCTTGAAGAATTGAAGATATACAAGAAAGGTCCTTCATCATTGAAGAAATGACACTTTATACCGTTGTATATTCATAGTTACAAGTTTGGTACCTAAATTTTGTCAAAATTACAAAATAGTCCCTCAACTTTGAAGAATTGGCAAGATTGGTCCTCACAAAATGAAGACTTGTCAATATTGGTCCTCCTCAAATTCAAACATACCATGAAGACCTTCAAGTACAAGAAAGAACAAGTTTGGTCCTTCAAATATCAAGAAAGGACAAAACAAGTCCTTTAAATACCTTTTGTAAAGTTTTTGGGGCAAAAGTGTGAAGAATGAAACTTAGTTAACAAAGGAAATGGAGAAACAAGCTGTTAAGATAGAAATGAAGACAAGTGCAAAGAATAGGGTGGAAAATCGTCAAACATCCAACCTTACCTAGACCACTCACAAGCTGCCACCTCACCCCACTCAACTTTTCCACCAATCATAACTCACCAATCCTCCACATCACCAAACCACTAACCCGGTTATATTAATTATACTTTCAAAATATAATTAGTTAAATAACTCGCGCAAAACACAATCCTTAAACCCAATCAAGATACAAACCTCGTGTTCTTAGTCCAAGAACACAAATTGGGCATTTATGATTAAGCAAAAATTAAACCCTAATAAGCTCCAGATTTAAGATTAATCATGTGTTTAACAAAACCCAAACCTTACTTTGGTCCCCCCATCACCCAAAAGTGCTACACGTGGCTCCCTTGCCCACTCTCTATTCGTCTTGAACATACAGCCAAAACCAAATGTTAATGCAAATATGCCTAAAAACGTTACTTGCATTTTTCGGTCTCGCTTAGTTTTGATTATGCCAATATGTAAAAACAAGCATTTACGAAAACATCGAAAAACGAATTCTTGAGTTCAGGTATTTTTCATTTTACCCATTTTCACTTAAGGTATGAATAAACAAGTACTAACCTTAATCAAGTGATCAAGTGATTTAATCTTTTCTTAAAATTCACATTTTATTGTGACAAGTTTTTAATTAAAGTTTCTTTTTAAGAAAATGTTTTATTAAATTAAATATTTGAAAATTTGAAAATGGCATATTCCCTTTTGATTTGGAATATAATTTCTAGATATTTTTATAATCAGATATGACCTCCACCACTAAAGGACAAAAGGGAGCGGAGTCTAGTCCGGCAGTTCCCTAGCGCCTAGGCGGTTCCTTATTGATAAGGTACCGCCGGCTGAGACAGGAACCGCGGGCAGATATAGCCGTTGGCCCTTTGTCCTATAAATAGTGGACCTTTCTCAGATTTTCAATCCACCTCTTTTGCACACAAATTTCCAGATTCAAACATACTTCTTAAATCACTCAAATTCTTGATCATTTGATTGATTACTACTTGTTTAGAAGTGAATCTATCTCATCCATCCCTTCCTCTTCAAGTGCAAAGCGAAGAACACTATCATTATGAAGTGTTGAGTCCACCACCAAAGATCCTTTGAAGATCAAATTTTATACTTTTGTTTTTGTGTAATAGTTGTAAAGATCCAAGTAGTTGTGTCTATTTGGAAGTTGTGTATATATTAAGTATAGTTGTGTAGATTGGTCCTAGCTACGATTAGGGTTTGACTTTAACTTAGAGTCAGAAATTGGTTAAGCGACGTGTACGGTTTTCTCCACCACAAGGAGCTTGTTGTGTAGTGAACTCTCGAGTAAGGAGTACTTGAGGAGTGGAGTAGGAACGAGGAGTGAGCTTCGTTGCCAAACCACTATAATTCCTTGGTGTTTGGTTTGATCTTTCTTTACCCTTAACTCTTTACATTCTTTATTCTTTGTGCATATATATATATATATATTAGTTAGTATTAATTTAGTTACACTATCATTGTTTATATTGTGCATAAGAAGATTTCACTTATTTCCTCAAGTCTAAGTGTAACACCCTATTTTGATAAACGGAATGTCACGCGTAATTATGGCGTGTCATCAAAGCATACAAGGATAAATGTCCAAAACATTACATGACCATAGGGTAAACCGGAATCAAACGTCGGTTCCCAAACATAAGCCCAAAACATAATAAAGTAAATGAAATGAATGCAAGACTTAAACAAGCATAAATATATGAAGGCAAAAGGAGAAGAAGTCTATCGCAGCTTCCATGCATGTCCTCCAAAATGCTCGAGTCTGTCCTTCGGTACCTGCCGTTTTGGGACATGGAAAGGAAAGTAACGACTGAGTATAACGTGAGTGCACTGATGTACAAGTAAAGCATGAATAATATAAGCATATAAGCATGAAACAGCGGAAGAAAACTAAGTCCTCGATAACCCGGTTATATCTTAGTAAAACTGGTTTTATAGTTTGAAAAGCCATATGTTTGTCTTGTAAAAATTGTTTAACGTATTTTACCATTAGCCAATATAGGTCATGAAAATCAAAGTGCATGAATACTTGGAGGGGTGACCTCGTCATGCAAGTTAGAGGTGCTGCCTCTAATTTAATATACTGGTTTTGGGTAGGAGGGATCATGTAACACCCCCAAATATTCATACTTTAGTTCAACGGAAGAGTCGCTGGTGTTACCGGATATCACATTACTCAAATCATAGAAAACGCGTAAAAAATGCGTTGTGGAAACCTTGGTTTCCGGATCTTTGAAGCTACTAGGAATGATCATTGTTCATATGATTAGATAATCAAAGTGGAATTAGAACAACAACCATTAACAAGGTGTTTAGGCACAATAACATGAATTAAAACAAATGGGATGTTCATTATATTAATAACAAACATCCACTAGACGTGTATACATTGAATCCCACATCTAGTGCACAGACGCTTTAGGTTTACATTGTGAATATGAATTGATATATAAAACCTAATAACCCTTGGTTCCTTTTATAGTGTAAGGATTAGGGTTTACAAGAGATAATAACAAATAAACAAGTAAATCTTCTATTTAAATAAACTTATGCAGAATATATCTTACATGTTTATCTAAATAGAAGCTTCAATAAGCTTCTTGTCTACATTTTTATTAACTCTTAAATTGCATGTGACAATGCTTGGATTGCACACGACAACTCTTGAGCCAACAACGCTTGGTTTGTTCTTGTCAACGCCTAAATTGCTCTTGACAACGCTTAGACAATATCTTCATGTTTTCTTCGTTTTTGAGTTTCTGCCACATCAACGTTTTGACCCAACAATCTTCCCCTAGTTGATAGTGGCAAAACTCTATGTGTATCTCTTGTAAGTTGTACATGATCTTCAAATTGCTTCCCCTCAAGTTTAGCATGTATTTCTTCCCCTTTTTGTCACATCAACAGGAAAGTAAACAATGTATGCAATGTTGAAGATTCTCCAAATGTAGCTCTATGTAATGATCTTGAAGAAAAATAAATAAGATATTCTTGATGTAGAAGTAGAATAACCCAACCTTGTGTTCCATGTCTTGTACTATCCATGTGACTAAGAACTTATACTCATGGTACTAAGTATAAGTAGACCTCGATCCCTTGTCAATATTCTCATCCTTTGTGAGACACTGAGCACGAAAATGTAACTCCTTCAAGTGTTATGACAAGTCTTCGTCACCAACCATATAAGCACGAACAAGTTATTGTTAAGTCAATGGCTGTCGTCCACAACTTAACAATATGATAAAACACAAACTCGCGAAAATCTTCTTCAAGCATCAAATTTACCATAAGAATTCTTCCCCTTAAGCCAACACCTCTTCATGATGAATTTAATGGAATAACATCTTCATACCATATGTAAAAGCCACTCTCAAGGCTATCCTAATTACATTGTTTAAAATACCCGTCAAATTCCCACAAATAGTTGCTAACTCGCTTTAAGATCATTAATTCCTTTTAAAAATATCCGAGCCATAAATATCAACATGATATTCTATATTAAAATGGAGATTCCATGTATCTTCGTGTGTAAATTCCACCTTTTTGTGTGCTCAAAACGTACTAATTTTCTCAAACAGCAGCCTTCCTTGTGTTATCCAATATCCTTCTTTATCCAATATCTTGGTCAGATGTATTGTCCAATATCAGACAATACTTATCAGCGCTTGGATTAACATATATCGGACAACACTATCAACGTGTCAGCGTTGACTTATTCTGTCAGCGTCAAAATACTTCCTGTCAGCGTCAATTCAACAAACGTCAGCGTCATCTTCAAACATTGTCAACGTCATGTCCCAAAATAATATCACTGTATGCACATAACTTGTTCTCAAAATAAATTGAGAACCTCTTTGTGAATATTCACACGTCTTAGAATTATCAACCCATAGAATATATATCGTAATATCACATCCAAGAATAGAACAAATCCCATGGTTAAATAACTTGTCGTGTGAAATCAGCAACATTAAAATCCATCACGTGAAGATACCAATTTGGAATGCCAATATGTGTCCCTTTGCTTCATCCAATCACAATGCAATCATCATGTGAACACAATTCTGAATCCTACGTCACTTATCTTGACAATGTTGATAAATAAATTCCTTGTGGCCACGTTGACCTGTTGTGCCTTTTCATGCAAACAATGTCAAATAACAGCATCATGCGTATTAAGAATAAGTGAACAGAATCATGCCCTTTTTCCTCATTATCCTTGCAGCAAAATAACGCATAACATCATATCATTCTGACTTTTCTTTTGGCAGAATCACAAACTTCATATGAACAAAGAAAACTTTCCACCAATAAGAATGCTAGAACCGTGTGAACAAAATTGAAGCCTTTCTTGATCGTGTGAACACACGATATCACAAAGTAATAACCGTGTGAACACAACAAGTTTCCACCAATAGAACGAGAGCTTCATGTGAGTAATATGGAATAGCAAGTACCTGATCTGAGACAAAATACATACATATTCTTCATGTCAAATAAATACTGGGAACATATGATCAGCTACTCTTCTTTTTGCTGCTATACCTTCATCATGGATCTAGGATTTTGTGACAAACCCTAATAATTCTTTGAATTGAATAAAGACACATCAACCTTTAACCTGCTGCTATATCCCTTAAATCTTCAATTTTTCTGCTTTTAAATTGATTTAGGGTTTAAAGAAACCCTAATCATGATTTTATATAAAAACTTGAAAAACTGAAAATCACCTCTGCTGCCTACTTTGACGCCTAATAACTTTTGATTGAGGGCTAATCTGGACAATCCCTCCAGTGGATGTTTAGATATATGTATGTAAAACACACATATAAAATTTCGTGACGATCCAACGGTTCAATCAAAAGTTATGACCTTCTGAATACTACTGCGCACACAATAACGTCCAGAAAAACCCTAGACGGATTTTTCTTCTTTTCACCATACACTAACACCTTGTTGGTCCTAGCATCACGAGCCACGAGGCTCCGATACCAATTGTGGAAACCTTGGTTTCCGGATCTTTGAAGCTAATAGGAATGATCATTGTTCATATGATTAGATAATCAAAGCGGAATTAGAACAACAACCATTAACAAGGTGTTTAGGCACAATAACATGAATTAAAACAAATGGGATGTTCATTATATTAATAACAAACATCCACTAGACGTGTATACATTGAATCCCACGTCTAGTGCACACACGCTTTAGGTTTACATTGTGAATATGAATTGATATATAAAACCTAATAACCCTTGGTTCCTTTTATAGTGTAAGGATTAGGGTTTACAAGAGATAATAAAAAATAAACAAGTAAATCTTCTATTTAAATAAACTTATGCAGAATATATCTTGCATGTTTATCTAAATAGAAGCTTCCATAAGCTTCTTGTCTACATTTCTATCAACTCTTAAATTGCATGTGATAATGCTTGGATTGCACACGACAACTCTTGAGCCAACAACGCTTGGTTTGTTCTTGTAAACGCCTAAATTGCTCTTGACAACGCTTAGACAATATCTTCATGTTTTCTTCATTTTTGAGTTTCTGCCACATCAACTTTTTGACCCAACACGCGTCGTTTAATAATAAAGCATTTTCTATTCATGAATATCAAATTTACATAGGTCCCAAGTCATAGTATTTCATACAATTTGACAAAGCATTTGAATGGAAATTTGTTATTAAATGCGGGCCATAAATTCTTGTCGTCTTCCCGAGAATTACCTTCAAGTACCTGAGATAAAACATGTTAAAAGAAAAGGTCAGCGAAAACGCCGAGTGAATTCATAGAGTTTAATAAAACCATTAATATATCATCGGTATATAATTATTACCAAAAATCATTTTGTACAAATCTTTGTAATAGGCCATAAAATAGCCAAAGTCATTTTATACAAATCCTTATCAAAAATCATAATATAGGCTTTTTCCTTCAAATCATTATACGAACCATTGTCGTAAAAACATCATACAATACGTTTTATAACGTTGTACAGAGTTAAATAAAACCGCTATATGAATATGGTTATGTAAAACCAAAACACGAACATAATATCAACAATAAGACCCCGTATTGCTAGTCAGGCAATATATCGTAATTCAGTGCGTATAGCAGTATTTCGTTATTTGGATTATTATAAGCCGCATGACATTGTTACCTTACTACAACAAACAACGGGTAGCTAACCCGGAACTCAATTTGCCCATCTAAGTTAGCGTGTCGTCACAAAAATCAAGCTATGGAAATGTTCTCATACATAAATTCGTTTACCAATCAATGTGGCACGACGGGGATCAACCGTCAAGGCGCGAACTTGGGTGATCGTCCCCAAATAGTACTATTATATGCATAAGCGTCTACCAAATCCCGGTAGTTCACAATTCATGCTAATGGGACTTTTAGTGACATAACCTAACTTTAATAATCCATTTTATTTCATACATCGGGTCATATAATCATTCATCGATTCATAGAATCATTCAGGTCCATATCAATAAACAAGCAATCGGGACAACTGGTGTCCTATTTTTATTTAAAACTAACATGTTATCTCCCTCGCGGGTTTATAAAACATTTCATAAAAACATTTAAAAGAGTGAGGCTATGAACTCACGTTGATTGGGAAAGGCGGTTATCGGCGATTCGGATGTACGGTACGTGCTTTAATCACGGAAACCTAGACAAATAACACTCGTCTTAGACTTTTGTCCAATGACTTTATAAAAACAATAGCTATGTATACATATGATGATTTTATAATTATGATGATGATCAAGTTGGATTGTACATCTTTATTTACTCATTATAGTGTCAAGTGTTGATAAATTTTATATTAGTTTCACTAGTTCAACTTATTTACTTATCAAAGCCCATTAAGCCCATTATAAGCCCATTACCTTATATTATTCCATTTTACACTTTTAATATCAGTATTATACTTACAAGTTAGGCCCAAGTGGGTTAAGCCCAGTAAGTAATTTTGTAAGTGTTTAGCCATATTAGTTGGATTAATAGTCCAATAAGGCTAATTTGGCCCGTTAATGTCCGTATGTTATAAAGCTCGGGTTTTATCAGTTTTTACTTGTAATATGTACTTACATATCAGTATATGAGTTATAAAAAGTTCACATTAGACGGGTCCGACCATCTAAGTTTTAATTGACGAAAACGTTAATTTTACGGTTTTAGCCGAAAAGACGTAAAAATCATGTTTATAGTTTTATAACTTATAAAACTAATCAAATTGCCATATTTATAAATGTCTCATTTATTTATTATTGTACATACTTATACAAATGTTATATATAAGTTAGTGGGTTTTAAGTTTACATTTTATATATTATTTACTTGACTGCTATTATAATACTATATACTTTAATTTTCACAAATCTGATTTTTACTTTCACTTTCACCATTTTTACCACATCTTGAGTTCTACAAGGAGATAGAAGCTCATTTTTGGATGACATAAACTTCATATTATGTGTTACAAATAATTTAGATTTAGCTAATGCTCAATCCAAGTCTAAGTATCCCTAACAGTCCTCACAAAATAGACTATTCAGATTGATACATCAATTTTGTTTTGATCATATCTTACTCATTATAATGATTCCATTGCATGGTCAACTCTCACATGTGTACAAGACTTAATACTTACTGTATACTGATTCCACTATGCCATTTTATCAGTTTATCATATGGTTGCTTACTGTTTTTATACAGCCAACTATTTTAAGCATGATTTAACCATTTTACATGTAGTTTTCAATCTTTTTATCCAAGTTTATCAACACATGATCACCACAAAATATTTTTATCATCATATATCATCATATACATATACATTAAGAAAGAAAATACATGGTTACATATTCAAAATAACAAGAGGATAGGAAGAATAATCTCCATACCACCAAAGTGATGAAAAGATGGGGTTGGTGATGAACAAGACTTGGTTTTGGGTAACCAATCTTATGAGATATCAACACCACTTCTAGGATCACCAAATATTTGTAGACTTCTCCAAAAATCAGCACTTGATCTCCATGGAAACTCCTTACTAGTTGTTAAAATCACCTCCAATCAATATATCTTCAATGGGTTTTCATCATATGTGTAAATAACATATGATCTATGGTTGAATCAAGATCAAATGGGGGTTGTTTTGGGTGAAGAGTGGATGTTCATAGGGAGAGAGTTGAGAGAAAAATGGTGGTTTGCATGAGTGTTATGTGAGAGAATGTTTTTAGTTAGTAGTTTTAAGGTGTGGATGGTTTTGGTGCAAGACTAAGGACATGTGTCCTTAGTTAGCTTAACAATTTGACACACATGAGGTGTGTTGTTGAAGCTTAAACCATCCCATATTGGGGGTGGGGAAAAACTTGTTTTGTCTCATCCCCAATTATTTACGGGTACTCCTCGATTCTAGTTTCCTCGATTTGCGTGCCCTCAGGGTCGTTTTACGAAAAACATTTTTATAAATTATGAATCAACGGCACAAAACAAATCTAATAAAAATTGTCTCATAAAAAACGGAGTTCAAAAACGTAAATACGTAAACCTAGGGTTTCCGGTTTAGTCGTAAAGGACGTTAAATTATTCACGTAAGTCCTAATCTCTTCTCGTAAATTTGTGAGTTTATGAACCAACACAAATTTAAAATCCCAAAATAATATTCACGGATAAATTTATTTCCTGAAATGTCGGACTGTCACCAAAAATGGTGTATGTAAACGTAAGCACGTAACGTAGAGACCTCCGGTTTAGACGTAGTCGATGCTACTTCAAGACGTAAACCCTAATTTCTTCCCATAATGAGTTAGTTCATAATATAACATTAAAATAATATTTTTAAATAATAACTGAGAATAAAATATCAACCATAATTGACGGATTGTCACAACATTTACCCCTAAACAAGATCTTTGTCCTCGAAGATCGATTTATCTTACTACTCGCTTCTTATAGAGTTAGAGTCATGTGGGTATTTCCTCCACATTCGGTCTTCTCTCTCAAGTGTAATATATTACAATATGCGAGTTTCATCAAACATAACTACGGGAATACGATCAGGCTTAATGTTGACTTACTTTCTATATCCATGATGTTCACCGGCTTTTGATGAATGCAGCTTTTCGCCGATCTAAACTTTATCAAGAAGTAATCAGATTTTCACTTGATAGACATTTCATCAAGTTCGATATACGAAACATAATTCATGCAGCCCTTGAAGTCCTTGGGTAGATCCAGCTCATAAGACTTTCAAACCAACTTTTATATCATCTCAATAGTCCCATACAACGGGACTTATTTCCCATGATCTTTCAGATCATCAATTCACTTTTCCATGGTGAAATTTTTTGGCATAACTTCGCTACCCATCCTGCACTTCAAGATCTACATTTCATATTCACATAACCTCCTGCCCACTACTAGCAGTCAATAATCAGATCCTAATTCCAACAATCATTTCAGGTTTCGAGGGTCGGGTATTTTGTAAGGTTAGGTTTGTCATCATTGACAACCTTAAACCTAAAAGACATGTCTAACTCACAATGGGTGTATGTCGGGTTTCTTCATCCCAACTCCTGCTTACAAATGCTCTCATATATATATCCTCACAAGATTCGATCTCGATCCTAATACGATAATTATCAATGATAATCTCTCCAAAGGAAAACGATTATCCCGTTCATTACCAAAGGTCAATCATTCAAACATAAAACAAGACTTATAGTGTTTTGTATCATTACTTTACCTCGTCCCTTCGATTGGGGTGGTAAACAGTACTCTCATCAAGGTTCGTTCCTAATGACTACTGAGCAAATCTCTAGAAATTCGATGCGAAGCGAGGATCTTGATAGAAATGATCGATACAGGCACACTATGTTTACGCAACTCCTTTAAATACAAAAAAGTCAATCTCTTCATCAGAATCTATCATTAACATGAATGATATTAGTAGATTTGGTCAGTCTATCGACGATGACCCAAACCGAATAAAATTCAGATGATGACCTTTGCAATACTTAGACGTCTACTAATGTATGAGGCGATGTCTGCCTTCATAATTTGCCATCAGTACAACTTCTTCAGATAAAGATAAACTAAATCAGAATTGACGTAAATAGAATACTTAATCTTATGAGATTCCAACATGACTAAATCTAAAAATCTCCATATTTAGGAAACCACAAGCGGCCTTTTATACATTTAACGCCATCGGCTTCTCAATTCTAATGGTTCGCATTAGCCGTGAACCCCTTTTTATTATCTATATTATCATTTTTACAAGCATCAGTTATTTTTAAATTGTTCGGGCAAACTATTTTGCACAGTCATTACTAAGGAACACATCCTAATTGATTTTTTATCCTTTCTATATAATGTGTTAGTATTTACATTCACCTTTCCTGATGAAATAAACATCATGACCGTATTCATTCAAAATTTCTTTCTTCACATTTTCTAAGTTTTAGTTTCGTCTTAACTATCATTTTAATCAGTTATGCTCACTCCGACGTTTAAAGCGTCGATAAATATTTCAAATAATTAAATAATAAATATTTAATTTTTATGAAACGTAAACGTAAAAATTTTAAATTTCTTAGTTCAACCAATTATATAAAAATGTTCAAAATAAATTTGAATTTAATTAACAAGATTTTTGTTGATTTATAAAAAATAATTAAAATAATTAATAAGATCCATAAATGTTCGAAAAATCTTTATTTATACTTTGGTCAAAATTTTCTTAGTTGAAAAGCAAAAATTATCGCTTTAAATTCCAAGTCATGGTTTAAATGGTTTTCCTCAATTCTTCTTCAGTTGTCTTGAGGTATACACAAACATTTACCCCTAAACAAGAGTTTAGTTAAATGTTATGGGTATAAGGGAATAATCCCTTAAAATTCCTTTGATAAAACTTTTGTCAAAACATTTTTGCACTTTCTTTTTGGTATAACCCTAAGCCTTAATGGCTCTAATCTTTAAAAAGTCAATATAGATCCCATTATCTTATTAATCACATGGTCAAATCATGTAAAGGATTAAGTCTTAAATCACATGTTAAATAATCAAGGTACATGTTTTCACTGCTCGGCTAATACAAGGCAGTCTATAAATGATTATTAACTCATTCTTCTTCATATAAACAAATAAATGGTCCTTAATGATCACAAGCATGAGATTATCAAATTACAGCCTACACAAATGATTCACCAAATTTATGGATGCTACATGTGCATTGGTCAATCCAAATGACATCACGTGAAACTCATAATGTTCATTACAAGTCTAGATGTAGTGATTGGAATAGATAATCTTTTTCGCGGACGCGAAGTTGATGATAACCATGTCGTGGATCAAATATTTGAATATACTCTAGAACCTTGTAAATGATCGAACAAATATATTATCTTGGGTAATGGATATAGATTTTGATCATCAATTTACCTAGTTCATGGTAACTCACAAATATAAGGAATGATAATACCATAGCTCTTCATGATGACGAGCTTGGTAGAATAAAAGCTTTTTCCAACAACTCTCTCAGTTGTTCGGTAACTCTTTTAATTCAGACGGGGCTGACGTACAGTGCACATGCAACAGGTGCAGCACCAGGAATATAATCAATACCAATTTCAACTTGCCTTAATGGTGAAAGTCTAGGTAATTCACCAACAAATACCTCCTAAAATTTCAGATAACAAAAATATCTTTTAATAAGTTTATTTTAAGTTCTTTCTAGATTATAATATCTATGACTAATTCATAACTATTCACGGTATACTTTCAGGTCTAAATGCAGGATATGGTCATCCATCAAGAATTATTTAGATTACTTTTGATAATCAACATCTTATCTTTTAGGGGATTTCTACTCGAGTTCCCATCTATTAAGACAATTACATCATGTCATAATCAATCAATCCATTCTACTGGCACTACCAACTTTCTAGTTTCATTACCGTTGATAAGATGTGAACTTCTCAAAAGACTAATAATAACTCATAATCCTTCACAAATTCAAGGATATCAGGAGACATTACTAACCTTAAAAAGATTAAGGTCAACGCATGATTTACGCGAGAGAATTTCAAATCAGATAGACGGAAACATTAACGAATATGAGTCTATCCCATGTTTTCATGAATTGAGTACGCATTCGAAAGCTCCTCAGATCGTTACCCAGGTCATTCAAATGAAATCTAATCAAAAGAAATGATAGGAACGTCGATACATCCAGTCGGGTATCAACATTCGGTAATCAAATACTTTTCCAAAGAATCTCACTACGAGGGAATTTGGACAAGAAAGAGTTGTCAATTGTCAAATAAGACAAAATCCACAGATGAGTAAATTCGACTCAGAAGAATAAATGGTACGAGAACATATATAGGTGTCTCTAACAATATGTCCCTATTTTCACTTCTTGCAGATCTCATAAAATTTAATCTTTCATAACTTCATAGAAAATGTAATGTTTATTAATAAATTTTATGGTGACTACTAATCAGCCTTGCATGGTCCCTTCAAAATTGTATGTAGGCGCGCAACTATATACAATTTCAAGATTAACGATGCAATATTCAGTTCGTCAAAATTTTATCATCATGTTTATAATAAAAACAATTTCATGCTTAATTCTTAAATAAGAATCAAAAATAAATTTACAAAGATGTTCTTTGTTATGGAAACAATTAAGTTTTCCAAGGTGTTTCATAAACAACTTCATTTCGATAACGATTACTTATAAATCTCACTTTAAATAATCCTTATAATGATGAAAATTCAATTTTTCTCAAGGGATGTTGTTTTAACTTATAAAAAAAATGAGTGATCTGCAAAAGAGTGATGAAAAGTTGTTCACCAAGAACTGACTACAATATGCTAGAAAATGAGCTTTAGCCAAATAATCATGAGGTTCATGACCTCGATGGCACTCAGGAATACAAAGAGAATAATCCACAACGTAACTCAAATCGAGATGAGTACTTGTTCAATGGTCACATCACTAATTCGATCATTAGGATGAAGCAATAAAGGATAGATAACATCGATATATGTAGGATTTAGCAATGAAAGGTAGTCTTTCATCAATCATAAACAAGTCAAAATTGTACCGTAACACATTACGTGTCACTATGTCATACAATTCCAAGAACTCATCCTACCAACTGATATCTCAGATAAGTTAGATATTTTTAATTGATACCATAATGAATAATAATCTACAAGAGTCATTAGGTGTTCCACCTGTCCTGGAAGATCCATCGGTCCCAATTTTAGAAGAAGATTTCTTCGATTTATTTCTTGGACACTGGGCATCCTCGTCATTGGACAATGTCCTAGGAACAATCCTTAACACGAACCAACAATCTTTTAAAACATTATAATTCAATCACAGGGCTTAACGACTTTCTCTTATCAATCTCATATTCCATACGAGTTAAATTTTATTTCGTTCAAGTTTCAATCAATCTTATACTTAATGCGATATCCTACCTCATTCTCCAATACTTTCAACCTTATTTTTAGACCTTAATAGGGTAATAAAATCTCGATAGGAACAACACTTAATTCCAATCCTATAGGTCTTACAACAATAGTTATCAAATGAGTCGCTAGTATGAAATGACTCACACATTCAATTAGACTTCTCGGAAAGGTACTAATGGCATGAGGCTTTTGGGTAATGGTTCTAATGACAGCCTAAAGTGCAACATTCACCCTTTCGATTTCAATTTAAGGATTGGGTGACAACGAATCATATGACACCTTTCCAGGTGGTAACGTTTTGTCAAACTCCACTCTATAAGGAAAGATCGTCATGACATAGACATCATATTTAATCTTGCGAATTCTTCTTCAATATCACAACCAACTAATATCTACATTTCTACGAATATCAACCATTTTGTTGGGATCATAAATATCCACAACTTGGTTTAGATCTGGAATAGCTAGAATTCCTATGAGAATAGCTTCGATTGATTTACTAGGGGATTTAGGGTTCCTTGTGACAATCTACGTCGTATAAATACCTCGTATAAGTATTAAAATAATAATCGAACAATCATAAAATCAAATTACATTATATATCTATATATAATCCAAGTTATATATATATATTAAAATAACACTTCTCACTATGGCCTTGTCGGTAACTCGGGAATTCTTCGGCACCGTTATAGTCAAAAGATTTTTAGACATTTTGTGAAAAATGTTTATAGTTAAAAGATTTTGAAATGTTTTATTCAAAACCTTGGTTTTAAAAATCTTTCGTTTTCTATAACGAGAGCTCTGGTACCAAACTGTAACACCCCCAAATATTCATACTTTAGTTCAACGGAAGAGTCGTTGGTGTTACGGGATAGCACATTACTCAAATCATAGACAACGCATAGAAATCGCGTCGTTTAATAATAAAGCATTTTCCATTCATGAATATCAAATTTACATAGGTCCCAAGTCATAGTATTTCATACAATTTGACAAAGCATTTGAATGGAAATTTGTTATTAAATGCGGGCCATAAATTCTTGTCGTCTTCCCGAGAATTACCTTCAAGTACCTGAGATAAAACATGTTAAAAGAAAAGGTCAGCGAAAACGCCGAGTGAATTCATAGAGTTTAATAAAACCATTAATATATCATCGGTATATAATTATTACCAAAAATCATTTTGTACAAATCTTTGTAATAGGCCATAAAATAGCCAAAGTCATTTTATACAAATCCTTATCAAAAATCATAATATAGGCTTTTTCCTTCAAATCATTATACGAACCATTGTCGTAAAAACATCATACAATACGTTTTATAACGTTGTACAGAGTTAAATAAAACCGCTATATGAATATGGTTATGTAAAACCAAAACACGAACATAATATCAACAATAAGACCCCGTATTGCTAGTCAGGCAATATATCGTAATTCAGTGCGTATAGCAGTATTTCGTTATTTGGATTATTATAAGCCGCATGACATTGTTACCTTACTACAACAAACAACGGGTAGCTAACCCGGAACTCAATTTGCCCATCTAAGTTAGCGTGTCGTCACAAAAATCAAGCTATGGAAATCTTCTCATACATAAATTCGTTTACCAATCATTGTGGCACGACGGGGATCAACCGTCAAGGCGCGAACTTGGGTGATCGTCCCCAAATAGTACTATTATATGCATAAGCGTCTACCAAATCCCGGTAGTTCACAATTCATGCTAATGGGACTTTTAGTGACATAACCTAACTTTAATAATCCATTTTATTTCATACATCGGGTCATATAATCATTCATCGATTCATAGAATCATTCAGGTCCATATCAATAAACAAGCAATCGGGACAACTGGTGTCCTATTTTTATTTAAAACTAACATGTTATCTCCCTCGCGGGTTTATAAAACATTTCATAAAAACATTTAAAAGAGTGAGGCTATGAACTCACGTTGATTGGGAAAGGCGGTTATCGGCGATTCGGATGTACGGTACGTGCTTTAATCACGGAAACCTAGACAAATAACACTCGTCTTAGACTTTTGTCCAATGACTTTATAAAAACAATAGCTATGTATACATATGATGATTTTATAATTATGATGATGATCAAGTTGGATTGTACATCTTTATTTACTCATTATAGTGTCAAGTGTTGATAAATTTTATATTAGTTTCACTAGTTCAACTTATTTACTTATCAAAGCCCATTAAGCCCATTATAAGCCCATTACCTTATATTATTCCATTTTACACTTTTAATATCAGTATTATACTTACAAGTTAGGCCCAAGTGGGTTAAGCCCAGTAAGTAATTTTGTAAGTGTTTAGCCATATTAGTTGGATTAATAGTCCAATAAGGCTAATTTGGCCCGTTAATGTCCGTATGTTATAAAGCTCGGGTTTTATCAGTTTTTACTTGTAATATGTACTTACATATCAGTATATGAGTTATAAAAAGTTCACATTAGACGGGTCCGACCATCTAAGTTTTAATTGACGAAAACGTTAATTTTACGGTTTTAGCCGAAAAGACGTAAAAATCATGTTTATAGTTTTATAACTTATAAAACTAATCAAATTGCCATATTTATAAATGTCTCATTTATTTATTATTGTACATACTTATACAAATGTTATATATAAGTTAGTGGGTTTTAAGTTTACATTTTATATATTATTTACTTGACTGCTATTATAATACTATATACTTTAATTTTCACAAATCTGATTTTTACTTTCACTTTCACCATTTTTACCACATCTTGAGTTCTACAAGGAGATAGAAGCTCATTTTTGGATGACATAAACTTCATATTATGTGTTACAAATAATTTAGGTTTAGCTAATGCTCAATCCAAGTCTAAGTATCCCTAACAGTCCTCACAAAATAGACTATTCAGATTGATACATCAATTTTGTTTTGATCATATCTTACTCATTATAATGATTCCATTGCATGGTCAACTCTCACATGTGTACAAGACTTAATACTTACTGTATACTGATTCCACTATGCCATTTTATCAGTTTATCATATGGTTGCTTACTGTTTTTATACAGCCAACTATTTTAAGCATGATTTAACCATTTTACATGTAGTTTTCAATCTTTTTATCCAAGTTTATCAACACATGATCACCACAAAATATTTTTATCATCATATATCATCATATACATATACATTAAGAAAGAAAATACATGGTTACATATTCAAAATAACAAGAGGATAGGAAGAATAATCTCCATACCACCAAAGTGATGAAAAGATGGGGTTGGTGATGAACAAGACTTGGTTTTGGGTAACCAATCTTATGAGATATCAACACCACTTCTAGGATCACCAAATATTTGTAGACTTCTCCAAAAATCAGCACTTGATCTCCATGGAAACTCCTTACTAGTTGTTAAAATCACCTCCAATCAATATATCTTCAATGGGTTTTCATCATATGTGTAAATAACATATGATCTATGGTTGAATCAAGATCAAATGGGGGTTGTTTTGGGTGAAGAGTGGACGTTCATAGGGAGAGAGTTGAGAGAAAAATGGTGGTTTGCATGAGTGTTATGTGAGAGAATGTTTTTAGTTAGTAGTTTTAAGGTGTGGATGGTTTTGGTGCAAGACTAAGGACATGTGTCCTTAGTTAGCTTAACAATTTGACACACATGAGGTGTGTTGTTGAAGCTTAAACCATCCCATATTGGGGGTGGGGAAAAACTTGTTTTGTCTCATCCCCAATTATTTACGGGTACTCCTCGATTCTAGTTTCCTCGATTTGCGTGCCCTCAGGGTCGTTTTACGAAAAACATTTTTATAAATTATGAATCAACGGCACAAAACAAATCTAATAAAAATTGTCTCATAAAAAACGGAGTTCAAAAACGTAAATACGTAAACCTAGGGTTTCCGGTTTAGTCGTAAAGGACGTTAAATTATTCACGTAAGTCCTAATCTCTTCTCGTAAATTTGTGAGTTTATGAACCAACACAAATTTAAAATCCCAAAATAATATTCACGGATAAATTTATTTCCTGAAATGTCGGACTGTCACCAAAAATGGTGTATGTAAACGTAAGCACGTAACGTAGAGACCTCCGGTTTAGACGTAGTCGATGCTACTTCAAGACGTAAACCCTAATTTCTTCCCATAATGAGTTAGTTCATAATATAACATTAAAATAATATTTTTAAATAATAACTGAGAATAAAATATCAACCATAATTGACGGATTGTCACAACATTTACCCCTAAACAAGATCTTTGTCCTCGAAGATCGATTTATCTTACTACTCGCTTCTTATAGAGTTAGAGTCATGTGGGTATTTCCTCCACATTCGGTCTTCTCTCTCAAGTGTAATATATTACAATATGCGAGTTTCATCAAACATAACTACGGGAATACGATCAGGCTTAATGTTGACTTACTTTCTATATCCATGATGTTCACCGGCTTTTGATGAATGCAGCTTTTCGCCGATCTAAACTTTATCAAGAAGTAATCAGATTTTCACTTGATAGACATTTCATCAAGTTCGATATACGAAACATAATTCATGCAGCCCTTGAAGTCCTTGGGTAGATCCAGCTCATAAGACTTTCAAACCAACTTTTATATCATCTCAATAGTCCCATACAACGGGACTTATTTCCCATGATCTTTCAGATCATCAATTCACTTTTCCATGGTGAAATTTTTTGGCATAACTTCGCTACCCATCCTGCACTTCAAGATCTACATTTCATATTCACATAACCTCCTGCCCACTACTAGCAGTCAATAATCAGATCCTAATTCCAACAATCATTTCAGGTTTCGAGGGTCGGGTATTTTGTAAGGTTAGGTTTGTCATCATTGACAACCTTAAACCTAAAAGACATGTCTAACTCACAATGGGTGTATGTCGGGTTTCTTCATCCCAACTCCTGCTTACAAATGCTCTCATATATATATCCTCACAAGATTCGATCTCGATCCTAATACGATAATTATCAATGATAATCTCTCCAAAGGAAAACGATTATCCCGTTCATTACCAAAGGTCAATCATTCAAACATAAAACAAGACTTATAGTGTTTTGTATCATTACTTTACCTCGTCCCTTCGATTGGGGTGGTAAACAGTACTCTCATCAAGGTTCGTTCCTAATGACTACTGAGCAAATCTCTAGAAATTCGATGCGAAGCGAGGATCTTGATAGAAATGATCGATACAGGCACACTATGTTTACGCAACTCCTTTAAATACAAAAAAGTCAATCTCTTCATCAGAATCTATCATTAACATGAATGATATTAGTAGATTTGGTCAGTCTATCGACGATGACCCAAACCGAATAAAATTCAGATGATGACCTTTGCAATACTTAGACGTCTACTAATGTATGAGGCGATGTCTGCCTTCATAATTTGCCATCAGTACAACTTCTTCAGATAAAGATAAACTAAATCAGAATTGACGTAAATAGAATACTTAATCTTATGAGATTCCAACATGACTAAATCTAAAAATCTCCATATTTAGGAAACCACAAGCGGCCTTTTATACATTTAACGCCATCGGCTTCTCAATTCTAATGGTTCGCATTAGCCGTGAACCCCTTTTTATTATCTATATTATCATTTTTACAAGCATCAGTTATTTTTAAATTATTCGGGCAAACTATTTTGCACAGTCATTACTAAGGAACACATCCTAATTGATTCTTTATCCTTTCTATATAATGTGTTAGTATTTACATTCACCTTTCCTGATGAAATAAACATCATGACCGTATTCATTCAAAATTTCTTTCTTCACATTTTCTAAGTTTTAGTTTCGTCTTAACTATCATTTTAATCAGTTATGCTCACTCCGACGTTTAAAGCGTCGATAAATATTTCAAATAATTAAATAATAAATATTCAATTTTTATGAAACGTAAACGTAAAAATTTTAAATTTCTTAGTTCAACCAATTATATAAAAATGTTCAAAATAAATTTGAATTTAATTAACAAGATTTTTGTTGATTTATAAAAAATAATTAAAATAATTAATAAGATCCATAAATGTTCGAAAAATCTTTATTTATACTTTGGTCAAAATTTTCTTAGTTGAAAAGCAAAAATTATCGCTTCAAATTCCAAGTCATGGTTTAAATGGTTTTCCTCAATTCTTCTTCAGTTGTCTTGAGGTATACACAAACATTTACCCCTAAACAAGAGTTTAGTTAAATGTTATGGGTATAAGGGAATAATCCCTTAAAATTCCTTTGATAAAACTTTTGTCAAAACATTTTTGCACTTTCTTTTTGGTATAACCCTAAGCCTTAATGGCTCTAATCTTTAAAAAGTCAATATAGATCCCATTATCTTATTAATCACATGGTCAAATCATGTAAAGGATTAAGTCTTAAATCACATGTTAAATAATCAAGGTACATGTTTTCACTGCTCGGCTAATACAAGGCAGTCTATAAATGATTATTAACTCATTCTTCTTCATATAAACAAATAAATGGTCCTTAATGATCACAAGCATGAGATTATCAAATTACAGCCTACACAAATGATTCACCAAATTTATGGATGCTACATGTGCATTGGTCAATCCAAATGACATCACGTGAAACTCATAATGTTCATTACAAGTCTAGATGTAGTGATTGGAATAGATAATCTTTTTCGCGGACGCGAAGTTGATGATAACCATGTCGTGGATCAAATATTTGAATATACTCTAGAACCTTGTAAATGATCGAACAAATATATTATCTTGGGTAATGGATATAGATTTTGATCATCAATTTACCTAGTTCATGGTAACTCACAAATATAAGGAATGATAATACCATAGCTCTTCATGATGACGAGCTTGGTAGAATAAAAGCTTTTTCCAACAACTCTCTCAGTTGTTCGGTAACTCTTTTAATTCAGACGGGGCTGACGTACAGTGCACATGCAACAGGTGCAGCACCAGGAATATAATCAATACCAATTTCAACTTGCCTTAATGGCGAAAGTCTAGGTAATTCACCAACAAATACCTCCTAAAATTTCAGATAACAAAAATATCTTTTAATAAGTTTATTTTAAGTTCTTTCTAGATTATAATATCTATGACTAATTCATAACTATTCACGGTATACTTTCAGGTCTAAATGCAGGATATGGTCATCCATCAAGAATTATTTAGATTACTTTTGATAATCAACATCTTATCTTTTAGGGGATTTCTACTCGAGTTCCCATCTATTAAGACAATTACATCATGTCATAATCAATCAATCCATTCTACTGGCACTACCAACTTTCTAGTTTCATTACCGTTGATAAGATGTGAAGTTCTCAAAAGACTAATAATAACTCATAATCCTTCACAAATTCAAGGATATCAGGAGACATTACTAACCTTAAAAAGATTAAGGTCAACGCATGATTTACGCGAGAGAATTTCAAATCAGATAGACGGAAACATTAACGAATATGAGTCTATCCCATGTTTTCATGAATTGAGTACGCATTCGAAAGCTCCTCAGATCGTTACCCAGGTCATTCAAATGAAATCTAATCAAAAGAAATGATAGGAACGTCGATACATCCAGTCGGGTATCAACATTCGGTAATCAAATACTTTTCCAAAGAATCTCACTACGAGGGAATTTGGACAAGAAAGAGTTGTCAATTGTCAAATAAGACAAAATCCACAGATGAGTAAATTCGACTCAGAAGAATAAATGGTACGAGAACATATATAGGTGTCTCTAACAATATGTCCCTATTTTCACTTCTTGCAGATCTCATAAAATTTAATCTTTCATAACTTCATAGAAAATGTAATGTTTATTAATAAATTTTATGGTGACTACTAATCAGCCTTGCATGGTCCCTTCAAAATTGTATGTAGGCGCGCAACTATATACAATTTCAAGATTAACGATGCAATATTCAGTTCGTCAAAATTTTATCATCATGTTTATAATAAAAACATTTTCATGCTTAATTCTTAAATAAGAATAAAAAATAAATTTACAAAGATGTTCTTTGTTATGGAAACAATTAAGTTTTCCAAGGTGTTTCATAAACAACTTCATTTCGATAACGATTACTTATAAATCTCACTTTAAATAATCCTTATAATGATGAAAATTCAATTTTTCTCAAGGGATGTTGTTTTAACTTATAAAAAAAATGAGTGATCTGCAAAAGAGTGATGAAAAGTTGTTCACCAAGAACTGACTACAATATGCTAGAAAATGAGCTTTAGCCAAATAATCATGAGGTTCATGACCTCGATGGCACTCAGGAATACAAAGAGAATAATCCACAACGTAACTCAAATCGAGATGAGTACTTGTTCAATGGTCACATCACTAATTCGATCATTAGGATGAAGCAATAAAGGATAGATAACATCGATATATGTAGGATTTAGCAATGAAAGGTAGTCTTTCATCAATCATAAACAAGTCAAAATTGTACCGTAACACATTACGTGTCACTATGTCATACAATTCCAAGAACTCATCCTACCAACTGATATCTCAGATAAGTTAGATATTTTTAATTGATACCATAATGAATAATAATCTACAAGAGTCATTAGGTGTTCCACCTGTCCTGGAAGATCCATCGGTCCCAATTTTAGAAGAAGATTTCTTCGATTTATTTCTTGGACACTGGGCATCCTCGTCATTGGACAATGTCCTAGGAACAATCCTTAACACGAACCAACAATCTTTTAAAACATTATAATTCAATCACAGGGCTTAACGACTTTCTCTTATCAATCTCATATTCCATACGAGTTAAATTTTATTTCGTTCAAGTTTCAATCAATCTTATACTTAATGCGATATCCTACCTCATTCTCCAATACTTTCAACCTTATTTTTAGACCTTAATAGGGTAATAAAATCTCGATAGGAACAACACCTAATTCCAATCCTATAGGTCTTACAACAATAGTTATCAAATGAGTCGCTAGTATGAAATGACTCACACATTCAATTAGACTTCTCGGAAAGGTACTAGTGGCATGAGGCTTTTGGGTAATGGTTCTAATGACAGCCTAAAGTGCAACATTCACCCTTTCGATTTCAATTTAAGGATTGGGTGACAACGAATCATATGACACCTTTCCAGGTGGTAACGTTTTGTCAAACTCCACTCTATAAGGAAAGATCGTCATGACATCGACATCATATTTAATCTTGCGAATTCTTCTTCAATATCACAACCAACTAATATCTACATTTCTACGAATATCAACCATTTTGTTGGGATCATAAATATCCACAACTTGGTTTAGATCTGGAATAGCTAGAATTCCTATGAGAATAGCTTCGATTGATTTACTAGGGGATTTAGGGTTCCTTGTGACAATCTACGTCGTATAAATACCTCGTATAAGTATTAAATAATAATCGAACAATCATAAAATCAAATTACATTATATATCTATATATAATCCAAGTTATATATATATATTAAAATAACACTTCTCACTATGGCCTTGTCGGTAACTCGGGAATTCTTTGGCACCGTTATAGTCAAAAGATTTTTAGACATTTTGTGAAAAATGTTTATAGTTAAAAGATTTTGAAATGTTTTATTCAAAACCTTGGTTTTAAAAATCTTTCGTTTTCTATAACGAGAGCTCTGGTACCAAACTGTAACACCCCCAAATATTCATACTTTAGTTCAACGGAAGAGTCGTTGGTGTTACGGGATAGCACATTACTCAAATCATAGACAACGCATAGAAATCGCGTTGTTTAATAATAAAGCATTTTCCATTCATGAATATCAAATTTACATAGGTCCCAAGTCATAGTATTTCATACAATTTTACAAAGCATTTGAATGGAAATTTGTTATTTAAGTGCAAGCCATAAATTCTTGTCGTCTTCCCGAGAATTACCTTCAAGTACTTTAAATAAAATATGTTAAAAGAAAAGGTCAGCGAAAACGCCGAGTGAATTCATAGAGTTTAATAAAACCATTCATATATCATCGGTATATAATTATTACCAAAAATCATTTTGTACAAATCTTTGTAATAGGCCATAAAAGAGCCAAAGTCATTTTATACACGTCCTTATCAAAAATCATAATATAGGCTTTTGCCTTCAAATCATTATACGAACCATTGTCGTAAAAACATCATACAATACGTTTTATAATGTTGTATAGAGTTAAATAAAACCGCTATATGAATATGGTTATGTAAAACCAAAACACGAACATAATATCAACAATAAGACCCCGTATTGCTAGTCAGGCAATATATCGTAATTCAGTGCGTATAGCAGTATTTCGTTATTTGGATTATTATAAGCCGCATGTCATTGTTACCTTACTACAACAAACAACGGGTAGCTAACCCGAAACTCAATTTTCCGATCTAATTTAGCGTGTCGTCACAAAAATCACGCTATGGAAATCTTCTCATACATAAATTAGCTTACCAATCAATGTGGCACGACGGGGATCAACCGTCAAGGCGCGAACTTGGGTGATCGTCCCCAAATAGTACTATTATATGCATAAGCGTCTACCAAATCCCGGTAGTTCACAATTCATACATCGGGTCATATAATCATTCATCGGGTCATACAATCATTCGGGTCCAAATCAATAAACAAGCACTCGGGACAACTGGTGTCCTATTTTTATTTAAAACTAACATGTTATCTCCCTCGCGGGTTTATAAAACATTTCATAAAAACATTTAAAAGAGTGTGAGGCTATGAACTCACGTTGATTGGGAAAGGCGGTTATCAGTGATTCGGATGCACGGTACGTGCTTTAATCACGGAAACCTAGACAAATAACACTCGTCTTAGACTTTTGTCCAATGACTTTATAAAAACAATAGCTATGTATACATATGATGATTTTATAAGTATGATGATGATCAAGTGGGATTGTACATCTTTATTTACTCATTATAGTGTAAAATGTTGATAAATTTTATATTAGTTTCTCTAGTTCATCTTATTTACTTATCAAGGCCCATTAAGCCCATTATAAGCCCTTTACCTTATATTATTCCATTTTACACTTTTAATATCAATATTATACTTACAAGTTAGGCCCAAGTGGGTTAAGCCCAATAAGTAATTTTATAAGTGTTTAGCCAAATTAGTTGGATTAATAGTCCAATAAGGCTAATTTGGCCCGTTAATGTCCGTATGTTATAAAGCTCGGGTTTTATCGGTTTTTACTTGTAATATGTACTTATATATCAGTATATGAGTTATAAAAAGTTAACATTAGACGGGTCCGACCATCTAAGTTTTAATTGACGAAAACGTTAATTTTACGGTTTTAGCCGAAAAGACGTAAAAATCATGTTTATAATTTTATAACTTATAAAACTTATCAAATTGCCATTTTTATAAAATATCTCATTTATTTATTATTGTAAATACTTATATAAATGTTATATATAAGTTAGTGGGTTTTAAGTTTACATTTTATATATTATTTACTTGAGTGCTATTATAATACTATATACTTTAATTTTCACAAATCTGATTTTTACTTTCACTTTAACCATTTTTATCATATCTTGAGTTCTACAAGGAGATAGAAGCTCATTTTTGGATGACATAAACTTCATATTATGTGTTACTGATAACTTAGTTTTAGATACTGCTCAATCCAAGTCTAAGTATCCCTAACAGTCCTCACAAAACAGACTATTCAGATTGATACATCAATTTTGTTTTGATCATATCTCACTCATTATAATGATTCCATTGCATGGCCAACTCTCACATGTGTAGAAGACTTAATACTTACTGTATATTGATTATACTATGCCATTTTATCAGTTTATCATATGGTTGCTTACTGTTTTTATACAGCCAACTATTTTAAGCATGATTTAACCATTTTACATGTAGTTTTCAATCTTTTTATCCAAGTTTATCAACAAATGATCCCCACAAAATATTATTATAATCATATATAATCATATACATATAGATTAAGAAAGAACATACATGGTTACATATTCAAAATAACAAGAGGATAGGAAGAACAATCTCTATACCACCAAAGTGATGAAAAGATGGGGTTGAGGATGAACAAGACTTGATTTTGGGTAACCAATCTTATGAGATATCAACACCACTTCTAGGATCACCAAATATTTGTAGACTTCTCCAAAAATAAGCCCTTGATCTCCATGAAAACTCCTTGCTAGTTGTTAAAATCATCTCCAATCAATATATCTTCAATGGGTTTTCATCATATGTGTAAATAACATATGATTTATGGTTGAATCAAGATCAAATGGGGGTTGTTTTGGGTGAAGAGTGGACGTTCATAGGGAGAGAGTTGAGAGAAAAATGGTGGTTTGCATGAGTGTTATGTGAGAGAATGATTTTAGTTAGTAGTTTTAAGGTGTGGATGGTCTTGCTGCAAGACTAAGGACATGTGTCCTTAGTTAGCTTAACAATTTGACATACATGAGGTGTGTTGTTGAAACTTAAACCATCCCATATTGGGGGTGGGGCAAAACTTGTTTTGTCTCATCCCCAATTATTTATGGGTACTCCTCGATTCTAGTTTCCTCGATTTGCGTGCCCTCGGGTTATTTTACGAAAAACGTTTTTATAAATTATGAATAAACGGCACAAAACGAATCTAATAAAAATTGTCTCATCAAAAACGGAGTTCAAAAATGTAAATACGTAAACCTAGGGTTTCCGGTTTAGTCGTAAAGGACGTTAAATTATTCACGTAAGTCCTAATCTCTTCTCGTAAATTTGTGAGTTTATGAACCAACACAAATTTAAAATCCCAAAATAATATTCACGGATAAATTTATTTCCTGAAATGTCGGACTATCACCAAAAACGGTGTATGTAAACGTAAGCACGTAACGTAGAGTCCTCCGGTTTAGACTTAGTCGATGCTACTTCAAGACGTAAACCCAAATTTCTTCCCATAATGAGTGAGTTCATAATATAACATTAAAATAATATTTTTAAATAGTAATTGAGAATAAAATATCAACCATAAATTGACGGATTGTCACAGATCAGCTCCTTGTGAAGGATGCAAGGCACACACCACATTCACACTAAGTAATCTGCTGAAAACATGTAACTAGGATGCACCCATACGCCCCACGTGATAAATATAACAATATGGCCAAAAGCTGAAGGGACGCCACGAGCAATCACTCCGCCGTGGGAAAGTCATAACACCAGCGCCTCTAGTGTTATGGTTATGGTACCTCCATAACTAGGTGAAACTGGTCATGCATGTATAGTGCTTCAGGTATTCTAAATTAAACATAAGCAATCAAACATATAAACATATACTATGGGAAAACAGTTGGCTGCATAAGGGGAATCCTAATAATGAAAGAATGTCCATACTGAAAGGACAGGAATCCGTACCTTATGTCCAGTGAACGAAGAAGACGAACGGAAGAGAGTCCTACTTCGGTATCACTAACGCTACATAAATACATACGTGTATAAGTATCTGATTACTAAGTACGTAACTGGTTTTATACCATGTCTTAGCTTGTTTTATATGTTCATGTCATGTTTTACTCTTTAAGCTTTATACTGTGTTTATCTTATATTCTGTCTATTCTAATTAAGTATTACTTGTATTTCATGTATTATTATACTTGTTATGTAATAATAAATAACTTTCTAAAAATAGCAAGTTTCCTAAAATAGAATGTTTCCAAAAACAGAAAGTTACCAAAAATAGAAAGTTTTAAAAAATAGAAAGTTTCCAAAAATAGAAAGTTTCCAAAAATAGAAAGTTTCCAAAAATAGAAAGTTTTTAAAAATAGAATTACTGCTTAAAATAGATAAGTTTATAAAAATAGAAAGTTTCCATAAATAGATTAGTTGCATTAATCAAAATAAGTTTCTAAAAATAGAAAGTTTCCATAAATAGATATAAGCTAGTTTATTAATTATTACATGTAAATTACATAAACTATAGGTTAAAAGTATTTAATTAAATATAACATGATTTTAATTAAATAAAGGTAAAATACATAGGTTAAAACATGTATTATTAACTATTAATAATATAACCTAAGTCATGTTAATTAATTAGTTATAGCCATGGTTTTAAATAATTAATTAATTATAAAGTCTAATTAAATATAAATACTTAGGTTAAAATTCATGAATTACTAATTAAATTATAACCTAAGTCATGTACATTAAATTAATCATGTCATGTTTTTATTAATTTAATTTAAGTCTAAAACATAACTAGTAAAAATCATAAACCTAAAAAATGATTCATGAACCGGGCCCGTGACTAAAACCATGAACCGGACCCCTAACCAACACCATATGTAACACCCCACCAAATGCTATGCGCAGCGGAACTACAACATTTGGGTGCTACGCAGTTATCATTGCACACAAGATATGTCGAACGACTCTAAAGAGACGTCAACTTAAAACTTGAATTAAAAATTGTTAAAAGATACATGTCCACGGTTTTTCCAACCCCACTTGGTACAACAGAGTTTAGCGTTTTCGGTCCCCCATGAATCTCAACCCAAAAATTTCAGTTTCACAACAACATAACATTAAAGTTAAAAATGTTTAAGTAGAAAAGGGAGGAAAACAAGCAGACTCCAAGCCATACACACAACATCCATCCCATGCACGCTCCATGCTACACCTCAGCGGTTACCTGAAACACATGCCAAAATTTGGTCAACGAAAACGTTGAGTGGAATTTATAGGTTTTACAATTCATTTTGAACATATGTGAAATAAAAACCATTCACGATCATTCATAGACTTGTCGATCAAACAATCTATATTCAAGATACTGGCAATTGTGTTTAATCTCATGACACTAAACCGTTAACTCAATCACCCGTGTAATAATTACCGGCGTGATTCAGATGAAACCAAGGCCCCTAATAAGGCATCAGTTGCAATTATACCTTATCTCTTATCACAAATTATCCGTCCGCAGGGGGTATCAACGTACTAGCCCTCGTCTCGGATAGGGTAGTCAACCCCATAGTACTATTACTTTGTATAAGCGGCTATTTCTAATCCACGCTAGGACTAAACAATAGTTAATAGTTCATGAAATTAGGGACTTTTGCAACTAGGTACTCAACACAATTTCAAAGGCAACATTCGGGACCAACAATCATTCATGACATATGTTTATTTTAAAAACTAGCATGCATTTCCCTCGCGGGTAAAACAGTTTGAAATAATAATAAGCGAGGCTATAAATTCACACCTTATATATCAAGTAGTCGATAGTTCGAGAGACGGTCACTGACGACGATACGGATGCCCGGGTAAATCAACACCTATCAACCAAATAACGCGTTATGAGTAATCTCATTTTAAAACCTTATGGTACTCTATAAAATACATAAATACTAGTCACTTATGACAATTACAACTCACGCCAAACCAAAACAACAAGCGTTACTCATTTTACACCATTCGTCCTTATTATTAACGTTATCCATTTTTATTCATTTTCGCCGATACTTACCAAAAGTACGGACTATTTTACTATACTTAACCATCTTTATAAAATTTGACAAAATTCTCAAAAATACTATAAGACCTGTAGATAACACATATTTAATCCCAATAAAAATTTTTACTTCTACGACCCGTTACTCAACGCTTTTCCAAAAACTACGTTTTTCGGACTGAAATTGTACTTTGAGCAAGTCGGACCCGTTTGACCCGTTTAAAATACTCCATTGACCCATTTGACACCTAAGTCCTAAAGTAGACGAAAATGTGCAGGTTTGACACCAAAATTCAGTCCTTGACCATTTACCAAACTAGACTTATAGTCCCCGGGATTTGACCTAAACCAATCATAACTTCGGATTATGACGGTTTTCATCTCCCGGTACACGAATTTCAAAACGTCATAACTTTTGACTCGTTAGGAGTCGTAAGCTCTACCTTATACCAAATCGAAGCTAAGAAAATTCTCTACAAGTCTATCCTATCCACAAGACCTGTTTTCAAAATTATTTTTACGAAAATGCCTTAAACTTTCTGCCTAAATTTAACCATACCAAAATCACACTTACGCTCGATTCCAAACCTATTTATCATCACTAGGCATCATCCTAAGCTTCCCTAATCACAACCAAACCATATTTTCAGTTCCTAACCCCTATTGATCATCAACCTCATAAGCTAAAATCCTAAAAACAAACATGCAAGTACTTGTATCCATCTAAAACACCTATGAACACAAGATTAAACACAAAACCAATGCTCAAAACATCAATCACCATGGCTCCCCAAACACCCCCCTTAGCCGTGGGGTTTGGGTGACCAAAACACCACAACCAAATCAATTTTGGTGGGTTTGTTTAGTGATTATACTCCCATTACACATGAATTTAACATGCATTTATCCAATTAACATCAAAAACGAGTTTGAAAAATTCCTTTGATTCTTGAAAAAAAAGTTTGAATGCATGTTGGATTTGATTACATAGAAAGGTAGGGAATGATTAGATTAGAGGTGGTCTAACCTTAGTTTTAATCAAAACCAAGTAGAAAAAAAATTAATGGTGGTTTTTGGTGGTTTGGGGGTGACCGTCGGCCTAAGGAGGAAGAGAGGGAGAGAGCAAATTTTTTTTCCAAGTGTTTTTGTGTTGTATGTGTTTTCATTTCCCCTTTTGTAAAATTGGAAGGACCCCTTGTGCAATTTAGGCTTTCTTTTGGCCTCAAGTAAAAACGACACTAAAACTTTGCGGGATTGACTCACTAGTCATTTTAGAAAATTTTACGGGAGTCGGAAATTATCCCAAACACTCCAAAATACTTTTGGGATACTTTAAATTTACCCAGAAAGCTATAAAACTCACCCGACTCGACTTAACACGAACCGTAAGTAAAATTCGCGAAAAATTACATTATCGATAAAACGTCAATATTTATAGAAATTTGGGCATCCATCGGGATCGTATTCGTCATCGTCCTTCTTGAATCGTCAATCGTAAAAATTATAACCTCAAACGTCGGTTTCAACCAAAATACTAATATATATAGAAATTAAAATTTATTAAAAATTTCAAAAATTAGCGTAATTTAGGGTAACGTTAATGACCTCGGTTCTAGGGTGTCACATCCACCCCTCCTTAAAGAGAGCGACGTCCCGGCGCTCGCCTCTTCTTATACTCACATTTCGTACCGCTGGAACAGATGAGGATACCTTTCCTTGAAAAAGTCCTCACGTTCCCAAGTGGATTCCGGTCCACGCTTAAAATTCCATCAAACCTTCACAATAGGAATTCAACTACGCTTCAGCCTCTTGACCTCTCGGTCCATAATTTCCACAGGTTCTTCCACAAAATGCATTTTGTCGTCCAGTTGAATCTCGTCCAAAGGAATCACCAATTCCTTATTCGCCAAACTCTTCTTCAAGTTCGATACGTGAAACGTGTCGTGAATAGCACTAAGCTCGCTCGGCAACTCTAACTTGTACGCTACTGGTCCAATTCGTTTAACGATCTTAAATGGTCCAATATACCTCGGACTCAACTTTCCTTTCTTCCCAAAACGAATTACACCCTTCCACGGCGATACCTTGAGCATAACCATATCTCCGACTTCAAATTCCAACGGTTTCCTTCTGTTATCGGCATAACTCTTTTGTCGGCTTCTCGCAGCAAGTAGTCGGTTCTTGATTTGCACAATCTTCTCTGTCGTTTCTAAAACCATTTTGGGTCCAGTAAATTGACTTTCTCCTACTTCACTCCAACACACAGGCGATCTACACTTCCTTCCATACAATGCTTCGAACGGTGCTGCCTTGATACTCGCATGGTAACTATTGTTGTACGAAAACTCCACTAGAGGCAAGTGGCGTTCCCAACTTCCTCCAAAATCAATCACGCACGCTCGGAGCATGTCCTACATCGTCTGAATAGTTCGTTAACTCTGGCCGTCAGTTTCCGGGTGATAAGCCGTACTTAAATTCAATTCAGTGCCCATCGCACGTTGAAGCGATTTCAAAAATTCCGAAGTAAATCTACTATCGCGATCCGAAATGATCGATAACGGCACTCCATGTCTGCAAACGATCTCCTTCACGTACACACTGGCCAGCTTTTCCATACTGTCCGTCTTCTTCATAGGTAAGAAATGAGAAGATTTCGTTAACCTATCCACTATTACCCATATCATATCACATCCACTAGGAGTTCTAGGTAAACCCGTCACGAAATCCATAGCGATTTTCTCCCATTTCCATTCTGGGATCTCTGGTTGTACCAACAACCCAGACGGTCTCTTATGTTCTGCTTGAACCTTCGCGCAAGTCAAACACTTACTAACGTAACGAGCAATATCCGCCTTCATATTCGGCCACCAATAGACTTTCTTCAGGTCGTGATACATTTTGTCCGATCCAGGATGTATCAAATACTTCGACTTATGAGACTCGTTCATAACCAATTCTCGTACTCCCGGCTTTCCTTCCTCAGATGAACACAATGGTAACCAAATCCGATTCTCGAAATATCTCAATCCGTCTGACCTAATCACAAAAAGAGGTTTCAACATTCTTCCCAAGTTCTCAGCTTCAACATTCCCTTTCATTAGTCCCCTCTCTTGAGCCTTCAGTATAGATTCGGTTAAGTCAACGCTCTCAGTCATCACCAATGCTCTGACTCTCAAAGGTTTCTCTCGTTCCTTCCTACTCAGTGCATCCGCTACAACATTCGCCTTGCCAGGATGGTAGCGAATTTCACAGTCATAGTCACTCAGTAGTTCTACCCATCGTCTCTGTCGCATGTTCAGCTCCTTTTGATCTAAAATATGTTGCAAACTCTTGTGGTCAGTGAATACAACACACTTCGTCCCATACAAATAGTGTCTCCACAACTTCAACGCAAAGACTACAGCTCCTAATTCCAAATCGTGCGTCGTGTAGTTCTCCTCATTCTTCCTCAGTTGTCTCGACGCGTAAGCTACCACCTTTTCACGCTGCATCAATACCGCTCCATAACCTTTTCGAGATGCGTCACAATATACTACAAAGTCTTCGGTTCCTTCAGGCAATGACAATATCGGTGCGGAACATAACTTGTCCTTGAGCGTTTTGAAAGCGAATTCTTCCTCATTTCCCCATTCATACACCCTATTCTTTTTGGTACGCTTTGTCAATGGCTTTGCTATCAACGAAAATCCTTCAATGAACCTTCGATAATACCCAGCTAAACCAAGGAATTGTCAAACTTCAGTCGACGTTGTCGGTGCCGACCATTCCCTGATCGCTTCGACCTTGGCAAGATCCACGCGAACTCCCTTGCTATCAATCACGTGACCAAGGAATTGCACGGATTCTAACCAAAACTCACACTTCGAGAACTTCGCATACAGCTTCTCCTTCTTTAGTAGATCCAAAATATTTCTAAGGTGCTTCTCGTGCTCCTCCTTACTCTTAGAGTAAATAAGAATATCATCGATGAAAACAATAACAAACTTATCTAGATACGGCTTGCATACGCGATTCATAAGGTCCATGAATACAGCAGGCGCGTTCGTCAACCCAAACGGCATCACTCGAAATTCAAAGTGTCCATACCGCGTACGAAAGGCAGTTACAGGAATATCCTCCTCTCTTACACGTAGTTGATGATACCCTGATCTTAAATCGATCTTTGAGTATACACTGGAACCTTGCAATTGATCAAACAAATCGTCAATCCTCGGCAATGGGTACCGATTCTTAACCGTCAGCTTGTTGAGTTCTCTATAGTCAATACACATCCGAAATGACCCATCTTTCTTCTTCACAAACAACACTGGCGCTCCCCATGGTGATGAGCTCGGCCTAATAAATCCCTTGTCCATCAACTCCTTCAGTTGATCCGATAACTCCTTTAACTCGGATGGTGCTAAGCGATAGGGTGCACGCGCAACCGGCGCAGCTCCTGGCACCAAATCAATTCGAAACTCGACCTCACGGGTGGGTGGTAAACCCGACAGCTCGTCTGGAAAAACTTCCGGATATTCGCAGATAACAGGTACCTCTTCAATCCTCGCCTCTAAATCACCATCACTCGAAACTTGTGCCAAAAACACATCGCATCCGCTCTCTACATACTTCATCATTTTCAAACAGGAAATCACTTTCAACCAAGAAGTGCATTCGTCTCCCTTCACAGTCAAGCCTTTATTCCTCAACGGAATCTGAACTAATCTCTCGCCACAGACGATCATAGCACTGTGCGCCATTAGCCAATCCATTCCCACAATCACGTCAAACGATCCTAGCTCTATAGGCATCAAGTCGATTTTAAAAGCGTAATTTCCTAACTTCAAGGTACACCCTTTCAGTATAGAATTCGTACTAACAATTTTCCCATCGGCTAACTCAACGTTATAACTAGTCGCTAACAACACCAGTTTTCTATCGATATGACGACTAAATTTAACATCTACGAAACTCTTGTCGGAGCCAGAATCAAACAAAATACTAGCATAACAAGCGTCTAGCAAAAACGTACCGGTAACCACGTTAGGACCCTGTGGTTTATCAGCCGTCCCTACTTGATACACGGCAGCAGCATTGTTACCTCCCTGCTTGTTTCCTGCCTTCGGGCAATTCCCTTGCATATGGCCTCTCTCTCCACATCCAAAACATCCCCTCATTCTGATAGCATTCGCCCCAGTGGCTACCCCTTTCGTTCGGCAATCAGACATCCTGTGACCTGCTTTTCCACATTTGCTGCATGCAGGCGGGCAATTCCCTACATGGTACAAGTTGCACCTACCACAGTGGGGATTCACTTTTACTCCTCTGGGGTTTGTCACATCTCTCATCCCTTCATTCCTTCGCTGGTTAAACTGCTGATTGCGGTTTTGACCATGGTTGTTTCGATTTCCACCTCGGTTTTGACCCTGGGATTGATTGCTCTGTGCCGCTTCCCATTTCCTCTTATTTCCTTCAGCAATGAAGTTCTTCTTGTCCTGGAGCTTGACATCCATCAATGCGTGAGCCATCTGGACCGCTTCATCAAACGACCCAGGTTTAGACGAAGTCGTCTCACCCTTGATATTACTGGATAAACCTTTGATGTACTGTTTCATCTTCTTGTTACCATCGGCAAAGGTGTCTGGACACAAAAGGCTTAGTTCATTAAACCTCCTGGTGTAAGCAGCGATATCATTGTTTTTCAAAGTCAGGTGCCTCAACTCATCTTCCAATTGACCCAACTCCTCTTCCGGACAGAACTTCTTGGTCAAAAGAGCTTTAGTTGCAGTCCATGTTCTTGCATTCGCTACTGCCAATCCAACAGTGGCTACTTGGGTGTTCCACCAACTTAATGCATCGTCAAGAAACGTAGCAGCCGCAAACTTGACCTTGTTTGCTTCTGAACAACCACTAATCTCGAAAGTACTTTCAACCTTTTCCAACCATCTCCTAAGTTATAGAGCTCCACCAGTTCCACGAAATTGCGTGGGACCACATTTTATGAAACTAGAGTAAGTACATTCCCTTGGGGCTTGCTGTCTCCCCGCATTTCTGCCCTGGTCTGGATTCCTTCCTGCTCGGTCTGCTTCTAGCGCATTCGCTATGGCTTCCTGAATCATCGTGTTCACACGATCGGCGGTTAGCTTTGGAGGCATGGCGCGTTATCAAATATCTCTTTCTGCAAGATAGGGAAAATAGAAAAACAATGTAAGTACACACATCAAGATTAAGATGGATTTCTCTTTCTAGACATAATATAAATACAACGGCACATCACTACAGAGTTACTAATATTCATCAATTTACATCACAAAAGATCAAATTTAAGACATATCATAGATCATGAAAGGTAAACATGGATTGTATTGATAATCAACCAAAATTGTGACAAGTATTGCCACTACAATCATTCACCGTAAAACTTAAGTCCTCAAGTTTTTCGTCATAATGCCATCATACAAAAGTCTAAAACAGTTCTATTACAACGATCAAAGATAAAATACAAGACAAGCAACTAGGCATGTGGTGATCCACACGGCCTCTTGGATGGCGGTTCATCATCATCTTCCTCGGGTTCCTCATCGCTATCATCCTTGTCCACATCATCCATTTTTCTCTTTCCTTTATCATCCGGCCCACATTCAGTCTCCTTTTTCGTCCCTGACGTAGACCCACACTCAATCGCTACCTGATTTCCCACAGTGACACAAGCACCTCTGGTAGGTGGCTGGATCATGAAGTCATTAGCTTCCATTTCCAAATCGTCCACAAATCTCCAATCTGGGGGCAATGATGCTCTCACTCGATGCTCCCAACTCTGCATCCTAGACAATCTCACTTGATCTTCCCTAACACGGTCAAGACTAGCGCTCAAATTCGCGATCGTCGATCTTAGACTGTTGATATCACTTTTGTTTGCATTTCCATCATACTCAATTCTTGCAGTCCTTTCCAACAGTCTTTGGTGTGCCCTTTCATTCTCGTCGAATCTCTTAATTACCCTGGTCTCAACCACAAACCGCTCATACATCAACCTATCCATCCTCCTCAAACGACCTGCGGGATCCCAGTAGTGTCTTGGTCTCGGAAAGTAGACCCTTGCGATATTCTCATGAATAGATTGCGATTTTGATGATTTGCTGGACTCTGCACCGCTCCCATTACTTACTCGAACAAACCCTGGCACTGTCCTCAAATAGTCCTTACAATTGTCCATCGGGCGATTAAAGGGTTGCTGCTCATATCGATCAGTTGGAGGTACTTCATAACCCTTTGGCGAATTCGGAGATTGAAACAAATCAGGTTCGGTCTGACCTACAGCATTCTCGGGAATGCCATCATCCATTAGTTCTTCGGGCTCTTCCTCAGAATCCTCACTCTCCTCACTACTGATGCTAGAGTTGTCCACCTCACTTTCATCATTGTCATTTTCCGGCCCTATTTCTTCTTCTGGAGCGATCCATCCATTGTCATTATCCGGCGGGTTCAGAGGAAACGGTCCCCCCTCGTGACCTACGACGTAATCGTTTCCATTATCATTAGGCGGTACCTCGGCCATTCCTGCAATAACAGCGAATTTCGGAGGGTACGTAAGTAATTATACAATATTTATAAATACATGCATGCAAATGCAATGCAAAGGTGGTACATATGCCCAAAATGTAATAATATGATGCTCATGCATGATTAATACAAAAATTACGGTGTCGGATATCCCACGTGTAATTTCAACGTCTACATATAGTAATTTCCATACTTACGTAATAATTACCCACATATATACTTCAACTCAAAAGTATACGTCAAATGCCATAAATACAAAAATAAATCTTACCGGAGCCATGCAGGATAGTTGTGTGTGCTTGGACAATTTCTTACGACACCAAAAGTTATAGTTTAGGATTTTCAAAAACGACCTAGTTCTCTATAACTCATGGCTCTGATTACCAATCTGTAACACCCCACCAAATGCTATGCGCAGCGGAACTACAACATTTGGGTGCTACGCAGTTATCATTGCACAAAAGATATATCGAACGACTCTAAAGAGACGTCAACTTAAAACTTGAATTAAAAATTGTTAAAAGATACATGTCCACGGTTTTTCCAACCCCACTTGGTACAACAGAGTTTAGCGTATTCGGTCCCCCATGAATCTCAACCCAAAAATTTCAGTTTCACAACAACATAACATTAAAGTTAAAAATGTTTAAGTAGAAAAGGGAGGAAAAACAAGCAGACTCCAAGCCATACACACAACATCCATCCCATGCACGCTCCATGCTACACCTCAGCGGTTACCTGAAACACATGCCAAAATTTGGTCAACGAAAACGTTGAGTGGAATTTATAGGTTTTACAATTCATTTTGAACATATGTGAAATAAAAACCATTCACGATCATTCATAGACTTGTCGATCAAACAATCTATATTCAAGATACTGGCAATTGTGTTTAAGCTCATGACACTAAACCGTTAACTCAATCACCCGTGTAATAATTACCGGCGTGATTCAGATGAAACCAAGGCCCCTAATAAGGCATCAGTTGCAATTATACCTTATCTCTTATCACAAATTATCCGTCCGCAGGGGGTATCAACGTACTAGCCCTCGTCTCGGATAGAGTAGTCAACCCCATAGTACTATCACTTTGTATAAGAGGCTATTTCTAATCCACGCCAGGACTAAACAATAGTTAATAGTTCATGAAATTAGGGACTTTTGCAACTAGGTACTCAACACAATTTCAAAGGAAACATTCGGGACCAACAATCATTCATGACATATGTTCATTTTAAAAACTAGCATGCATTTCCCTCGCGGGTAAAACAGTTTGAAATAATAATAAGTGAGGCTATAAATTCACACCTTATATATCAAGTAGTCGATAGTTCGAGAGACGGTCACTGACGACGATACGGATGCCCGGGTAAATCAACACCTATCAACCAAATAACGCGTAATGAGTAATCTCATTTTAAAACCTTATGGTACTCTATAAAATACATAAATACTAGTCACTTATGACAATTACAACTCACGCCAAAACAAAACAACAAGCGTTACTCATTTTACACCATTCGTCCTTATTATTAACGTTATCCATTTTTATTCATTTTCGCCGATACTTACCAAAAGTACGGACTATTTTACTATACTTAACCATCTTTATAAAATTTGACAAAATTCTCAAAAATACTATAAGACCTGTAGATAACACATATTTAATCCCAATAAAATTTTTTACTTCTACGACCCGTTACTCAATGCTTTTCCAAAAACTACGTTTTTCGGACTGAAATTGTACTTTGACCAAGTCGGACCCGTTTGACCCGTTTAAAATACTCCATTGACCCATTTGACACCTAAGTCCTAAAGTAGACTCAAATGTGCAGGTTTGACACCAAAATTCAGTCCTTGACTATTTACCAAACTAGACTTATAGTCCCCGGGATTTGACCTAAACCAATCATAACTTCGGATTATGACGGTTTTCATCTCCCGGTACACGAATTTCAAAACGTCATAACTTTTGACTCGTTAGGAGTCGTAAGCTCTACCTTATACCAAATCGAAGCTAAGAAAATTCTCTACAAGTCTATCCTATCCACAAGACCTGTTTTCAAAATGATTTTTACGAAAATGCCTTAAACTTTCTGCCTAAATTTAACCATAACAAAATCACACTTACGCTCGATTCCAAACCTATTTATCATCACTAGGCATCATCCTAAGCTTCCCTAATCACAACCAAACCATATTTTCAGTTCCTAACCCCTATTGATCATCAACCTCATAAGCTAAAATCCTAAAAACAAACATGCAAGTACTTGTATCCATCTAAAACACCTAGAACACAAGATTAAACACAAAACCAATGCTCAAAACATCAATCACCATGGCTCCCCAAACACCCCCCTTAGCCGTGGGGTTTGGTGACCAAAACACCACAACCAAATCAATTTTGGTGGGTTTGTTTAGTGATTATACTCCCATTACACATGAATTTAACATGCATTTATCCAATTAGAGTTTGAAAAATTCCTTTGATTCTTGAAAAAAAAGTTTGAATGCATGTTGGATTTGATTACATAGAAAGGTAGGGAATGATTAGATTAGAGGTGGTCTAACCTTAGTTTTAATCAAACCAAGTAGAAAAAAAAAATTAATGGTGGTTTTTGGTGGTTTGGGGGTGACCGTCGGCCTAAGGAGGAAGAGAGGGAGAGAACAAATTTTTTTTCCAAGTGTTTTTGTGTTGTATGTGTTTTCATTTCCCCTTTTGTAAAATTGGAAGGACCCCTTGTGCAATTTAGGCTTTCTTTTGGCCTCAAGTAAAAACGACACTAAAACTTTGCGGGATTGACTCACTAGTCATTTTAGAAAATTTTACGGGAGTCGGAAATTATCCCAAACACTCCAAAATACTTTTGGGATACTTTAAATGTACCCGGAAAGCTATAAAACTCACCCGACTCGACTTAACACGAACCGTAAGTAAAATTCTCGAAAAATTACATTATCGATAAAACGTCAATAATTATAGAAATTTGGGCATCCATCGGGATCGTATTCGTCATCGTCCTTTTAGAATCGTCAATCGTAAAAATTATAACCTCAAACGTCGGTTTCAACCAAAATACTAATATATATAGAAATTAAAATTTATTAAAAATTTCAAAAATTAGCGTAATTTAGGGTAACGTTAATGACCTTGGTTCTAGGGTGTCACACCATACCCCCGAACAAGGTCGGGGTTCCCTTGCCCCTTGCTGCTACCGTGACACCATCACCACCATACCGAGACCATATGGTCTCGGTGGTGTGTAATAAGCCAAGCCGAGACCCCCATGGGGCTCGGTTAGGCGTCGGCTAGGAACAAACACACCTAAAACCCTTGTTTGATTTACCCCATGATTATTAACATGTTTAAAAATACTTGTTTTTAATTAGTTAATTAAAAAAACATCATGATTTTATGTGATTCATTAAATCAAAACATAAAAGAAAAGGTTAAAAAAGGTTATACCGAATACGTGAATCAAATGATGACGAACACACACGAATCCTTGCAAAATTTCCAAGATCAAAATCAACTCGAACACCCCTCTATGGTGTTTATAAGTGGCGAACAAAAGGAAGACAAAAAGGAAGAACTAGGGTTTTCTTTGTTTTCTAATTTTTGTAAATATGAAACATGTTTTCCTCCTTTTTCGATGTTTAGTAAAAATAATGGGCTAGGCCCTTTTCTCTTCCAAATTTCGTGGTATATGGGGCCCACTTGGGGTAACCCGAACATTTCTCGTGTCTAATTAATAAGTGTGTTCTCGTGTTCGTGTTTTTCGTGTTTTAATTAGTTATCGATCGTGACTTAATATATTTATTCGTGTTCGTAATAAATATATATACATACGTAATATTAGTTCGTGATTAATTTACGTTCATGATTTCATGTTCGTATGTTCGTGATTATAATTATTATTGGAATAATTATACGTTCCTGATTTCATGTTCGTATGCTCGTGATTATAATTATTATTGGAATAATTATCGTGTGTTCATACGTAGTAAATACTTATCGTGTTATAACACTTACGTAATACTAATAATTCTTGTACGTTAAACGTAAACGTGCTATAAAAGGAAAGTTCTAATCATGTACGTACGATCTTAATGGTACTATTCATGGTAAAAGCATGCGGGTTTTACAACTCTTCCCCCCTAAAAAGAATAATTCGTCCCCGAATTATAGATAACGTAAACTCAAAGAGAAACATACCCGAATCAAACTGAGTGGGTATGTAAGATAAACGAACGTGCAGGTGACATGGTAGAAGGAACGTGGAACGTGACATGTCTTGAAAGGACATGGAACGTGACGTGACTGAAAGGACATATCTAATTGATAAGAGAAAAACGGATAAGAAGTCCGGATGAACTTGTCCGTTTCCATGTGGCTTCCCTCTTGGAACGGTTCCTTCACAAGATCTTGACACAAATGATAAATCTTGGTCCTCCTGACCTTGACTTGGAATACGAAGAAGTTTTTGGTTATCAACGTAAGGTAGATCCCCTATATTTGATCGAGGGAATAAAAATTAACGTGTAAGGGCAACAAAAAACGTTATCGTGCAAAACACTCTAACTTAACGGATAATTAGCAACGATGCGCGGGACATAAAGAAACGTAGTACGTGAAAATTTTTGAACGTGATACATGAAAAATTTTGAACGTGATACGGAAAATTTTTGAACGTGATGCGTGGAGATATGCTTAGTGTAATTTGAGCAACCATATCGTGATCCATGATACGTGTAACATATCTTGATCGTGATATAAGGAACGTGGAATGAACATGACAGGTGAAACATATCGTGAACATGGAATATAATGGCGGTAACGCCAAACGCTACAAGGTGAGACGTGGAATATGACGTGAAACGTCTATCTGAGGATAGAGAGTTATGCTAAACTTGGGTCTGGTCTCTCAAGTTCTTGTAAAACTTCCCAGAACGAAAATGAACGTAAAATCGTAAGCCAAGATACGATCATGAACGTGAATAGTGTCATGAACGTGAGCGTGAAAGCAAGTCGTGAAATTAGAATGAAGACGTGAAGTAAATAAGGAGCACAATTACGAATCTTTGTCTGACCCGATAACCGAGGGATTGCCAAGTGATAGGATGAGTCTTGGCTAGAACATGTCCGATCAATCTGTTGGTTCTGAAATCCTTGCGGATGTAAGGATTCTGCAGACTTGATCAAACTGTTTGCAATAACCCAGATAGCATCATGCTTCTTCTGAGTTTGCGTTAATCTGGTAACCAAAATCCATGGAGATATTGTCCCATTTCAATTCACATTTTCAGATGGTGAAAACATCCCAGTCTGTTGGTGTCCTATCTTAACCTGTTGGTATGTCAGGTACCTAGATATGAACGTAACTGTATCTTGCTTCGTAGAAACTCGATACATAGAAATTTGCGGAAATATGAGTCTCCGAATTTAGACTTCTCTTAGCGTAGGATTTTCTGGGCACCTAATGTAGTGTAGGGTTCTCGTTTTTGCGCATAAGCTAAGTCATGGTAAGATTAACCATGTGAATCCACGTGATTCAGCGTGTCACTATAATCAACTAGAATTGATATTGGAAATTTCCACGGTGAAATTCGCTTGTCATAGAATTTGCAACATAGTGCATATATGGTCTTCCTGTTCTTCTCTAGGCTTAGAGGACATCAGGTTATCCTCAATGAAAACACTAATGAATTTGCTTAGGAGTTCATGGAAACTCATTCTTATAACGCTGTTGGATCACTGATGAGACTAATTCAAAATCATAAATCTAGCATGACCGAGTCGTGCACGAATAGCAATCATGGACATGTCCCGCTCTTTCACTCGTCACTATTGGCAGCATGATCATGAATCCGATCTTGGAAAAATGCTTAACACCATACGGTTGATTAGACATGTCGTCGATACGTGGAGGAGAATAACGGTTATGAATGGTGATTTGTTTAAATGGACGGTAGTCGACACATAATCTCATGGTACCGACCTTCTCCTTGTAGGTTCTTCTGGAATGTATAGGAAGATTTTGGAATAATCAACTGGCTATGCGTAAAAGGACTTAAGTGGTTGTGTCTTACTGACAGCTAGGAAATATTAGCAACCATGGCTAACAAGGCACATGCTTGTAAGCATAGATAATTTGTACAGATTTTCCTGATGAAAAATCAAGATGAATGTATTCAGGAGCCTGAACATTACTGTACATAATCATGAATCGTAGCATGGTGTGCTGTTCGTAGTCCATAATTAGGATAAAATTCACCTCGCATCTGTCTGAGGAAATGCGTTCGCAGGTTGGATCTTATCATTAGGCTGGAGGAAAAACCTTCGTATACATGGGGAATACGAATGGCGCCCTTCATGGTCATGAACCTATGAGATATAGGTACAAGAAATGAAAGTGTCATCGGGCAACGTGACAGTTCTCACTGATGCGCCGGTAATGGTACTGAAATTATTGTGGCCTGATTAATGCATGACACAACAACTGGATATACCCTTGGAGGGTACCCTGAATTTCTTAGAAATGTTCCATAATTGGACGTGAGTCATGTGTCTTGACTCGTGTCTTGGGAAATGTAAGCATGACATGTGTCTTGACTGGTGTCTTGACATGTGTCTTCAGAAAGTATACGTGAGACATGTGTCTTGACTGATGTCTTGATGATAGGTGTGAAAACACCCATCCTTTTACCACTTAATTCTGGATAAAACAAGACCAAAACACGTATTTAATATCATTTGTTTGGAATTATGCGTGGTTTTTGTGTTTATTGTGTTTTCAGAGTCAACCGGATGAATATTGAAGAAAACATGGGATTGCATGGGTTTTATCAAGGAAAAAGACTCAAGACGAAGTCTATTGTCCAAGAGATGCAAAAGATTTGAAGTCATTGTGCCTATTTGAAGATTTATCGAAGAATGGAGCCAAAGATGGAAGATTCATATATGTCGAAGAACTCGAGTCTATTACACAAAAGATTATAAGACGAGTTGGAATTATTCACCGACACTTCTAAAAAATCCAAAGTCAGGAACGTTTATTTAAAGAGGCGTGAAGACTAAAGAAGAAAGAAGAAAAGAAGCCCGATATCAAAGCCCATTCACAAGCCCATACACACGCCTATATAAAGGCCCTTACTTCACAAATTTCACACACTTAGTTAGTCCTAGTTTAGTTTTTTCATTTTCTCTAGTTTCTAGAGAGAGAAAGTTCCATACTTTCTCTCACTAAACTTTTCCTTTGTTTTCATCTTTCAAATTTAAGCTTTCTTGTACTTTGGATTTCATTAATCTTAATCAAGTTTAGCTTTTAAGTTCTTTAAGCTTTTTCTACTTTTCTTGATTTGTCCAAATCCTTAATCCGATTGTTGAAATTCCATACGGTTGGGATTTTTGGATGTGTTCGTGATTAGAGTTTAATCTTTCTTGTTTCTTCTTAAGTTTGTACGTGGATAGACCATAAGCTTTCCATGCTTATTGGTTTATTACTTGTTTAAGCTTATTGTTTTCGGATTTCATATAAGTTTTAGTCTTTCAAAAGTTCCTTTCATAAAGTTCAAGATTTTTCGTTTCTACAAGTTGTTGAATTTAAGCCTTTTCAAGTTATTTAAGTTTCGAATTACTTAGCTTATTGTGTATACTTGTTGAAATTTTAGTTACCACCATTTTCGGAACTGCTTTCATTCCATCGCAATACAAGGGTTTGTCCTCATTCCGACGGCTTCATTGGTATAGATCGCAATAACCTAAGAGGGTTTTACTTTGCGATCTGGTGGCTAACCACCCTATTCCGATCTGGATTGCGATCGCATATTGCGATCGCACATTCCGACGGGGTTTAGGTCCTTTTTAAGTCGAAACTCTGGCCAATTTTTGTTCTCCATATTCCGATAAGTACATACATTCCGATCTGGCTTTCTGATAGGACTTCATTCCGACAGATTAGTTTTCCGATGGTGATTAACAAGGACATTCCGATGGACCATTTTTGTACATTCCGATGCTTCTGATTTTATTGCATTCCGATAGTAATAATTTTCATTATTCTGATAGAACAAGTTTTTAAGCATTAATTCATTCAAGTTTTCAAAGTAATTTTCTAATCTTTCCTTTATGTTTTCAAGCATTTACTTTTAACTCGTCAATTTAGTTTAATCTTTCAAAGCTCTAATTTACTCAATGCCATTTACATTTAATTGTTATTAGTTTAAAAATAGACAAATAAACCAACTCCTTTTTATAACCAAGAACAATTCATTCCACTTAGAGCCGAGATCAATTCGAGAGGACATCGAGAGACATAATTGAACCCAAGCAAAAGCAGAGTATCAAATGGCGCCGCTGCCGGCTCCTCTCGTTAAGATCAAAAGTTTTTTGTGAGAACTTGGATTTTGGGATCCGTTCCCCGTGAACGTTACTTTTTCATAAAAACTTTCAAAAACACTAAAAAATACAAAATTTTAAAAAAATCCTAAAAAGTAAAAAACATAAAAAACCAAAAATATTTTGCTTTGTTTTTCTCTTGTTAGTTCTTTTGCAGGTGTATGCGCACTCGATCCACGTCTTATCAAGAGCCCGAGCCTCTCGATCACTTAGATATGGCCGGTGTTCAAAACAACAACAACATACCACCTCCAAACAACAATAATAACAACAACAACCCACCTTTCAACAACATGAATAATAACAACAATGAGCCTCTTCCGGATAATCGCCCGATGATTGAACTGCTGCAAGCTCATGTCGATGGAAACAGTGATCCAATTGTCATACCCCCAATTGCCGCCAACAAATTGAGCTAAAATCAGGCTTTATCCAGATGGTCTCTGCTCAACCATTCTTGGGACGTACCATTGATGATCCACACGACCACATCAAGAGATTCTTGCAACTCACTAACACGGTCAAGTTCAATGGTGTTCCACAAGAGGTTATCAGGTTACAACTTTTTTCCTTTTCTTTAGAGGGACAAGCCCGGCATTGGCTTGCTAAGGAACCGCCACAGAGTATTCTCTCGTGGACGGATTTGGAAACAAAGTTTATCAATTACTTTTTCCCACCCTCTCGTACTACCGCTTTGCGGAATGAGATCATAAATTTTGAACAAAAGTACGATGAGTCATTCAGTGAATCTTGGGATCGTTTTAAAGATCTTTTAAGAAAATGCCCACAACATGGTTTTACCAAAGTACATCAAATTAATACTTTTTACAATGGTTTAAGCATGAGTGACCAAGATTCACTAAACAGTGCCTCGGGGGGTAATCTTTTGGCTAAGACTTCCAATGTTGCTTGGGATATCATTGAGAATAAATCTCGTGTGCAAACCAAGAGTGTTCAGACCAATGTCGCTAGTGCTAGCACTAGTGACAGCGACAAGCGACTGGACAAAATCACTACGCTTCTTGAATCGCTTGTCACCTACACCGTCAGCAACAACAACAGCAACAACGCTAAAAACGCTCAAGTCAATGCTGTTAGCCAACCTTGTGAGATATGCGGTGGTCCTCACTCTTACACCACTTGTACTGCCACCCAAGACTACCCTGCTGAGAATGTGAATGCAACATATGGCACCTATCCTCAACCTGCTTATCAAGCTAGACCTCAAGGTGACCGTAATTTGCTTAGCTACCGCTCTAACAATTATCTTTCCCCACCTGGTTTTCCTCCTACCAACCCAAACCAACAACAAAACCTCAACCGCCCTCCTCAACAACAACAACCTCGTACACCATACATCCCTCCTCACAAGCAGCAACAACCACCTCAACGTAACAACCAAGTTTACCAACAACCTGCTTATCAACCACCCGCATACAATGCTCCTCCAAACCAACCCACTGCATTACACCAAGAGGTTGCAACCTACATCAGGACCAATGATGTGATCTTGGAAAATCTCCAACAGGAAGTGCGCAACTTGAAAGCAGACTTGGTCAAACAAGGAAACGATCTGAGAGCCGACATGAGAAATAAGTTGGATAGCCAAACTAATGACTTGAAGAACATGATGGCTAGTTTCTTCCAAGGTAATCAACCCTCTTCTTCGGGTACTCTTCCGAGTAACATCGTTGCGAATCCAAGAGGGGAGATGAAAGCAATCACCACTCGCAGTGGTAAAGGTACCAAGGAACCCGAGCTTCCTATACCTCCACCGGTGGTTGTGACTAAAGAGAACGAGTCACCTGCTCCTATTCCTCATCCTTCTCCTTCCCCAATTTCTCCGCCTCTTCCTTCTACCCCTCCTCCACCAAAGGATGTGAGTGATCCTATTCTCCCAAAGCCTTCCTCTTCTTCCAATATACCTTATCCATCTAGGTTGAGGAAAGAGAAGCTCAAAAGCAAGGACGATATTCAGGTTTCGAACTTCCTTAAAATGTTCAAACAATTGAATTTTAACATCTCCTTCGCTGAGGCTCTCGCTCACATGCCTAAGTACGCGAAAATGTTTAAAGATCTTCTGAGCGACAAGGAAAAGCTCCTCGATATTGCCAACACCCAACTTAATGAGAATTGCTCTGCAGTGCTCTTAAGGAAATTGCCAACTAATCTTGGTGATCCGGGTCGTTTCTTAATCACCTGCAATTTCCCGGGAATAGAGAATTGCATGGCCCTAGCCGATCTAGGTTCCAGTATCAACTTAATGCCTTTAAGTGTGTGGAAGCAATTATCTCTCCCTGAGCTAGTCCCCACCAAAATGACTTTGGAATTAGCCAACCGTACGGTTGCTTATCCAGTGGGGATAGCCGAAGACGTCTTCGTAGGAGTCGACAAATTCACTTTTCCTGCTGATTTCGTCGTCGTCGACTACGAGATGGACCCTCGTGTACCACTGATTATTGGTCGTCCATTCCTGAGGACCGGTCGCACTCTCATTGATGTTGAAGCCGGTGAGCTTATCATGAGAGTGGGTGACGATAAAATCGTCTTCAACATGGGAAAGTTGTCTAAACAACCTTATTCCAACGAGAGTATTAATTGTATTGACGTTCTGGATGAGGCTTGTGAAGAACACTTCAAAGATGCTTGTAAAAGTAGTCCTACCTCTCTTCCCAATGTTGAAACTGTTGCCTCTATCGATTCATCATTGTCTCTATTTGGAGATAGTGATTTGTTTTGGAACAATCTTGAAGACACCATGGGAGATGTGAATTTAGCTACTGATGATTCTCCCACCGATGGGGATGAAGACATGCATTTCTTTGACAATCTTCTCAACGAAGACAATCCTTCGCCTCCATTTCCCACGGTCATTGCTATCGATACTCCGACTTTGAAAACGCCTCCCATCGAAAATCCTCCGGATTTAGAACTTAAGGAGTTGGCGCCCCATCTTGAGTATGTATTCCTTGAAGAAGAGAAGAAGTCGCCAGTCATCATTGCTAAGGACCTAAAGGAAGAAGAAAAAGCCCGACTTATCACCGTGTTAAAAGATCATAAGAAGGCTATTGCTTGGAAAATTTCTGATATTCGTGGAATTGATCCTCACTTCTGCACACACAAAATTCTCATGGAGGACGACTTTAAGCCCACAATTCAAAGCCAACGAAGGGTGAATCCAAAAATACATGAAGTCATCAAAACAGAGGTTATCAAACTTCTTGATGCGTGTATGATTTACCCTATTTCGGATTCACCATGGGTTAGTCCAATCCATTGTGTGCCCAAGAAGGGCGGAATAACCGTTGTTCCCAATGAACACAACGAGTTGATTTCTACTCGTCTCGTTACTGGGTGGAGAGTTTGTATAGACTACCACAAACTCAATGATGCCACGAGAAAGGATCATTTCCCTCTACCTTTTATGGACCAAATGCTTGAACGTTTAGCGGGTAATGAATATTACTGCTTTCTTGATGGTTTCTCGGGTTATTTCCAAATACCCATCGATCCCCAAGATCAAGAGAAGACTACATTCACTTGTCCCTATGGCACTTTTGCTTACAAAAGAATGCCTTTTGGCTTATGCAATGCCCCCAGAACTTTCCAAAGGTGCATGTTAGCTATCTTCCATGACATGGTTGAACAAACCATGGAAGTCTTCATGGATGATTTCTCGGTCTTCGGGGATTCCTTCTCTTCTTGCCTTGCCAATTTGGAACGTATGCTTAAGCGATGCGAAGACACTCGCCTTGTTCTGAATTGGGAAAAATGTCATTTTATGGTAAAAGAAGGCATCGTGCTGGGACACAAGATTTCCAAAGCCGGTCTTGAAGTAGACCGTGCTAAAGTTGATGTTATCGCCAAGTTGCCTCCACCTTTAACCGTGAAGGGTGTGAGAAGTTTTCTGGGTCATGCGGGCTTCTACCGTCGCTTCATCAAAGATTTTTCTCAAATCGCTCGCCCGATGACCCATCTCTTGGAAAAAGATACTCCTTTTATCTTTTCCAAAGAGTGTCTTGAAGCCTTCAACTCGCTTAAGGATAAGCTAACTAAGGCACCCGTCTTAGTTACCCCTAATTGGGAGCTTCCCTTTGAGTTGATGTGCGATGCTAGTGATTTTGCTATTGGAGCGGTTCTGGGACAAAGAGTGAACAAACACTTCCAACCGATCCATTACGCTAGCAAGACAATGACGGGGGCACAATTGCATTATACGACAACCGAAAAAGAGCTTTTAGCTGTTGTCTATGCCTTTGAAAAATTTCGCCCCTATCTTGTCCTTTCTACAACAATTGTGTATACCGATCATTCCGCGCTGAAGTACTTGTTGACTAAGCAAGATTCCAAACCAAGACTTCTTCGTTGGGTTTTGCTGCTCCAGGAATTTAAAATCGACATTCGCGATAAAAAAGGAGCAGAAAACCTAGCCGCGGATCATCTCAGCAGACTTGAGGATCCTTACCAAGGGGATCATCCGAACAAAGAAATCAATGATTCTTTTCCCTTGGAGACCTTAATGTCTATAAATTCGAATTCTGATGAAACCCCGTGGTTTGCGGACTTTGCAAACTACTTGGCGGGTGGAATTCTCAAGGAAGGGTTGACGTCTCAACAAAAGAAAAAGTTCTTCACCGACATTAATACTTACTTTTGGGACGACCCTTACCTATTCAAACAATGTGCCGACCTGATTATCCGCTGATGTGTTGACGGACCGGCAGCTTCAGAAATCCTTGATGCTTGCCACAAAGGACCAACCGGTGGTCACTTTGGTCCCAACTACACCGCCAAAAAAGTGTTTGATTCGGGATTTTATTGGCACTCCATATATCGTGACACTCACAATATGGTTAAACGATGTGATGTGTGCCAGAAACAAGGCACGATCACACATAAAGACGAGATGCCTCAGAATTTCATTCAAGAGTGTGAAATCTTTGATGTTTGGGGTATCGACTTTATGGGGCCATTCCCTTCTTCTAAAGGAAACAAATACATCCTTGTAGCCGTTGACTACGTCTCTAAGTGGGTTGAAGCCAAATCTTTACCCACTAATGACGCAAGGGTGGTTTGTAACTTTTTGAAAGCTCTTTTCGCTAGATTCGGTGTGCCTCGTGCCATTATTAGTGATCGTAGGACTCATTTTTGCAATGACCAATTTGCTAGAGTCATGGCTAAGTACGGTGTAAATCATCGTCTTTCCACAGCCTACCACCCACAAACTAATGGCCAGGCTGAAATATCCAACCGAGGACTAAAGCGAATTCTTGAAAGGACCGTGGGAGAGCATCGCGCCTCATGGGCTGATAAACTTGATGATGCTTTGTGGGCTTTTCGTACTGCATACAAGACTCCGATTGGTTGTACACCATATCGTCTCGTGTACGGGAAAGCGTGCCACCTCCCCATTGAGTTGGAGCACAAGGCTTACTGGGCCTTGAAGTGGGCTAATTTTGATATCAACAAAACCGGTGACCTACGCAAGATCCAACTCAATGAGCTCAATGAACTTCGGAATGAGGCTTATGAAAATTCTTTGATCTATAAGGAAAGAACTAAGCTCATTCACGACTCCAAGATCAAAAACCAAGAGTTCCATGTTGGAGACAAAGTCTTACTTTTTAACTCTCGGTTGAAAATCTTTTCCGGAAAGCTCAAATCTCGTTGGTCTGGCCCATTCACCATTGCCCAAATTTTTCCATATGGTACTCTCGAGCTCGCTCAACCTAATGGACCTAATTCTAAGGTGAATGGCCAACGAGTGAAGTAGTACTTTGGTGAGGACACCTCTCAGGAGGTGATTCCATCCCTCACCACGTTCCCCATGAACTAATTTTGGGTCGAGTCAGGCTCGTGACTCGGTTATCAAAAACAAGCGCTCCTTGGGAGGCAACCCGAGTATCTATCCTTTTATGTTTTTACCTCCTAAGTGTAGGGGGACCTGTATAGGTGTTTGTTTTTGTGTGGTGATGTGATTACAGGGATAAGTGCACTCTTGGAATCTTTGAAGAAATCGTGCTACCGTGTTATCCGAAATCCGGTTCTATCTCTCAACTATCGTGATTCAATTTTCTTCATACTCACATTTGAAATTGATCACTTTAGTCGTCTCTTCCTTAACTCGAGTTAACCAACGTGCACAATGTCATAAGTGTAGGGGAGACTTTTCCCACATGCTTAAACATTGAGGACAATGTTTATCTTAAGTGTAGGGGGGACTTCTATCGAAGTTTTAAGTGGACTTTTCCATGAAAATGCCTTCATTTAACCGGAAAATCATTTTTTTTAATATTTTTCAAATTTTTAATTAACTTTGGCCATTTAGTTGTAATTTTTAAAATTTTTATCGTTAATTTCATATGTATATATCCCGAAATAAAGTATAGTGGTGTAGCTAGTTTAGAAATCTTTGACATATTAGGCCCGTTGCGTTTATTTTGACTCAACCCGAATAGACTTATCCAAGTTTATTCTAGCTAGTATCCTTAACCATGTAGACCTTAATTGGTTTATTAGGCTAAGTGTCCACGGGTCTCATTACTTGAGATTTTAAATTATGGAGGACGATAAATGATAGAGTCAATTATAAGTCGGTATTCTTGCACAAGCTCACTTGGTGTAAATATTTTCCTATTCTCCCATCACTTGCTAATAATTTATCTGCAATAAGTAAGGTCGTACGATTAGAAAGGTTACTTAGCTTCTAGCCCAAGATCGTTTAAAAGTTGCTCGGTAATGATAAGAGTTCATAGCCAAGGCATAACTTATGAAGTGGGGCGCGAAGATTGGCGAGTCCGAAAAGGCCTAACAAGGCATGAGGATTCCATTTTATTGCTAAAGATCCAAAGTGATGTAAAAAGCATTATTCCCAAAGTCAATATGAAGGATCAAGACTCACGACGAAAAGCAATCAGCTCCCATAAAGATCATGGAGAAGTCTATCCGAAAAGACCCTAACAAGGTAGGATAAATAGATCCAAGTCCAAAAAGGAGGCGGATCGTTGTATCTCAAAATCCTAAATAGAGATTGAAGAAATAATCATGAAGTCGTGGTCAACAAGGTTGGAGTACCCCTCAAAAGTCTCCAAGTGAAGAAACTCTATTAACGATGAGAAGACCATTATCTCAAGCACGTCTCTCAAGATATGAAGTATGAAGTACATGCCAAATATCGGCCCGAGAAAGGTCTCAAATCGTGAACCAAGTTATGCCAATATATGAACTTTTTGATATCCCGAGAAGCAGCTTTAAGAGATTTTGTCCTTTAGCTAACTATTGATCAAATCGTCCTACTTTGCTTTCAGCCTAAATAAACTATCGAAATAAGTCCAAAAATGCATCTTCATGATCATTCTAAGACAAAAATAAAATATAAGAGATACACCTAGGAATAAGGGAGTTTAAGCATTTAATTAAGCCGTGTGTGTAAGTGTTTGATTTGCTAACTTATAATAACAATGATCTCGTTTTTAAGCTTAGTTTGGGGAACGTGAAACTTGAGGGTGATAAATCTTCGCAGCACCAAATCCCTAATATAAGTCCTTGATCTCTTTGCAAGTTATTTCTGTCCTTTTGTTTACTTTAAAGTTTTAATCTCTCTTAGTACTTTCGTTTTTGTTTAGTAGTATCTTAATAAGGCCAAGGTTGATCGATTATGAGAAAAGTGTAAATGTGCTTTGTCACTAAGCATTGCATGAGGGCATGGCAATGGTTAAGTGTAGGGGATTTGATAGGTGTGAAAACACCCATCCTTTTACCACTTAATTCTGGCTAAAACAATACCAAAACACGTATTTAATATCATTTGTTTGGAATTATGCGTGGTTTTTGTGTTTATTGTGTTTGCAGAGTCAACCGGATGAATATTGAAGAAAACATGGGATTGCATGGGTTTTATCAAGGAAAAAGACTCAAGACGAAGTCTATTGTCCAAGAGATGCAAAAGATTTGAAGTCATTGTGCCTATTTGAAGATTTATCGAAGAATAGAGCCAAAGATGGAAGATTCATATATGTCGAAGAACTCGAGTCTATTAAACAAAAGATTATAAGACGAGTTGGAATTATTCACCGACACTTCTAAAAAAATCCAAAGTCAGGAACGTTTATTTAAAGAGGCGTGAAGACTAAAGAAGAAAGAAGAAAAGAAGCCCGATATCAAAGCCCATTCACAAGCCCATACACACGCCTATATAAAGGCCCTTACTTCACAAATTTCACACACTTAGTTAGTCCTAGTTTAGTTTTTTCATTTTCTCTAGTTTTTAGAGAGAGAAAGTTCCATACTTTCTCTCACTAAACTTTTCCTTTGTTTTCATCTTTCAAATTTAAGCTTTCTTGTACTTTGGATTTCATTAATCTTAATCATGTTTAGCTTTTAAGTTCTTTAAGCTTTTTCTACTTTTCTTGATTTGTCCAAATCCTTAATCTGATTGTTGAAATTCCATACGGTTGGGATTATTGGATGTGTTCGTGATTAGAGTTTAATCTTTCTTGTTTCTTCTTAAGTTTGTACGTGGATAGACCATAAGCTTTCCATGCTTATTGGTTTATTACTTGTTTAAGCTTATTGTTTTCGGATTTCATATAAGTTTTAGTCTTTCAAAAGTTCCTTTCATAAAGTTCAAGATTTTTCGTTTCTACAAGTTGTTGAATTTAAGCCTTTTCAAGTTATTTAAGTTTCGAATTACTTAGCTTATTGTGTATGCTTGTTGAAATTTTAGTTACCACTATTTTCGAAACTGCTTTCATTCCATCGTAATACAAGGGTTTGTCCTCATTCTGACGGCTTCATTGGTATAGATCGCAATAACCTAAGAGGGTTTTACTTTTCGATCTGGTGGCTAACCACCCTATTCCGATCTGGATTGCGATCGCATATTGCGATCGCACATTCCGACGGGGTTTAGGTCCTTTTTAAGTCGAAACTCTGGCCAATTTTTGTTCTCCATATTCCGATAAGTACATACATTCCGATCTGGCTTTCCGATAGGACTTCATTCCGACAGATTAGTTTTCCGATGGTGATTAACAAGGACATTCCGATGGACCATTTTTGTACATTCCGATGCTTCTGATTTTATTGCATTCCGATAGTAATAATTTTCATTATTCCGATAGAACAAGTTTTTAAGCGTTAATTCATTCAAGTTTTCAAAGTAATTTTCTAATCTTTCCTTTATGTTTTCAAGCATTTACTTTTAACTCGTCAATTTAGTTTAATCTTTCAAAGCTCTAATTTACTCAATGCCATTTACATTTAATTGTTATTAGTTTAAAAATAGACAAATAAACCAACTCCTTTTTATAACCAAGAACAATTCATTCCACTTAGAAACGAGATCAATTCGAGAGGACATCGAGAGACATAATTGAACCCAAGGAAAAGCAGAGTATCACTTGACATGTGTCTCGAGATGTGAAACAAATAGAACCACAATATTAGGTTATTATGCCAGAATTTGCGGATCGGTTGGACTACTGATCAATTGTATGTCTGATCCCGTCTGCGGTCGGAGCCTCGGTTGCGATTGCTAGGTTAGTTGCTGTCATAGTAGTGGTTACTATCGTCATGTCTATCAGTTCCATGACGATCATTCTCATGACTGTGATTCATGTAACTATTCAGCTGAGTGGCCGGCTGGTACCGGTTTGCACTCATATTATTGAAACGACAACTGAATGACGTGTGACATGTAACTAAGAATTAGGGACAATGATTAATGAAAATCGTCTGATGGTGAAGCATCTTCTCGTCCGATCGCTTTGATCTAACGCCTTTGTCTTCGTCTTGAAAGATCTCTAGGTTGTGAACAGCATCAGCATCTCGTAGCGTCTCCAAACATCAACAACATCAACCCTAGTAACATCTCCAAGCTATGAGCGGCATCAGCAATCTTGTAGAATGTCAGCAAATGGACATATGCCTGAGATGATTCAGAATCGACTAGCGAATACTTGTGAAGTATTGCAAGTGAAATACACATGGATTTAGGTACGTGTAATATACATGGAATACGGTACATGGAGTACACATGGAATGCACATGAAATGATCAGTATGGGGTCGATCATTTGTCATGATTTATGAAAAATATATCGGTTAAACGGTTAGAAAAACCAGCATGATAACCTGGCAATATTAGCATAGACATCATTCTGGTTGTATCGAGAAACGTTAAAGTGTGGTTACCCAAAATTCAACGATGATTTTCCGGAAAGCATAATCAATGAAAACCAACCATGACTATCATGAAAGCAGGATTCAATGAAATCCAACAATGTCTTGCATGAAAGCATAACTAACAAAAGAGGCGTAAGACGTAATCAACATGAAGACGGAAGTATCATGAAAAAACATGAACAATTTAACATCAAGGAGTGTATAACATAATCAGCATGAAACTTAAGTTAACCATGACAGTATGAAAACATACTTGACATAAAACATAGTAACTTATGAGGGGACATGAAAAAAAAATTATGCCACTAAATCATGAGAGAAAATTTTATGCATGAAAACAGTGCATGAATACATGATGCAGTTTATAAAAACCTTTATATGCGCGAGGGACGCCTATGGGTCGGTCCCAAAACAAAAGACATGGCGAGGGGACGCCTATGGGTCGGTCCAAAAGTTTCGATAAAAGCACATACGACTAAATAGGGCCAGTCCTGTACCAACCATTACTTAATCATAATTCCTGCAACAATGATACATGAAACATAAATAAGTGAAAATCATCTGTCAAAACTTATTAGAAAAAATTTTATGTGTCCAATTATGAACTACTGGGTTCAGTTCACATTAATCACAGTTCCCGAGGAACATCATGCATGAAACAATGACAGATACTAAATATGAATGACGGTTGTCCATCCATATTAGTGAAACGATATCGATGAAAACATCAAGGTTAAAACATCCAGGTGCTGAAAACATCATGGTTGAAACAACAATGTGCTGAAAACATCAATACGTGGAATAACAAACGTTGGCTTAGGAAGCTCCTTATGACTACCCACTAGTCACAGGTCAAGTTTTAGAGCCTACAGGTCGAAGCCTTGTCTCTAATCCCATAATTGTAACACCCCATTTTGATAAATGGAATGTCACGCGTAATTATGGCGTGTCATCAAAGCAGACAAGGATAAATGTCCAAACCATTACATGACCATAGGGTAAACCTGAATCAAACATCGGTTCCCAAACATAAGCCCAAAACATAATAAAGTAAATGAAAAGAATGGAAGACTTAAACAAGCATAAATATATGAAGGCAAAAGGAGAAGAAGTCTATGGCAGCTTCCATCCTATGCACGTCCTCCAAAATGCTCGAGTCTTTCCTTGGGTACCTGCCTTTTTGGGACATGGAAAGGAAAGTACGCTCAGTGCACGGACGTACAAGTAAAGCATGAATAATATAATCATATAAGCATGAAACAGCGGAAGAAAACTAAGTCCTGGATAACCCGGTTATATCTTAGTAAAACTGGTTTTATAGTTTGAAAAGCCTTATGTTTATCTTGTAAAAACTGTTTAACATATTTTACCATTAGCCAATATAGTTCATGAAAATCAACGTGCATGAATACTTGGAGGGGTGACCTCGTCATGCAAATTAGAGGGGTTGCCTCTAATTTAATATACTGGTTTTGGGTAGGAGGGATCAGCTCCTTGTGAAGGATGCAAGGCACACACCACATTCACACTGAGTAATCTGCTGAAAACATGTAACTAGGATGCACCCATACGCCCCACATGATAAATATAATAATATGGCCAAAAGCTGAAGGGACGCCACGATCAATCACTCTGTCGTGGGGAAGTCATAACACTAGTGCCTCTAGTGTTATGGTTATGGTACCTCCATAACTAGGTGAAACTGGTCATGCATGTATATGGCTTCAGGTATTCTAAATTAAACATAAGCAATCAAACATATAAACTTATACTATGGGAAAATAGTTGGCTGCATACGGGGAATCCTAATAAGGAAAGAATGTCCATACTGGAAGGACGGGAATCCGTACCTTATGTCCAAGTTAACGATGAAGACGAACGGAAGAGAGTCCTACTTCGGTATCACTAACGCTACATAAATACATACGTGTATAAGTATCTGATTACTAAGTACGTAACTGGTTTTATATCATGTCTTAGCTTGTTTTATATGTTCATGTCATGTTTTACTGTTTTAAGCTTTATACTGTGTTTATCTTATATTCTATCTATTCTGATTAAGTATTACTTGTATTTCATGTATTATTATACTTGTTGTGTAATAATAAGTAACTTTCTAAAAATAGCAGGTTTCCTAAAATAGAAAGTTTCCAAAAATAGAAAGTTACCAAAAATAGAAAGTTTCCAAAAATAGAAAGTTTCCAAAAATAGAAAGTTTCCAAAAATTGAAAGTTTCCAAAAATAGAAAGTTTCCAAAAATAGAATTACTGCTTAAAATAGATAAGTTTCTAAAAATAGAAAGTTTCCATAAATAGATTAGCTGCCTTAATTAAATAAGTTTCTAAAAATAGAAAGTTTCCATAAATAGATATAAGCTGGTTAAATAAGCTAATTATATAAGCTTAAGTGTTTTTCTGATTATTATTCTAAGTCATGGGATTATAAAGTATAGTTTATTAGTTATTACATGTAAATTACATAAACTATAGGTTAAAAGTATTAATTAAATATAACATGATTTTAATTAAATAAAGGTAAAATACTTAGGTTAAAACATGTATTATTAACTATTAATAATATAACCTAAGTCATGTTACTTAATTAATTATAGCCATGGTTTTAAAAAATTAATTAATTATAGAGTCTAATTAAATATAAATACTTAGGTTAAAATTCATGAATTACTAATTAAATTATAACCTAAGTCATGTACATTAAATTAATGATGTCATGTTTTTATTAATTTAATTTAAGTCTAAAACATAACTAGTAAAAATCATAAACCTAAAAAATAATTCATGAACCAGGCCCGTGACTAAAACCATGAACCGAACCTGTAACCAACACCATACCCCGACCAAGGTCGGGGTTCCCTTGCCCCTTGCTGCTGCCGTGACACCATCACCACCATACCGAGACCATATGGTCTCGGTCGTGTGTAATAAGCCAAGCCGAGACCCCCATGGGGCTCCGTTAGGCGTCGGCTAGGAACAAACACCCCTAAAACCCTTGTTTGATTTACCCCATGATTATTAATATGTTTAAAAATACTTGTTTTTAATTAGTTAATTAAAAAAACATCATGATTTTATGTGATTCATTAAATCAAAACATAAAAGAAAAGGTTATACCGAATACGTGAATCAAATGATGACGAAAACACACGAATCCTTGCAAATTTTTCAAGATCAAAATCAACCCGAACACCCCTCTATGGTGTTTATAAGTGGCGGCCAAAAGGAAGACAAAAAGGAAGAACTAGGGTTTTCTTTGTTTTCTAATTTTTGTAAATATGAAACATGTTTTCCTCCTTTTTCCATGTTTAGTAAAAGTAATGGGCTAAACCTTTTTCTATTCCTAATTTCATGGTATATGAGGCCCACATGGGGTATGATGTTGAGATTTTGCTACCCTTTTAGGAAAAAGAAGCAACAAAGTAGGACAAGTAAGCACGACGATTTAGGAAAACCGTGTGTGAATGACCCAATTAAGTTCGTTCTCAAGGAGGCTAGTGTGTTATGTGTGTAATGATTTGGATTAATTTGTGATTATATTTGAGAAAAGAAAAATAGAGAAGGGATTAGAAGAGAATGACGGTTATCAAGACGGATTAAACTAATTCTAAAAAAAAGCGCACACGTAAAGTCGTAAAAACCACCAAAATTAAAATTAATTCCTAAAATTTCCTAAAAATCACCAAAAATCCCTAATAATGTTCTAAGAGTTTACAAAAAATCAAAACATGCAAAAACCTTTTAATTAATTAGATAATGACTTTTTAATGCTAATTAAAGCCCTAAAAATCAAAATTAATTATCAAAAAGCCCTAAACAAGATTTTCAAGTTTGTAAACCTCAAAAATACTCTAATTAAGCTAAAAACTTTTTTTCAAAATTTTAAAACCAATTAAAACTATTTTTAAATAATCAAAAACTCTTAAAATCAATTAAATCTTAAATTAATTATAACAAATAATTAAAAGACCTAAAAAATATTTGGAAAGTTGCAAAAATCCTAATTAAGTATTTAGAACCTAGGAAAAATATAAAAACCTAGAAAATCAGACTTCTAATTTTTAATAATAAAATAATATTAAAATAATATTAAAAATCCAAAAATTATAAAAAATTATAAAAACTTGCAAACTAGCTTAATTTAACCTAAATAACTCAGAAATGAAAGTGAAATTACCTAAATACCCCTATTGGGCCTAGAAAATGGGCCAAACCCAAAACAGTCCCTTATTGGGCTTAATTAAGGCCCAATAAGAAAAAGTGCTCAAAATAAGTTCAAAAAGCACAGGTTGACTCAAAATTTGATTTTAAACAACTTTTTCCAAAGGCCCAAAAGCTGAAAATGTGAAATAAGCTAACTTATAATAAGCAGCTTATTCTTAATGGGCTTTTTGGCCCATTAAGCTATAAGCTGATGCCATAAGCTAAAATTTAACACACAACCTTCTTTTGACCTAACAAAGACTTCTGTAAAAAGAAATTTCAAATAAGACCACTCAATAAGCCAGAAACAAGTCAACAACTTATTCACAAAACGACAAAATAGTCGTTTTTATGATCTAGACTACCTCAGAAGCTGATTCAAGTTGCAAAATGTTTCTTTTGACAAAACTAAGCTTAAAAACCAAAGAACTTTCAAATAAGCACACTCAATAAGATGGAAAATCAAATAAGCACTTATCTTAAAAGTCAAACAAGTTGGTTTTCTAGTGAAAAGTCAAAGTCAAAGTCTGATAAGCTCCAGTTCACTTAAATGGGTCAAATAATGAAGATCTATTACAAAAAATAAGTTGTTGCAAGTCAGAATAAGCTAGAATAGCCTATTGATAAGCTGATGATAAAATTGCACTAGCAGGGGCTAGTTTTGGATGTTGAGCAGTGGGAACTTTTCCCACTGCTTGACTATTTTGACTTGTTGTCTTTAGTGACTTTTTCTTGGATTCAGTTTTCACAAAGGCACCCAATTGATCTTTGGATCAAAAGGAGTCAATAACAAGCAAAATAACACAATCACAAACAGCCAATTGATACAGTTTAATCAATTTATCACCAGATATAGCACAGACATGAACAATGAGCAGTTTAGCATTCAAGATCAGTTTTAGCACAAATCAGCCAACCAAATTCAACCAAATGCACACACAAGCTATAATAAACTCCAATAAGCAAGTCTAAACAGGTTTCATGCACTGGTTCAAAGAATTAAGCAAGATCCAAGCTATGAAGGTTACTGATGAACACTACACATGCAGATTTTAACTTTTGCTGATGTATTTGACACACAAGCCAATTTCAACACCTCAAATCTTTCAAACAGGTTATGTTAACTTTGTTTAAACCACTTTTATCCCTAAGCATGCATACACACTAAGTGTTCCCAAAATCCTAGGTCAAAACAAGCAGAAACAAGGTCTTAATAGCATATTGATCAATTCAAGTGTTCAAACCCAAAAACTTGCAGCAAAACACTCTCAAACAAAGTTATAACAGATACAAAGCATAAACAACACTTTCCCTTAACACAAAATCAGATTACAAGCATAAATCAGTAGACCCAAACACCCCTTTAACTTTTTCAAATCAAGATTTTCAAAAGCAAAACAAGATTTCAGGCCAACCAAACATCAATTAACACTCAAACAAGTCTAATAAACAGATTCAAGCAAGAACAAGCCACAAAATTCACAAGAACAACAGATTCATACAAATATCACCAAAAATCACAATTTATGCAGATTTGGAGATTAAGTAAGCAAACCTCATGGATGTACATCCACACCCACGAATTTTGAGCTTATGTGCTAGCAAGAACAAGCACAAGCTTCCACAAAAGCCTGCTAAGATTCAACAAGGGTTAAGCACAATAACATGTAAAATCAGAAACTTGGAAAAATCTTGATTGATGCAAACTTGTTACCCCACACTTGATTATCCCCAAGTTATAAGCCTCACCACACCTTAACCAACTCAGTTAGGATGCTATGATCAGCCCTATAGCCCAAGAATTCCAAGATTGGAACAAGACTTAGCAAAATATCAAGAAAATGAGGAAAATATGCAAACTTGTGCACACTCCTCTTTTGAAAACAGGTTTTGAACTTTAAGAACTACAAAGCATATAACAAATGAAAGCAGTAAACAAGAGTGGCCAATGACTTTTCTTCAAGATTTCAAACTCAATTTCATTAAACTTGAAATAGGATTTACAGAAACTTGAACCAAGGAAAAATCAAAAGCAAACGTCTAATGAAGCACCCTAAGGCCTTTATATAGGCATACAAATGACTAAGGAACAGCTAAAAACTTAAAACCCTAGTGCTTGATCTTCCAAAAATGCCCTTGAGGTCTTTGTCTTCTTTGGAGAATCATGTGACTTTTCTTGTTGTGTAGTGGCAGCTGGCATGTGTGAGAGCATCCAATGGTGTATATGCAGCTTAGAAAGTAAGCATGTATCTCAAACGTTGGATTGCTGCCACTTTTTTGGCAGTATGCATGGGTGTGGAGCAGGGGAGTCACAAGGAGACAAATGGGGTGATGAGGTGTCCATGTTTAAGGTTGGGTTGTGTTTAGTATCCACTTAATCTTAAATCTGGAGGGGATGGCTGCTTAATTCTTGTTTAGTCAAAAATCCCCAAATCGTGTAAAGAACACCAAGAACAAGGTTTTAATCCGTTTGCATTTTTAAATAGGTGTTTAGCGCCAAGTTTAAACTAATCTGTTAGGATTAGTTTAATAAATAAATGTGAGTGGATGGTGAGGTGGAAGCAGGGAGCAATGTGATTGGTGGAGGGGTGGTAGTGGGGCACGTGTCACCCCACTACTGGTTAAGGTATCTATTGTTTCGCCCAGGTTTAACCCCTCACTTCTTTCCCTTTTGTCATTTCAATTTAAAAAGCTGTCAGCGCTCATTTAAGCTTTGTCAACTTTGGACTTTTTGCATTTTTGGCCCAATAACTTTTGTAAAGTGAATTCAGGGGTATTTCTTGCCATAATTGAATTCTTCAAGGGCTGGTTTGGTATTTTCTTCAAAGGTAATGGTCTTGACTTGTATGATTGTCATCTTGGAGGACTGAAATTGCCAAGTCTTGATAAATGAGGGACCATTTTTGCCAATTGTTGAAAGTTGAGGGTCCTTTTTGTAATTTTGGATTTTTCAAAGGACCAAACTTGTCATTTCTTGTACTTTGAAGGACTTCATGATGTATTTGACTTTGTGGATGATATTGGTTGACAATTTAGCTTTGTTGAGGGGCTAAACTTGCTAATTCTTCAAAGTTAAGGGCCCTTTTGGTAATTTTGACAAACTTTAGGGACCAAACTTGTAATTATGAGGATACAAGGGTATAAAGTGTCAATTCTTCATAATTGGAGGACCCTTCTTCAGAATTCTTCAAATCTTCAAGGGTTGATCTTGGGAAAGTCTTCACTAGGGCTTGGTTCATTGTGCGGCTTCGTTTCCCGTGTTCGTTTTTGCATGTTTCTTGTGATCTTTTGTCATTATCTCAATATCCGTACCTAAAATACACAAGCAACAAACACAAGCATATATTTGGGTATTTTGATGATATTTAATGCATTTTAAGCCCTATTTGGAAGATGAGACTATGTATAAAAGCAGTCTCATCACTCCCCCATACTAAACCATTGCCGTGCCCTCACGCAATGCTAAAATAAAGTATCAAAGCATCTCCAAAATTCATTTTATTCACTTTATTTGAAAGATAAACTAGCTACACTACTACTATTACTACTACTACTTGTGTTATAGACATAATGTATGATTTTCATCGCAAAATGGGACGTTTAGGTTCATAGAATAAGAACACGTGAATGCTTCGTTAGAAATAATTTCGTCATCCTCGATTTTCACTCCAATTCCATGCTAAGCGTGCAACGAGATCATTGTCATTATAAGTTAGTAATGCTAACACTACTCATATGCCCTAATCACGTACTTATTCTCCCATTATTCCTAAGTTGTATCTCTTATATTTTATGATGTCTTGAATGTTTCACGAGGATACATTGTTGGACTTATGCGATAATAGAGATTTAGGTCTAAAAATAGAGTCCTAACGGTGTAACTAAGACCATCAAATCAATAACCCCTCCTAATAGACGACGATGTTAAAAAATTAAGTTGACAAGAAGAATCGATAAACACGGTTTTATAACGGTTTTGAACATGAGACTTATTACCAAGACTTTTATACGCCCCCTAACGGAAGGGCCTTATTATCTTTGGTTTACCTCCATCTTTTATTCAACTTCGCCATGAAGCTTTTATTATGACTTCGGTCTTGCCTTGCCTTTTATTATCCGCCTCATCGGTGGTTTTATTAGCCAAAGACGTATATCCTCACGCTAAGGCGAATTTTGGATCTTTAAAGCTTCGAAGATTAAGGCTTGATTCACTTTCAATTTTGCATAGATTTTTCGGCCTTGTGAGGCTTCAAATTGTTTGCTTGATTTAGGTGAGCACTTGAAATCTTATTATTGGGTGAAGCTTTCGATTATTGGGGTGACAATACTTCAAAACCGTGACGCTGGCGATACCTTAATGTCTTCCCAATTTAATTACACGGAAGCTACTAGAAAAGACTAGAAACCCAACAATCCCAACTAAACCGCTAAGTCAATATTTATTAAGCAAAAAATATTTACATGCGAAGGGAGAATAAGCAAACAACGAGAACACATGAGTTTTTGAAAGAATATGAGTACTCTACGTTTAGCATAGTAACTTATAATTAACTCTATCATTTCTCGTCCTCATTTAAGAGACTTAGCCTAATGTGTAGTTAAGGAATCAAAGCTAAGTGCTCAACACGCACGGTCGAGTCAAAAATTACTCTTATTCTCGCCATCGGAAAATCTACATTCGTATCTTCAAACACTTATAAAACATGAGAAAAATTTAAAATTTGGCCATTTTTAGCCTTATTTTGCAACAAAACGATAAACAAAACGATAAACTTTGGAAAGCGTGAAGGTTTGGCAAGGCAAGTATCTATTCACCCCCCCATACTAAAGTTAAACATTGTCCTCAATGTTTCGAGTCTAGGGGTGCAAACACCCCCATACTAGAGACGTAGTCGAATGCCTAATCTAGCATGGAAAGGGTGTAACCATTAAATTAATAGCCGTTTATGAAGTGTGCTAAAAACCTAAGGTTAGAACATCAAAAGGATATATCATGGATATTGAGAAATGTCTCCAATAGCAAACGATCGAGTGCTCTCATAGAACGAACAAGAGAGGCTCCAATCTTGAAGATCATGATCTAAAAACCACATATCACAAACAACCACGAAAAAAAGGTTGGAAGGGCACAAATCCCCACACGTAAGCTACATTAGACTAAGAAAGCGATAATATGTACATAGGATAAGCATGGGACTCCCCCACGAGGCTCCTCGTTTTTGATTACCGAGTCATGAGCTCGACTCGATCCCCTCAACACTAATTATCATTGGGGAAGGTGACTTGGTCGAGGTAGTTCAAGGATGGAACTTCCCCACCAAAGTAGTGCTTCAACCTATGTCCATTCACCTTGAAGTTAGGACCATCATCTTGAGCTAGCTCGATGGTCCCATATGGAAACACTTGAGTCACGGTGAATGGACCGGACCAACGGGATTTCAATTTACCGGAAAATATTTTCAATCTTGAATTAAAAAGTAAAACTTGATCCCCAATGTTAAAAACTTTTTAATTTTTGAATCATGCAACTTTTTAGTTTTCTCTTTGTAAATCAATGAATTTTCATAACCAATGTCTCTCAATTCATCCAATTCATTTAGTTGCATTTTCCGGTGTTTTCCCGCGGTCTCCATGTCATCATTACAATGCTTTAGGGCCCAATAAGCCTTGTGTTCTAACTCGATAGGTAAATGACAATTCTTTCCATACACACGCTTATAGGGAGTGCACCCAATGGGCGTCTTATGAGCGGTCCTAAAGGCCCATAAAGCATCGTCTAACTTATCCGACCAAGATTGTCGGTTTTCCCCCACGGATCTCTCCAAGATCCTCTTCAATGCTCGGTTTGAAACCTCGACTTGCCCACTCGTTTGTGGGTGATAAGCCGTAGAAAGACGATGTGTAACCCCATATTTCCTTAAGACTCTTTCGAATTGGTCATTACAAAAATGGGTTCCACGATCGCTTATGATCGCACGAGGGGTTCCAAACCTAGCAAACAAACTTTTCAAGAACTTAACTACCACACGAGCATCATTAGTGGGCAAGGCCTTCGCCTCCACCCACTTAGATAGGTAGTCAACCGCAACAAGGATGTACTTATTACCACGAGATGATGGGAACGGCACCATAAAGTCTATACCCCAAACGTCAAAGATCTCACATACTTGAATGATATTTTGTGGCATTTCATCTTTTTGTGAGGCTTTTCCTTGTCGTTGGCATGCATCACAAGACTTCACAAGGATTTGTGCATCTCGGTAAATAGTAGGCCAAAAGAAGCCGGCATCAAACACCTTCTTAGCCGTGAGATTAGCACCGTGATGACCACCCGTGGGTCCCTCATGGCAAGCTCTAAGGATGTTAGAAGCTTCGGTGCCAAAAACACAACGTCGGATGATTTGATCCGCACAAGTTCGAAACAAGTAAGGGTCGTTCGAAAAATAGAACTTGACATCACGAAAGAATTTTCGTTTTTCTTGAGTTGTCATACCCTTAACGATGAAGTTACCCGCATGGTAATTTGCAAAATCCGCAAACCATGGGGTAGAAGAATCAAGCTTAGAATTCACTACACCAAGTGTCTCGAGCGGAAATGTTTCGGTGATTTCCTTGGGCTCGTAAACACTCTGGTGAGGATCTTCCAAACGAGAGAGATGATCGGCCGCTAGATTCTCGGCTCCTTTTTTGTCAACAATGGTGTGATCAAATTCTTGAAGGAGGAGAATCCAACGAAGTAATCTCGGCTTTGCATCTTGTTTAGCCATGAGATACTTGATAGCCGAATGGTCCGTATACACTATGCATTTCGTCAAGACGAGGTAAGGTCGGAATTTCTCAAATGCATACACCACGGCAAGGAACTCCTTTTCCGTTGTAGTGTATTTAAGTTGAGCCTCGGTCATCGTCTTGCTAGCATAGTGGATAGGCAAGAAGTGCTTTTCATGACGTTGCCCCAAAACGGCCCCAATAGCGTAATCACTTGCATCACACATAAGTTCAAAGGGGAGGTTCCAATTTGGAGCAACAAGAATGGGAGCTTCGGTAAGTTTCCTCTTAAGGATCTCAAAGGCTCGTACACAATCTTCGTCAAAGACAAAACGTGCTTCTTTTTCAAGAAGATGTGTAATGGGTCGAGAAATCTTCGAGAAATCCTTGATGAATCGTCGATAAAAGCCCGCGTGGCCTAGGAAACTCCTAACTCCCTTGACGGTTTTGGGATGAGGTAATTTGGCGATGACGTCTACCTTAGCTTGATCTACCTCAATCCCCGCTTTCGAGACCTTGTGCCCTAAGACGATTCCACTCTTAACCATAAAATGACACTTTTCCCAATTGAGCACAAGGTTGGTTTCCTCACAACGTTTTAACATTCTCTCAAGGTTCGACAAACACGAAGTAAAGGAATCACCAAACACGGAAAAGTCATCCATGAAGACTTCCATCGTCTTCTCGATCATATCATGAAAAATAGCCATCATGCATCGTTGAAAAGTTCCCGGTGCATTACAAAGTCCGAACGGCATTCTACGATAGGCAAACGTTCCATATGGACACGTAAACGTAGTTTTTTCTTGATCACGAGGATCGATGGGAATTTGGAAGTAACCGGAAAAACCATCTAAAAAGCAATAGAAATCGTTTCCCGCAAGACGCTCCAACATTTGGTCCATGAAGGGCAAGGGAAAATGGTCTTTTCGAGTGGCTTCATTCAACTTTCGATAGTCAATGCACACTCTCCATCCGGTCACGAGTCTAGTGGGAATCAACTCATTGGCATCGTTTGGCACAACGGTCATCCCTCCCTTTTTAGGGACACAATGGATAGGACTCACCCAAGGGCTATCGGAAATAGGGTAAATCATTCCCGCGTCAAGGAGTTTAAGGACCTCCTTTTTGATGACGTCGTGAATTTTGGGGTTCACCCTCCTTTGACTTTGGATTGTTGGCTTGAAATCCTCCTCCATTAAGATTTTGTGGGTACAAAACTTGGGATCGATCCCCTTAATGTCGGATAACTTCCACGCAATCGCCCCTTTGTGATCCTTAAGAACATTGACAAGTGCGGTTTTTTCATCATTCGAAAGTTCCTTCGCAATAATAACCGGCAACTTGTCGTCCTCCTCCAAATAGACATATTCGAGGTGAGGAGGTAAATCTTTCAACTCGAGAATAGGTGGTTCCTCAAGTGAAGATTTGGGCTCGATACTCATAACCTCCTCGGGTGGAGGAAATGGGAAATCGTTAAGAAAATCCTTGATAATCGAGAAGTCCTCATCGTTGTCGAGGTCTTCGTCACAAGTACGTGGAACATTGCATTCTTCCAACGTAAAACCACCACCTTCAAAAGGAGTGAAGGTTGGTGTCGAATTATCAAGAATTGGATCCAACATAGTGGGATTGCCACTAGTTTCTTCATCACCAAAACCTAGAACTTCTTGTGAAAATTCCTCGCAAACCACGTCAATCATATCAACGAGGTTTATAGTTGCAACGGAATAAACATGAGAAATTTGAGAGTTTTGAGTTGCGTTTATAACAAGTTCCTCGTCGTTGAAACGTAAGGTGATCTTTCTAGCATGCACATCGATCAAAGCCATAGACGTATCTAAAAACGAACGACCTAAAATAAGAGGAACTTGAGGATCCGTGGGGATGTCAACAACAATGAAGTCTACGGGATAGTAGAACTTCCCCACTTTCACAAAAACGTCTTCCGCCAAACCACATGCAGGAATTGTGGAATGGTCGGCCAACTCGATAGACATTAGTGAAGGAGTAAGATTAGGAAGATTGAGCGACTTGAAGATTGCAAGTGGCATCAAGTTAATTCTAGCACCAAGATCGGCCAAGGCGAAGCATTCTTCCATGTCTTGGATTGCACAAGGGATCAAAAATTTACCGGGATCACCGACTTTTTGAGGTATGCGATTAAGATAAACCGACGAACAACTAGACAATTGGTGCAATTTCTCCTTGTTGTTCAACATACTCTTAAAGTTAGCGGCAAATCGAGGCATCATGACCAAGGCATCGGCGAAACTCACATTAAGGTGCAAATCACGAAACATTTTCATAAAAAGCTCAAATTGGTAATTGTCGCGCTCTTGACGTTTCTCCTTCCTAAGTCTCGATGGATAGGGCAAAGGTGGTGTGGGTTGAGGCATAGTAGGCATAGCCTTTGGAATCTCGGGTTCCAATGATGGTAATGGGTCAACCGTAGGTGTGGTATGAGCGGTACTTCGTGGGATTGGAACATGCTCCTTTTGGACCACCACCTCGGGTTCTTCCTCAATTGCTTCCTCCGTAGGAGCAATTGGTTGAGGAATCGGCTCCTTAAGTGTCTTACCACTACGTGTGGTAATCACTTTCATCTCACCCTTAGGGTTGGATATTGTGTTACTAGGAAGACCACTTGACGACGGTTTACACATTATTGCCTCAAACATAGACGAGATTTTATCTTCAAAATTAGATTGCCTCAATACGGCTTCGGTTTGCCTTTTCTCGGCCTTAAGCATCTCTTGTTTAATCTCATGTTGCCCTTGTTCCATTTTTTGTTGGTTTTGTTGCAACCTAGTGACATTTCCTTCCATCTTGTTGGTGTGGATTTTAAGTTCATTAGCTAACTCATTTTTCAACTCTTTCTTCAAGTCGTTTTTGAACTCGGATCTTAGGCTAATTATTTCTCTTTGAATGTTGTCAAACCTAGCATCATTACCACTAGCATATTCAACAAACTCACTTGGAAGATCTTTCAACGTTTGCAAACTCTTGTTGTTATTTTGAAAATCATTTTTGTTTGAAACTTGATTATTAGCCCCTTGATTCCCATAATTTCCCTTGTTATAATTGTTCTTAAAACCAACTTGATTGTTGCGATAGTTGTTAGCATTTTGATTTGATCCAAAACCCGGTGGAGTCATTTGATTAGAGCGGGAAACTTGACCGTTTTGGTTGTAATTTCCCGTGGCCGCAAAGGCACTCGAAGTGTTACCACCGTTGGTAATGCACTCGGAGAAATCATGACCTCCACCACAATACATGCAAGAAACCTCAACCGCTTTAACCGTAGCGGGAGCACTTGGTTCACCAACTTTAAACTCAATCAAAAGTCCTTTCAACTTATCAAAAATCTTGTTTTCCAAGTTCGCCTCAATTTGGCAAGCATCGATGGTATTAGACAAAGAAGGTGAAGCCGAAGACGAAGCCTTACGAACACTAGACGTGCTACGAGGACTATACACCTTAGATCTATTTTCAATAATCACCAAAGCTTCCTCAACCGTTTTACACAAAAAATTACCACCCGCGGCGGCATTCAAATAATCCCTTTCATGATCATTAAGTCCATTGTAAAACGTGTCAATTTGATGCAAATCGGAAAAACCGTGATGAGGACATTCATGTAACATTTCCTTAAACCTATTCCAAGCCGTTAAAAAACTTTCATTAAATTCTTGTGAAAACTTTGAAATCTCGTTTTTCAAGTGCGTAGTCTTAGAGGGCGGAAAAAATTGGTTCACAAACTTAGACACGAGATCCTTCCACGTCAATATAGAATTGGGTGGCTCTTTCTCTAACCAAATTTTTGCGGGCCCCGCTAAGGAATACGGAAAAAGCATCATCTTAATCGAGTCGTTGGACACATCCTTAAACTTGCAAGTAGCGGTAAGACGATTGAATTGGCGGATATGGTTGTGAGGATTGTCCTTCTCATCACCACGGAATTTGTTGTTTTGAATCATGGACAACAAACCCGTCTTAACCTCAAAATTCTCCGCAAGGATAGCGGGAATCACAATAGCCTCTCCATAACCCTCGGTGGGTGCTTGAAGTAACTCCATCATAGTTCGATTCGCCATGGTTGGTGCTTCTCTTACAATGGGTTCGTCAATAGGAGACTCCTCACTAGAATTGTTTGGAGTGATAGATTTGTTTTTTCGTTTACGAGCACGTCTTGCTTGATTTCGAGTTAGCATAAACGTCACGTACAACGAGGGGACGAGCAAAGAAGATTCTTTTTGGTGTTTTGTATTTTTTCAATTTTTTTGTGGTTTTTTGATTGTATTAACTTTTTTTTTGGAACTTGGTGAAATGTATTAGGTAGACAAAAAGTCCACAAATCTCCTCACTAATCAAATCTCTTGATTAACGAAGCCTCAAGGAATGAAAACGAACACGTGGAGTGAACGCCTTCGATGACTTTAGAACGATGGTGGAACACCAAATCGTTCAAGAGGGTTTAATCAAATTGAAACCAAGAAAATATATATGATACTTAGTAATACTTTGGGCGGCAAAACCCTCGATTCACTCTCACAATCAAATACTCACAAGCAAGCGGGGAAACGAGGCGGCGCGAAGCACTTAAGAGCCTTTTTCCTTAGGATATATTTTATAATATCCGCCTTATACCCACCTTATAGTTTGTATTTTCAAGATTAAGCTTCACGAAAGTATTTATCTATTTTTGCCTTTTTCTTTGGTTTGAGATTCGAATACAATGATTGGGTAATGACCTCCCAAGTCAAGGTTGTGATTGCTCACGTATTTGGAGTACTTGTGTTTTTATTGTTCTACGTATACAATATAGTAATAATATTCACACAAAAACCGAAAAAACGATAATACGTATTAGTAGAGTGCTATTAATACAAATACTAATTATGGTTAGTATAAAAACAACAATGCCAAATCAAAACACAACACGCCTCCCCGGCAGCGGCGCCAAAATGATGTTGAGTAAAACTACACCTTTAGGAAAAGGATGCAATAAATAGGGCAAGTGAGCACGACGATTTAGGAAAACCGTGTGTGAATGACCCAATTAAGTTCGTTCTCAAGGAGGCTAGTGTGTTATGTGTGTAATGATTTGGATTAATTTGTGATTATATTTGAGAAAAGAAAAATAGAGAAGGGATTAGAAGAGAATGACGGTTATCAAGACGGATTAAACTAATTCTAAAAAAAAGCGCACACGTAAAGTCGTAAAAACCACCAAAATTAAAATTAATTCCTAAAAATTCCTAAAAATCACCAAAAATCCCTAATAATGTTCTAAGAGTTTACAAAAAATCAAAACTTGCAAAAACCTTTTAATTAATTAGATAATGACTTTTTAATGCTAATTAAAGCCCTAAAAATCAAAATTAATTATCAAAAAGCCCTAAACAAGATTTTCAAGTTTGTAAACCTCAAAAATACTCTAATTAAGCTAAAAACTATTTTTCAAAATTTTAAAACCAATTAAAACTATTTTTAAATAATCAAAAACTCCTAAAATCAATTAAATCTTAAATTAATTATAACAAATAATTAAAAGACCTAAAAAATATTTGGAAAGTTGCAAAAATCCTAATTAAGTATTTAGAACCTAGGAAAAATATAAAAACCTAGAAAATCAGACTTTTAATTTTTAATAATAAAATAATATTAAAATAATATTAAAAATCCAAAAATTATAAAAAATTCTAAAAACTTGCAAACTAGCTTAATTTAACCTAAATAACTCAGAAATGAAAGTGAAATTACCTAAATACCCCTATTGGGCCTAGAAAATGGGCCAAACCCAAAACAGTCCCTTATTGGGCTTAATTAAGGCCCAATAAGAAAAAGTGCTCAAAATAAGTTCAAAAAGCACAGGTTGACTCAAAATTTGATTTTAAACAACTTTTTCCAAAGGCCCAAAAGCTGAAAATGTGAAATAAGCTAACTTATAATAAGCAGCTTATTCTTAATGGGCTTTTTGGCCCATTAAGCTATAAGCTGATGCCATAAGCTAAAATTTAACACACAACCTTCTTTTGACCTAACAAAGACTTCTGTAAAAAGAAATTTCAAATAAGACCACTCAATAAGCCAGAAACAAGTCAACAACTTATTCACAAAACGACAAAATAGTCGTTTTTATGATCTAGACCACCTCAGAAGCTGATTCAAGTTGCAAAATGTTTCTTTTGACAAAACTAAGCTTAAAAACCAAAGAACTTTCAAATAAGCACACTCAATAAGCTGGAAAATCAAATAAGCACTTATCTTAAAAGTCAAACAAGTTGGTTTTCTAGTGAAAAGTCAAAGTCAAAGTCTGATAAGCTCCAGTTCACTTAAATGGGTCAAATAATGAAGATCTATTACAAAAAATAAGTTGTTGCAAGTCAGAATAAGCTAGAATAGCCTATTGATAAGCTGATGATAAAATTGCACTAGCAGGGGCTAGTTTTGGATGTTGAGCGGTGGGAACTTTTCCCACTGCTTGACTATTTTGACTTGTTGTCTTTAGTGACTTTTTCTTGGATTCAGTTTTCACAAAGGCACCCAATTGATCTTTGGATCAAAAGGAGTCAATAACAAGCAAAATAACACAATCACAAACAGCCAATTGATACAGTTTAATCAATTTATCACCAGATATAGCACAGACATGAACAATGAGCAGTTTAGCATTCAAGATCAGTTTTAGCACAAATCAGCCAACCAAATTCAACCAAATGCACACACAAGCTATAATAAACTCCAATAAGCAAGTCTAAACAGGTTTCATGCACTGGTTCAAAGAATTAAGCAAGATCCAAGCTATGAAGGTTACTGATGAACACTACACATGCAGATTTTAACTTTTGCTGATGTATTTGACACACAAGCCAATTTCAACACCTCAAATCTTTCAAACAGGTTATGTTAACTTTGTTTAAACCACTTTTATCCCTAAGCATGCATACACACTAAGTGTTCCCAAAATCCTAGGTCAAAACAAGCAGAAACAAGGTCTTAATAGCAGATTGATCAATTCAAGTGTTCAAACCCAAAAACTTGCAGCAAAACACTCTCAAACAAAGTTATAACAGATACAAAGCATAAACAACACTTTCCCTTAACACAAAATCAGATTACAAGCATAAATCAGTAGACCCAAACACCCCTTTAACTTTTTCAAATCAAGATTTTCAAAAGCAAAACAAGATTTCAGGCCAACCAAGCATCAATTAACACTCAAACAAGTCTAATAAACAGATTCAAGCAAGAACAAGCCACAAAATTCACAAGAACAACAGATTCATACAAATATCACCAAAAATCACAATTTATGCAGATTTGGAGATTAAGTAAGCAAACCTCATGGATGTACATCCACACCCACGAATTTTGAGCTTATGTGCTAGCAAGAACAAGCACAAGCTTCCACAAAAGCCTGCTAAGATTCAACAAGGGTTAAGCACAACAACATGTAAAATCAGAAACTTGGAAAAATCTTGATTGATGCAAACTTGTTACCCCACACTTGATTATCCCCAAGTTATAAGCCTCACCACACCTTAACCAACTCAGTTAGGATGCTATGATCAGCCCTATAGCCCAAGAATTCCAAGATTGGAACAAGACTTAGCAAAATATCAAGAAAATGAGGAAAATATGCAAACTTGTGCACACTCCTCTTTTGAAAACAGGTTTTGAACTTTAAGAACTACAAAGCATATAACAAATGAAAGCAGTAAACAAGAGTGGCCAATGACTTTTCTTCAAGATTTCAAACTCAATTTCATTAAACTTGAAATAGGATTTACAGAAACTTGAACCAAGGAAAAATCAAAAGCAAACGTCTAATGAAGCACCCTAAGGCCTTTATATAGGCATACAAATGACTAAGGAACAGCTAAAAACTTAAAACCCTAGTGCTTGATCTTCCAAAAATGCCCTTGAGGTCTTTGTCTTCTTTGGAGAATCATGTGACTTTTCTTGTTGTGTAGTGGCAGCTAGCATGTGTGAGAGCATCCAATGGTGTATATGCAGCTTAGAAAGTAAGCATGTATCTCAAACGTTGGATTGCTGCCACTATTTTGGCAGTATGCATGGGTGTGGAGCAGGGGAGTCACAAGGAGACAAATGGGGTGATGAGGTGTCCATGTTTAAGGTTGGGTTGTGTTTAGTATCCACTTAATCTTAAATCTGGAGGGGATGGCTGCTTAATTCTTGTTTAGTCAAAAATCCCCAAATCGTGTGAAGAACACCAAGAACAAGGTTTTAATCCGTTTGCATTTTTAAATAGGTGTTTAGCGCCAAGTTTAAACTAATCTGTTAGGATTAGTTTAATAAATAAATGTGAGTGGATGGTGAGGTGGAAGCAGGGAGCAATGTGATTGGTGGAGGGGTGGTAGTGGGGCACGTGTCACCCCACTACTGGTTAAGGTATCTATTGTGTCGCCCAGGTTTAACCCCTCACTTCTTTCCCTTTTGTCATTTCAATTTAAAAAGCTGTCAGCGCTCATTTAAGCTTTGTCAACTTTGGACTTTTTGCATTTTTGGCCCAATAACTTTTGTAAAGTGAATTCAGGGGTATTTCTTGCCATAATTGAATTCTTCAAGGGCTGGTTTGGTATTTTCTTCAAAGGTAATGGTCTTGACTTGTATGATTGTCATCTTGGAGGACTGAAATTGCCAAGTCTTGATAAATGAGGGACCATTTTTGCCAATTGTTGAAAGTTGAGGGTCCTTTTTGTAATTTTGGATTTTTCAAAGGACCAAACTTGTCATTTCTTGTACTTTGAAGGACTTCATGATGTATTTGACTTTGTGGATGATATTGGTTGACAATTTAGCTTTGTTGAGGGGCTAAACTTGCCAATTCTTCAAAGTTAAGGGCCCTTTTGGTAATTTTGACAAACTTTAGGGACCAAACTTGTAATTATGAGGATACAAGGGTATAAAGTGTCAATTCTTCATAATTGGAGGACCCTTCTTCATAATTCTTCAAATCTTCAAGGGTTGATCTTGGGAAAGTCTTCACTAGGGCTTGGTTCATTGTGCGGCTTCGTTTCCCGTGTTCGTTTTTGCATGTTTCTTGTGATCTTTTGTCATTATCTCAATATCCGTACCTAAAATACACAAGCAACAAACACAAGCATATATTTGGGTATTTTGATGATATTTAATGCATTTTAAGCCCTATTTGGAAGATGAGACTATGTATAAAAGCAGTCTCATCAGGGTAACCAGAACATTTTCCGTGTCTAATTAAAAAGTGTGTTCTCGTGTTCGTGTTTTACGTGTTTTAATTAGTTATCGATCGTGACTTAATATATTTATTCGTGTTCGTAATAAATATATATATATACATAATATTAGTTCGTGATTAATTTACGTTCATGATTTCATGTTCGTATGCTCGTGATTATAATTATTATTGGAATAATTATACGTTCCTGATTTCATGTTTGTATGCTCGTGGTTATAATTATTATTGGAATAATTATCGTGTGTTCATACGTAGTAAATACTTATCGTGTTATAACACGTACGTAATACTAATAATTCTTGTACGTGAAACGTAAACGTGCTATAAAAGGAAGTTCTAATCATGTACGTACGATCTTAAAGGTATTATTCATGGTAAAAGCATGCGGGTTTTACACTAAGTTTTTGAGAAAAAATTATTTTTTGAAAACCATCATTTAACAAGTAAATATAAGAAACTATTCACCCCCCCCCCCCCCCCCTTCTAGTTCCTACAATTGGTATCAGAGCGGGTTGCTCAAGTATTTTTAAAGTATATTGTATTAAAAAACTTGAATCGATCTATGGATTCCAACAAGTACCTAGAAGGGCAATCAATGCAAAGACCACCACTTTTTGAAACTGATAGTTTTATTTATTGGAAAAATAGATTTGAGACTTATGTGAAATCAAAAGATTTAGATCTTTGGCATGTTATTACCAATGGTGATTTTTACCTTATCAATTTAATGAAGTTTCTAAAACAAAGGAATTGGTCACTTTTGACAAAGCTAATGACGATACTAAAAAGAAACTTTCAAAAAATGAGGCTAAAATGGTGATTTATAATGCTTTACCTAAGAACGAGTATGAAAGGATATTTATGTGTGAAACCGCTAAAGATATTTGGAAAACTCTTTTAGTGACCCACCAAGGTAATAGCCAAGTCAAAGAAAGAAAAATCGATCTTCTTGTCCAACAATATGAACAATTTTTCATCTTAGAAGATGAAGCCATTGATAGTGCTTTTGCTAGATTTAACACTATTATTAATAGTCTAAAAGCACTTGATGAAGGTTTTTCTAGCAAGAACAATGTTAGGAAGTTTCTAAGGGCCTTACATCCGAAGTGGAGAGCAAAAGTCACAACGATCGAAGAATTAAAAGATCTCTCAACTTTATCAGTCGATTAACTTATAGGCAACTTGAAGGTGCATGAGATGATAATTTTGAAGGACTCGGAATTGGTGAAAACCAAGAGTGAAAGGAAGTCTCTTGCACTCAAAGCCAAAAAGGCACAAAGCGATCATGATAGTTCCTCGGATAGTGATGACGAGGAGTATGCATTGGCGGTGAGAGATTTCAAGAAGTTCTTCAAAAGACGAGGTCAACACGTGAGGCAACCCAACAATGACAAGAAACCATTCTCAAAGAATCGGTTTGCCAAGAATGAAAAAGGTGATAGGAATTGCTTTAGATGTGGTGATCCAGATCATTTCATTAGTGAGTGTCCAAAGCCTTCACGAGATAAGAATCACACGGCATTCGTTAGTGGTTCTTGGAGCGATAGCGGTGAAGATGTTGATGACAACCCCAAAGAGGAGAAATGTCTCATGGCTTACACTTCTAAAGAGGTACATTCCGAAACCGAATATTATAGCAATGATAGCTCCACCTTAGATGATATTAAATTAGAAGGCCAAGTTCATGAAAGGTACTAGTGCTCTTGATGATATGTTAAACACATAAATTCATTCTAAGGAAAGACTTGGTGTAGGTTTTAACTCAAATGAAGCATCAACTAGTGAACCTAAACAAGTCCGATTTTTAGAAAAACTATCTGTTGTACGCGGTCCCAAACTGTATGGGGCGGTTCCTTATCACTATGGAACCGCCACCATAGATAAGGAACCGCGGCCAGAAAGTGTTTTTGATGAAAATCTTTAATTTTCTGAAAAATCAAATTTAGGTGAACATCCTAAGCATCTTATTGTTAACAAAGTCAAATTACCCATACTTGACGACAATGCCGTTGATAAGTTCTATAAGCCTTTGAGTAAACATCTAATGGGAAATATAAGTTTATCAAGACCATCTTCTACTCCACCAAGAGTACGGAATGAGTGTAGGCCTAGAAGTAGAACGACAACACCTAGAAGAGATAGTCAAAACAATTCACGACCTAGAAGTAAAACTCCAACACCTAGAAGGAATGACCATAACTCTAAACCAAGATCAAATACACCTAGGAGAAATAATGAACAACAAAATGGTTATATGAATTATTATCCTCCTCCCTTTTATTCCCCATGGGGAAACCCTCCTACATTCATGCATCCCAACCAAATGCAAGGGATGTTTGGAACTAACAATTTTGGACCCATGGGATATTAGGGACCGAATGTTTGATCGTGTGTGTTGTTACCTAGATATGCTTGGGAATTGATTTGAAACCCGACGAGTGGATTAAGGATAGTGGTTTTTCTAAACACATGACGGGTAATCGAAGTTTGTTCTCGCGCTACAAAGAATATGATGGAGGTAATGTCACATTCGCTAGTAGTCTACGTGGTAATATCATTGGCAAAGGTACGGTTTCTCTTGACTCCATGACTATTGAAAATGTTGAGCACGTAGATAATTTAGGGTTTAACCTTTTAAGCATAGGTCAAATTTTTGACAATAAGTGTAAGGTCATCTTTTCGGAAAATGATAGTGAAATCGTAAAAGATGGAAAGGTCATTGGAAAAGGTGTTAGAAAGCATGGGCTTTATGTCATGAAGGTCAATAAGAAGTCAAAAGACAACATATGTATTGCGACTATAGATGATAGTTCTAGTCTTTGGCATAGGAGATTAGGTCACGCTAATATGCGTCTAATTCAATCTTTAGTCTCTAAGGAGTTGGTAAGACACCTACCCAAGATGAAGTTTGATAGTTACTTTTGTGATGCTTGCAAAGTTGGAAAGTAAGTTCACTCAAGTCACAAAGCCAAGAATTTGGTTTCAACCTCTCGGTGCTTAGAATTCCTTCATATGGATCTCTTTGGACCTACCGCCATACGGAGTTATGAGGTAACCTTTATACCCTAGTTATAGTTGATGACTACTCTAGATTCACTTGGACTATATTTTTGGCATCTAAGAATGAAGCTTTCGATCATTCCGAAATCTTTAGTCGAAGAATTCAAAATCAACTAGGATGTCCTATTGTCTCTATTAGGACGGATCATGGAAGGGAATTTGATAATGAAGTGCAATTTGGTGCCTTTTGTGAAGCTCATGGTATTACCCATAACTTCTCGGCTCCTCGCACTCCACAATCAAATGGTGTAGTTGAATGGAAGAATAGGACAATCCAAGAGATGAGTAGGATGATGTTAAACGAGGAATCTTTGCCTCAAAAGTTTTGGTGCAATGCCGTGGACACGTCAACTTATATTCTCAACCGAATTCTTATTCGAAATTTCCTAGGAAAGACCCCCTATGAGTTTGTTAAAGGTAAGAAACCCTCATTGGAATACTTTAGGGTGTTTGGAAGCAAGTGCTTTATTCTCAACACCAAAGACTACCTTACCAAGTTTGACCCAAAGTCTTACGAATGTATCTTTTTAGGTTATTCCCAAACTACCAAAGCCTATATAGTCCTCAATAGAACCTCGGGCGTAATTAAAGAATCCATTAACGTGACTTTTGATGAAACCCCTCCTTTAACCAAGACACAACCATTGGTTGATGATGACTTGGATGAAGTAGAAGTAGTTAAAGCCAAAGAGGTTAGAAAAATAGGGTTTGAAGACCTTAGTGTTGAAAAGGAAGTAAACATTATGTAACACTCTCATTTTTTGTATCGGTACAGCGGAAGGGTCTTTCAGAGTGTTACGGGATAGCACAATAACTCCAATCATAGACAACACATAAAAATGGTTGTACAAGGTTTAACAAACATTCATTCGATAAAAAGTTTAAAAGTGTACAACAGGTCCCAAATTATACAAGTCATTAAGTTTACAAAACACAGATCGAATGAACATTTTTAATATTAAGTGTGGGCCATCAGAGTTGATCTCCATCCGGATTACCTTTAAGCACCTGAGATAGAAAACATGCAAAAATCATATCAGCGAATGCCCAGTGAATTCATAGAGTTTAATGAAAACCGTTATATAAAACAATCATTTACAATCATTTAAAATCAGAACACAAGTATAATATCGGAAGTAAGTCCTCATATTGCTAGTCAGGCAATATATAAATCAAGCATACATCTGAAACCGTCCATGAGACCGTAGTCTCTATACATGATAGGTAATATATTCATCGTAATAGCGTCATTATCGTTTATTTAGATTATATAGATTGAATAGATTATAGGATTATTATTAGCCGCATGACATTGTTACCTTACTGTGAAAACAGCGGGCCGCGAACCCGACAAACAATTTGCCCATCTAAGTTAGCGTGTCGTCACAAAAATCACGCTATGGAATCTTCTCATACATAAATTCGCTTACCAATCAATGTGGCACGACGGGGATCAACCGTCAAGGCGCGAACTGGGGTGATCGTCCTCAAATAGTACTATCAAATGCATAAGCGTCTACCAAAACCCAGTAGTTCACAATTCATGCTAATGGGACTTGAAGTGACATAACCTAACTACTAATAATCCTTTTAGTCTCGAATATAGGGTCATAGCATCATTCGGGTCTATATCATTTAGCATACAATCGGGACTACTTGTGTTCTATTTTTATAAAAATCTAGCATGTTATCTCCCTCGCGGGTTTACAAATCATTTTATAAAACATTTAAAAGAGTGCGAGGCTATGAACTCACGTTGTTAATGAAAGGCGGATTATCGGCTACGGGCGTGCTTCGGTCACGGAAACCTATATAAATAATAATCGGTCTTAGACTCGGTCCAATGACTTTTATCAAAATAACAATATACATATGATGATTTTGTACATATGATGATGATCAAGTGGGTTTATAAATCCTCGATTACTCATTTTAGTGTTTACGTTTTGGTAATGTCTTACTAGTTCACTAGTTTTATCGATTTTACCTATTTTAAGTCCATTAATTCTTTTATAAGTTATTTTACTTGTTTTTATCCATTTTATACCTATATGATCAGTATATATATCTTTTCATGTTGGGCCCAAATGGGTTAAGCCCAAATAATTCTTTTTACAAGTATTTATCTTATTAAGTCTAATTATTAGTCCAATAGGTTTAGTTAGCTCGTAAATGTCCGTAATTCTTATAGTTCGGGTTTTATCGGTTTTTACTTGTATTAGTTACTTATACATCAGTATACAACTTTTATAAACTTTACATTAGACGGTTTTGGTCGTCTAAGTTTTATTTGGCGAAAACGTTAATTTTACGACGATAGCCGAAAAAGTCGTAAAAATCAAATTTATAGTTTTTATTACCTATAAATATTATTTTTACCACCATTTATCTAATTTACCCATTTAATTAACCTTTTATACATTTATATAAATAAGTTCTATAAGTTAGTGGGTTTATATTTTACATTTTATAAATTATAATGTGAGTGCTTATATAATAATAATAAACATTATTTCCAAAATCTGATTTTTAACTTCATATTCACCATTTTTAGCATATCTAGAGTTCTACAGTGACTTAGAAGCTCATTTTTGGATGAAAAATTCTTCATAATATGTGCTACATATAATTTAGTTATAGCTACTGCCCATGTTGAGTCTAAGTTGCCTTAACCGTCCCTACAAAACTGCTTATTCAGATTACACCACCTAACTTGTTTTGATCATATCTCACTCATTATTTTGATTCCATTGCATGGCCAACTCTCACATGTGTATAACATCATATACTTACTGTAAATAGATCAAACTATGCAATTTTATCAGTTCATCTTTTAGTTATCTACTGTTTTTATACAGCCAACTAAATAGTCATGATTTTAGCTTCATTTCTTATGGTTATCATCATTTTTAAGCATGTTTATCAATACTTGATCCCCACACAACATTTTTATCATCATATATACATCATATACATATACAAAATGAAAGAAAATACATTTGTTCTTTACAAAATAATAAGAGAAAAATGTAGAGGATGATCTTCTTTACCAATCCAAGTGGATTTCTTGTTTTAGGAAGGCAAGAACTTGATGAACACAACAAGTATCTCTAAGACCATCAAATATCAAGAACATAGGTTGGAAAATCAGCCCTAGGACACAAGCAAATCACCTCCAAAGTTGTTAATATGGCCACCAAATGATCAAGGCTTCAAGAGAACACCTTAATAGGACTAGTAAACATGTGGTTTGTGGCTAGAAAACATCAATGATGGTGTTTGTTAGCTTATTTGGGACGGCACAAAGAGAGTGTTGAGAGGATTTTTAGAGTGGTTTGCATGTTGAAAATGAGAGGAATGAAACAAGTTGCTAGTTTTTGTTTAGTGGTAAAAGAGTTAGCTTAATGTGTAAGCATATGCTTACACATGTTGTAAGCTATCTAAGACTTGATGCCACATATGTGTGGTGGTGTCATATTGCCGTCCATATCTTGCTAGTGGGGTGGGGCAAAGTGTTTTGTCCCATCTCACTAGTTTACGTGTATTTCTTGATTCTAGTTTTCTCGATTTGCGTGCCCTCGGGTCGTTTTACGAAAAAACATTTTTATAAATTATGAATCACCGTCACAAAACGAATCCAATAAAAATTGTCTCATCAAAAACGGAGTTCAAAAACGTAAATACGTAATCCTAAGGTTTCCGGTTTGGTCGTAAAAGACGCCAAATTATGCACGTAAGCCCAAATTTAAATCCGTAAATTGTGAGTTCGTCAACCAACACAAAAATAAGTTTCAAAATATTATACGAGAAAATATTTCACTACCTGAAAATGTTTGATTTGTCACAGCTTTTCCTCCTAAAAGGGATCAACGTCCTCGTGATCCATTTCATTTGGATGTCCGTTTCTTATTGAAATCGAAGAGGTGCGGATATTTCTTCCACATTTCATCCTCTCGTTCCCAAGTATACTCCGGTCCATGCTTTGAATTCCATCGGATTTTGACAATAGGTATCCGACTTTGTTTCAGTTGCTTTACCTCATGGTCCATAACTTCTACGGGCTCTTCGATAAAATGCAACTTCCCATCTATTCGAACCTTACCTAACGGAATTTTCTCATCACTCACTGCTAGACATTTCTTCAGATTAGATACATGGAATGTGTTGTGAACACCATGAAGTTCTGGGGGTAACTCTAGTTTGTAAGCCACCGGACCTACTCTAGATAAAATCTTAAAGGGTCCAATATAACGGGGATTCAATTTTCCTCGCTTTCCAAATCTTATAACGCCTTTCCATGGTGATACTTTCAACATTACTCGGTCACCCACTTCAAAACTCCAATGGCTTCCGCCGCACATCCGCGTAACTTCTCTGTCTACTACGGGAAGTCAACAACCTCTTCTAAATCTGAACTATCATCTCCGTAGTCTCCCGGATTAATTCCGGTCCCGTGAGCTGGGTATCCCCAACTTCACTCCAACATACAGGAGATCTACACTTCCTACCATACAAGGCTTCAAACGGTGCAGCCTTAATACTAGAATGGTAACTATTGTTATACGAAAACTCTGCTAACGACAAATATTTATCCCAATTCTTACCAAAGTCTAACACACAAGCTCTCAACATATCTTCAAGTGTTTGTATCGTCCTTTCACTCTGCCCATCAGTCTGGGGGTGATAAGCAGTGCTCATATCGAGAATCGTTCCCAAAGATCTTTGGAGAGATTTCCAAAAATTCGATGCGAATCTAGGATCTCGATCTGAAATGATCGATACAGGCACTCCATGCTTGCATACCACATTATCAAGGTATATTCGAGTCAGCTTCTCCAGTGAGAACTGCTCCTTAACCGGAATGAAGTGTGCTGATTTGGTCAGTCTATCAACAATAACCCAAATCGAATTGTTTCCAGATGATGTTCTAGGAAGCTTGGTGATAAAGTCCATCGTAATTCGCTCCCACTTTCATTCAGGAATCTTTGGCTGTTGAAGTAGTCCTGATGGCTTTTGATGTTCGGCTTTAACTCTAGCACAAGTCAAGCATTGATGAACATACATAGCTATGTCAGCTTTCATATTCGGCCACCAGTACAACTTCTTCAAATCATGGTACATCTTATCAGATCCCGGATGAATGGAATACTTAGATTTATGGGATTCTAACATAATCAAATCTCTTAAGCCTCCAAACTTAGGTATCCACATACGACCTCTTAAACATTTCACTCCATCAGCTCTAACCTCTAAAGGATCTCCTTCTCCTCGGAACCCTTCATTAACAAAATTCTCCTTCTTACAAGCTTCTATTTGCGCATTTCTAATTTGCTCAGGCAAATTATTGTGCACGGTCAAGACTAGAGAACGCACCCTGATAGGCTCTCTATCTTTCCTACTCAACACATCAGCAACAACATTCGCTTTTCCTGGGTGATATTTTATATCACAATCATAATCACTTAACAACTCTATCCATCTTCGTTGCCTCATGTTCAATTCCTTCTGGTCGAGAATATACTGTAGGCTTTTGTGATCGGTGAATACCGTACACTTGGTGCCATACAGATAATGTCTCCATAACCTAAGAGCAAAGACCACCGCTCCTAGCTCAAGATCATGAGTAGTATAATTCTCCTCATTCTTCCTCAATTGCCTAGAAGCATAAGCTATCACTTTCTCTCTCTGCATCAAAACAACTCCATAACCTCTAAGAGATGCATCACAATACACTACAAAATCTTCACTCCCGTCGGGTAATGATAAGATTGGCGCACTACATAATTTTTGCTTCAATGTCTGAAATGCTCCATCTTCATCACTTCCCCAAACGAAAGGTTTATTCTTCTGAGTAAGCTTAGTCAAGGGTTTAGCTATCAAAGAAAATTCTTTAATGAATCGCCTATAATAGCCAGCTAATCCTAAGAACTGTCGCACTTCCGTTGGCGTTGTCGGTGCAGACCAATTCTTAATAGCTTCAACCTTTGCAGGATCAACATGAATTCCATCTCTGTTAATCACATGACCAAGAAATTGCACAGAATCTAACCAGAAATCACATTTCGAAAACTTAACATACAACCTTTCATCCTTCAACAAGTTCAAAACAATCCTAAAATGTTCTCTATGTTCATCTTCATTCTTAGAATAGATCAGAATATCGTCAATAAACACAATCACAAATTTATCCAAGTAGGGCTTGCACACTCGATTCATTAAATCCATGAAAACCGCAGGTGCGTTAGTTAACCCAAATGGCATTACTTGAAATTCATAGTGTCCATAACGAGTTCTAAATGCAGTTATAGGAATATCTTCTTCACGGACGCGAAGTTGGTGATATCCTGACCGCAAATCTATCTTAGAATACACACTAGATCCTTGCAGTTGATCAAATAAATCATCAATCCTAGGTAAAGGATATCGATTTTTAATTGTCAACTTATTCAGTTCCCTATAATCAATGCACATACGAAAAGATCCATCCTTCTTCTTAACAAACAAGACTGGAGCTCCCCAAGGCGACGAGCTCGGTCGAATAAAACCTTTATCAGACAACTCCTTAAGTTGCTCAGATAACTCCTTTAATTCAGAAGGGGCTAATCGGTAAGGCGCACGTGCCACCGGTGCAGCACCAGGAATTAAATCGATTCGAAACTCTACTTGCCTTATCGGTGGAAGTCCTGGTAAATCTTTAGGAAATACCTCAGGAAATTCACAAATAATAGGTACATCTTCCAATCGTTTCTCCCTAGACTCATTCCCGGTCACTTGAGCTAAAAATAACTCACAACCGTTCCTGATGTACTTTTGGACTTTAATACATGAAACGATTTTCAAACGGGATTCACCTCGACTACCATCAATTACTAACGTTCTATTCCTAAGAGGAATCTTAACCTTCTTCTCTCCACATAAAATAGTAGCATTATTCAACGACAACCAATCCATACCAATAATAATATCAAAACTACCTAATTCTATCAACATCAAATCAATCGGAAAGGAATGGTTCAAGAGATTTAGAGAGCATCCTTCTAATAGCTTATTAGTTTTCACTAATTTACCATAAGCCAATTCCACCTCGTAACTGGTACTTATCTCAACAGGTTCAATATCAATAAGGGCACTAAATTTAGTGGATACAAAGCTCCTATCGGCAACCAAATCGAATAAAGCAACAGCATAATGATTGTTGAGTAAAAACGTACCGGTAACGACATTCGGATCCTCTTTCTTCACCTCAATTGTTCCAAGTTGGTAGATACCACCCTGGGGGTTTCTTCCAGGTACAATCGCTTTCAACTTGGGGCATTCCGATTTCCTATGACCTTCTTCATTACAGTTGAAGCAAATGATTCCCTTCTTACACCTTTCAACCTTGTGTCCAAGCTTTCCGCAATTTCGGCACTTCCAGTAGTCGCCAGCATGCCTCTTGTTGCCACACTTAGGACATCTATCATCGTTGCGCGGTGCATTGTTGGTAAGAGCATTTGCATTCCCCTTCTCTGGTTCTGACGGCGATTGAAATTCTTCCTATAATCACCTCTATCTACACGCTCACCGTCTCCCTTCCTTTTCTCACCAACACGGGCTTCATCTTCCTTATCCTGAATTATCTGTCCAATGAGTTGGTAAGCCATTCGAACAGCATTATCAATGGTCAGTGGTTTCGATGATGTCACGTCCCCCCGGATATTCCTGGTCAACCCTTTAACATATTGCTCAATTCGGATCTCTTCGGGTTCAACCAATCGAGGACATAGCAAGGCCAACTCATGGAATCGATTTGTGAAACTATCAATGTCCACACCTTTCATTCTCAAATGAATCAACTCCTGTTCTAACCTAATGATCACACTACGATGACAAAACTCCAAAGTCACCCACTTCTTAATTTCAGCCCAAGGAGTAGCATTAGCAGCATCAAGACCCATGAAAGCAATTCTCCCGTTCCACCAAGTCAACGCACGACCTTTAAGAGTAGCCATAGCAAAAGTCACCTTATCTTCCTCCTTACACTTACTAATCCTAAACACCGATTCAATCTTTTCAATCCACTGGCTTAGTCCTACAGCACCTTCAGTTCCATTAAAAGGTAGAGGTTCACACTTCATGAACGTCACATAAGTACAACCACCAACTTCAGGTGCATTAGTTACAAGTCCTCCTACATTTCCTCCAGCATTAGCATCTACATTATTAGCATTCACATTCACATTAGTACCGCCAATTCCACTACCGCCAGCTCCACTACCGCCAGCTCCACTACCGCCAGCTCCACTACCGCCAGTTCCACTACCGCCAGCTTCATTTCTAGCATTTGCCATAAATTCAGTCATAGATGCGGTAACTTGCTCCGTAATAATCCTACGTACATCATCCTCAGTCACAGCCTTCTTGGGCGGCATAGTTCTATAATTCCACAATTTCAAAGTATTAAGCATTCATCCAACAAAGGATTCATATAATATGGATCGAATTCATAATCAGGATACAAATAAGGCACAATATGGAATTCAAGACAAGATACATATTTCATTCGATCTGAAACAAAAGTATTGTCTTAGTACATCCATATCAAAGTTCTAACACTATATACACTTAAAATTCGTGCCAAGTCTACTACTAACAAGTCGGTTTAGTCAAAGCTACGAGCACAAAAGATATAAAGGTCACTACTAAATACAGACTGGTCTACTGAGAACCGCCAGATGGTCCATCATCCATCGTCTTCTGGATCTTCGCCGGACGATCACTAGACACATCTTCAGCTGGGCGCTTACAGATTACTCCTCTTTCAACCATGTCGGCATAAAATCTACTGTTCCATCCCACGGATATATTCAACTCCTTTTCGGCTTTCTCACGCATCGCACGAGCCACACTCAACTGAATCTCCATAGAATTCACCTTTTTCTTCATTGCAGCATACTCACCACTTTCCAATACCGATAACCTCCTAAAAGCCTCATTCAATACACGCTCTACATCACTAAAATCCAAACTAAGCAATTCCCGCTCTTTCTCGCCAATCTTAGTCTTTGACTCCAAATAAGCAACCTGAGTCTGAACAACACCTAATCCAACCTCTGTCACACAACTCTTAACACGGGAAGCATCTAGATCACGTCTCAAGGCCCATGGTGCAAGACCATCAATATGAGTAGCCTCTCGAGTACTAGACGACTCTCCTATCTCACGTCTACGAGTAGCAATACCATCAGTACCGTCAGGTGCATCGTCATCCTCATCCTCCTCTGATTCAGAATCAGATTCAGACGATTCAGACATTTTGTCCCTAGGTAACTCATCCTCAGAATCAGACAAACAAACTGGTGGGTGCAAAGGCTCGCCCTCTGGAACATCATACGGATAAATAAGCTCAGCTTCCTCATCGTCATCAACCTCAACATCTATACCTACGTCCTCCTCGACATCCTCGTCGTCAATCTCATCATCTAACTCATCTAACCCAATCTCATCCTCATTCTCAATATCAGCATTCTCAATCTCCACATTCTCATTACCCACATTCTCAATCTCATTCTCTACTAAGTCAACCTGAGGGGCAATCTGGTCTCCTAGTCCTAACTCGGGCTCGGGATCCTCAAATGGTTCCTCCTTATTATCAATATCAAAATCTACTAAGTCTAAATAAGGATCATCTTCTATATTAGGTTCGGGAATAGCATGGTTTTCTATAGGAATATTAGGGTCAGCCATGACAATCTGCATTTATATATATTTATCTCGTATTAGGATAACATACTAGTTACACAATTACATAATGAAATTACGATATATACATATATATAAATTATATTATATATATCAAAATATATATCTTCTCAATAGGGCTTGTTGGTAACGTCGGAGATCTCTGGCACCATTATAGTCAAAAGATTTTTCAAATATTTTCTCAAATGTTCATCGTCAAAAGATTTTGAAAAGTTTTGTTCAAAACCTTGGTTTTTAAAATCTTTTGTTCTCTACAACGAGAGCTCTGATACCAAACTGTAACACTCTCATTTTTCGTATCGGTACAGCGGAAGGGTCTTTCAGAGTGTTACGGGATAGCACAATAACTCCAATCATAGACAACACATAAAAATGCTTGTACAAGGTTTAACAAACATTCATTCGATAAAAAGTTTAAAAGTGTACAACAGGTCCCAAATTATACAGGTCATTAAGTTTACAAAACACAGATCGAATGAACATTTTTAATATTAAGTGTGGGCCATCAAAGTTGATCTCCATCCGGATTACCTTCAAGCACCTGAGATAGAAAACATGCAAAAATCATATCAGCGAATGCCGAGTGAATTCATAGAGATTAATGAAAACCGTTATATAAAACAATCATTTACAATCATTTAAAATCAGAACACAAGTATAATATCGGAAGTAAGTCCACATATTGCTAGTCAGGCAATATATAAATCAAGCATACATCTGAAACCGTCCATGAGACCGTAGTCTCTATATTACCATGATAGGTAATATATTCATCGTAATAGCGTCATTATCGTTTATTTAGATTATATAGATTGAATAGATTATAGGATTATTATTAGCCGCATGACATTGTTACCTTACTGTGAAAACAGCGGGCCGCGAACCCGACAAACAATTTGCCCATCTAAGTTAGCGTGTCGTCACAAAAATCACGCTATGGAATCTTCTCATACATAAATTCGCTTACCAATCAATGTGGCACGACGGGGATCAACCGTCAAGGCGCGAACTTGGGTGATCGTCCCCAAATAGTACTATCAAATGCATAAGCGTCTACCAAAACCCGGTAGTTCACAATTCATGCTAATGGGACTTGAAGTGACATAACCTAACTACTAATAATCCTTTTAGTCTCGAATATAGGGTCATAGCATCATTCGGGTCCATATCATCTAGCATACAATCGGGACTACTTGTGTTCTATTTTTATAAAAATCTAGCATGTTATCTCCCTCGCGGGTTTACAAATCATTTTATAAAACATTTAAAAGAGTGCGAGGCTATGAACTCACGTTGTTAATGAAAAGCGGATTATCGGCTACGGGCGTGCTTCGGTCACGGAAACCTATATAAATAATAATCGGTCTTAGACTCGGTCCAATGACTTTTATCAAAATAACAATACACATATGATGATTTTGTACATATGATTATGATCAAGTGGGTTTATAAATCCTCGTTTACTCATTTTAGTGTTTACGTTTTGGTAACGTCTTACTAGTTCACTAGTTCTATCGATTTTACCTATTTTAAGTCCATTAATTCTTTTATAAGTTCTTTTACTTGTTTTTACCCATTTTATACCTATATGATCAGTATATATATCTTTTCATGTTGGGCCCAAATGGGTTAAGCCCAAATAATTCTTTTTACAAGTATTTATCTTATTAAGTCTAATTATTAGTCCAATAGGTTTAGTTAGCTCGTAAATGTCCGTAATTCTTATAGTTCGGGTTTTATCAGTTTTTACTTGTATTAGTTACTTATACATCAGTATACAAATTTTATAAACTTTACATTAGACGGTTTTGGTCGTCTAAGTTTTATTTGGCGAAAAACGTTAATTTTACGGCGATAGCCGAAAAAGTCGTAAAAATCAAATTTATAGTTTTTATTACTTATAAATATTATTTTTACCACCATTTATCTAATTTACCCATTTAATTAACCTTTTATACATTTATATAAATAAGTTCTATAAGTTAGTGGGTTTATATTTTACATTTTATAAATTATAATGTGAGCGCTTATATAATAATAATAAACATTATTTCCAAAATCTGATTTTTAACTTCATATTCACCATTTTTAGCATATCTAGAGTTCTACAATGACTTAGAAGCTCATTTTTGGATGAAAAATTCTTCATAATATATGCTACATATAACTTAGTTATAGCTACTGCCCATTTTGAGTCTAAGTTGCCTTAACAGTCCCTACAAAACTTCTTATTCAGATTACACCACCTAACTTGTTTTGATCATATCTCACTCATTATTTTGATTCCATTGCATGGCCAACTCTCACATGTGTATAACATCATCTACTTACTGTGAATAGATCAAACCATGCAATTTTATCAGTTCATCTTTTAGTTATCTACTGTTTTTATACAGCCAACTAAATAGTCAAGATTTTAGCTTCATTTCTTATGGTTATCATCATTTTTAAGCATGTTTATCAACACTTGATCCCCACACAACATTTTTATCATCATATATACATCATATACATATACAAAATGAAAGAAAATACATTTGTTCTTTACAAAATAATAAGAGAAAAATGTAGAGGATGATCTTCTTTACCAATCCAAGTGGATTTCTTGTTTTAGGAAGGCAATAACTTGATGAACACAACAAGTATCTCCAAGACCATCAAATATCAAGAACATAGGTTGGAAAATCAGCCCTAGGACACAAGCAAATCACCTCCAAAGTTGTTAATATGGCCACCAAATGATCAAGGCTTCAAGAGAACACCTTAATAGGACTAGTAAACATGTGGTTTGTGGCTAGAAAAGATCAATGATGGTGTTTGTTAGCTTATTTAGGACGGCACAAAGAGAGTGTTGAGAGGATTTTTAGAGTGGTTTGCATGTAGAAAATGAGAGGAATGAAACAAGTTGCTAGTTTTTGTTTAGTGGTAAAAGAGTTAGCTTAATGTGTAAGCATATGCTTACACATGTTGTAAGCTAGCTAAGACTTGATGCCACATATGTGTGGTGGTGTCATATTGCCGTCCATATCTTGCTAGTGGGGTGGGGCAAAGTGTTTTGTCCCATCTCACTAGTTTACGGGTATTTCTCGATTCTAGTTTTCTCGATTTGCGTGCCCTCGGGTCGTTTTACGAAAAACGTTTTTATAAATTATGAATCACCGTCACAAAACGAATCCAATAAAAATTGTCTCATCAAAAACGGAGTTCAAAAACGTAAATACGTAATCCTAAGGTTTCCGGTTTGGTCGTAAAAGACGCCAAATTATGCACGTAAGCCCAAATTTAAATTCGTAAATTGTGAGTTCGTCAACCAACACAAAAATAAGTTTCAAAATATTATACGAGAAAATATTTCACTACCTGAAAATGTTAGATTTGTCACACATTAAGGAGTCTAAGGATCATACACTCAATAATATCATTGGTGACTTAAATCAAAGGACCCTAAGATCTCAAGTCCAAAACCAAAGCAACTTCTTTTGTTTCGTCTCCTTGATTGAACTAAAGAATGTTATAGAAGCTTTGACGGATGAGAGTTGGGTCATTGCGATGCTAGAAGAATTGAATCAATTCGTTGCGTGATGTTTGGGAACTTGTTCCTCCACCTAGAAGTTCTACCATTATAGGAACCAAATGGGTATATAGGAATAAGCTAGATAAGATTGGTGTTGTGTCTCGTAACAAAGCTAGACTTGTAGCACAAGGCTATTATCAACAAGAAGGGATTGATTATGACGAGACATATGCACCGGTAGCTAGATTAGAATCCATTAGAATCCTTTTTACCTACGCTTGCGCCTTAGATATTAAGCTTCAACAAATGGATGTAAAGAGTGTGTTTCTTAACGGTTTGATCAATGAGGAGGTATATGTGGCTCAACCTCCCGGCTTCATTGATTTTGAGAAACCGGATCATGTTTACAAGCTTAAGAAGGCACTTTATGGTCTTAAACAAGCACCCAAAGCTTGGTATGATAGACTTAAAGCATTTCTTGTTAAACATGAGTATACCATGGGAATGGTAGACAACACTCTCTTTACAAAGAAGAAAGGTTATCACCTCATAATCGTGCAAATATATGTTGATGACATTATATTCTGCTCAAGTCATCAAGAATTGTGTGATGACTTTGCCAAAATCATGCATAATGAGTTTGAAATGAGTATGGTGGGAGAACTTAACTTCTTTTTAGGACTCCAAATTAAACAAATGGACGATGGTATTTTCTTTAGTCAATCTAAGTACGCTAAAGAAATGCTAAAGAAATTTGGATTAGAAGAATCTAGACCAATGAAGACCCCAATGGCCTCGGATACTAAACTCACCGTAGATGATGACTGTGAGTCGGTAGACAACACCAATAGAGGTATGATTGGTAGTTTGTTGTATCTAACGACAAGTCGACCAGATATCATGTTTAGTGTTTGCCTTTGTGCTCGCTTCCAAGAGGCTCCCAAAACCTCTCACCTTGAAGCGGTTAAGCGTATCTTCCGATACATTAAGGGCACTATACATTTAGGATTATGATATCCTAAAGGGACCGGCGTAGAAACCATTGTCTAAGAGGACTCGGATCATGCGGGAGACTATGTGGACCGGAAAAGCACTAGTGGTGTTTGTACCTTCATAAGTTGTTGTTTAACTTCTTGGTTCTCCAAGAAACAAACAGCTCTTGCGATATCCACCACGGAAGCCGAGTATGTGAGTGTCGGAAAAGCATGCCAACAAGCTCTATGGATGAAGCAAGCACTTGTTGATTACGGGATTTGTCTTGATGATGTTCCCATCATGTGCGACAATAAAGGTGCTATAGACCTTAGCAAGAATCCCGTACAACATTCGCAAACCAAGCATATAGAAATTTGTCACCATTTTTTTAGGGATAATGTTCAAAAGGGGAACATTTCAATTGAGAAGGTACCCTCCGAGGATAACTTAGCCGACATCTTCACTAAGCCACTTAAGAGGGAACCTTTTAATTACTTGCGTCTAGGTCTAGGATTAATGGAACATATTCCTTAATTGCTTTCCTTTTATTGATTCTCTTACTTTCTCTTGAGTCTTTTATCACTTTGAGTCATTGAGTCTCCTAAACTCTTCTTGAAAATCTTCTCTTCTCCTTTTCAAAATCCTCAAAGTCTCTTTCAAAAATGGTCAAGAAATGTTTTTGACATTGTTAATTCAATCTAAAAAAGTTTTTCATAGATTCTTTCTATTAATCTCGAGCTTACTAATTCATATGTATGATTCTCTCAAACATAGCAAGAACAAGATAGAATCATGGAGGATCATTGTGTCATAACTTAAGGTCTTATCTTACACACCTCCTACATGGATTTTTAAAATCCATGTATTTTGGTCAATCCCTATTTTGGTGAGTTAGTATGTGTTCTCTTTGTCTATATTTGCTCTTAAGCATATCCCTATGATAAGTTAGACTAGAAAAATAAGATTTGCTGAAAAATCTTCCTTCACCACCAAAACTCAACCACAGTAGGCGGTTCCATATATGAACCGCAGTCCCTTATCAATAAGGAACCGCCGAAAGCAATAAGGAACCGCGTACAGTGCTTCCTCTTTTTTTCGGGTATTTCTGAAATTCGAAATTTGTTCCAACATTTTTGAGAATCTTTGCTTCAACCCTTTGACCACCCCAAAAATACCTTGAGCCTTCCCTATTAAACCATAAGCATTTTGCCTTACTTCACATCCCAAAATGTCTTACTCTCCTAATGAAAGCCTTAATTCTCCTCCATTCTCCAAATTGCTTTCAATCCCAACTCACCCAAGAACACTTTCAATCCAAATTCACCCAAGAACACTCTTAATCACATCTCTCCTACCAAGAATGTTGATTGTGGAACATCTTTTCTTCCACCACCACCCTTTAGTATTCTTCCTCCTTCTCATGATAACGTCATGCACCATGGGACATATTGTCATTGTTGTCAATATCAACATCTTGATATGGCACACATCTATGAGGAGTTGAGCTACATCAAGAGTCTCTTAATCAAGCCTCCTCTTCACTTTGATTATGAGATCTCCACCAAGCCACCACCACCACATTTCGCCACTAACTTGTCTTTCATATAAGCATTGGTTGCTTATCCACAAGACACCTTATTCAAGCAAATCTTAGAATTCTAGATTAAGTAGGATTAGATTTATGCTTTTGGCTTGTTTCCTCTTTCATACATCTTTGTATGACTCTTTTTTATTTTATATGACTTCACTTGGATCTTAGTCTTTGTGTTTTCTTCTCTTTTTAATTTTTTTTTTGTGACCTATAGCTATCTCTTGCTGGTTGTCTCTTTTGTTCAACTAACCCTTCTATTTAGCTTGTCACCATATCTCGATTCCTCTGTGCCCCAAGCAAGGGGGAGTAAGCACCAAGGGGGAGTCTTTGCAAAGTCCGTCTCTTCAACATCGACTTGTGCAACCTTTTTGCTTCGACAAAGGGGGAGAAATGAATAAACTCGTCTTCGAAAATCTTGTTTTTTGTGTGATTTAGTTTATGTATTGTCGGAATCAAAAAGGGGGAGATTGTTAATGCAATAATGCCTAAAAACGTTACTTGCATTTTTCGGTCTCGCTTAGTTTTGATTACGACAATGTGTAAAAACAAGCATTTACGAAAACAACAAAAAACGAATTCTTGAGTTCAAGTATTTTTTTATTTTACCCATTTTCACTTAAGGTATGAATAAACAAGTACTAACCTTAATCAAGTGATCAAGTGATTTAATCTTTTCTTAAAACTCGCTTTTTATTAAGTGTGACAACTTTTTAATTAAACTTTCTTTTTAAGAAAATGTTTTGTTAAATTAAATATTTGAAAATTTGAAAATGGCATATTCCCTTTTGATTTGGAATATCCTTTCTGGATATTTTTATAATCAGATATGACCTCCAACACTAAAGGACAAAAAGGGAGCGGAGTCTAGTCCTGCGGTTTCCTAGCGCCTACACGTACCTTATCGATAAGGTACCGCCGGCTGAGATAAGGAACCACGGGCAGATATAGCCGTTGGCCCTTTGTCATATAAATATTGGAACTTTCTCAGATTTTCAATCCACCTCTTTTGCACACAAATTTCCAGATTCAAACATACTTCTTAAATCACTCAAATCCTTGATCATTTCATTGATTACTACTTGTTTAGCAGTGAATCTATCTCATCCATCCCTTCCTCTTCAAATGCAAAGAGAAGAACACTATCATTGTGAAGTGCTGAGTCCACCACCAAAGATCCTTTGAAGATCAAATTTTATACTTTTGTTGTTGTGTAATAGTTGTGAAGATCCAAGTAGTTGTGTCTATTTGGAAGTTGTGTATGTACTAAGTATAGTTGTGTAGATTGATCCTAGCTACGATTAGGGCTCGACTTTTAGCTTAGAGTCAGAAATTGGTTAAGCGACGTGTACGGTTTTCTCCACCACAAGGAGCTTGTTGTGTAGTGAACTCTCGAGTAAGGAGTACTCGAGGAGTGGAGTAGGAACAAGGAGTGAGCTTCGTTGCCGAACCACTATAAATCATTGGTGTTTGGTTTGATCTTTCTTTACCCTTAACTCTTTACATTCTTTATTCTTTGTGCATATATATATTAGTTAGTATTAATTTAGTTACACTGTCATTGTTCATATTGTGCATAAAAAGATTTCACTTATTTCCTCAATTCTAAGTTTTTGAGAAAAAAAGATTTTTTGAAAACCATCATTTAACAAGTAAATATAAGAAACTATTCAACCCCCCACCCCCCATCTGGTTTCTACACCAAAAGTTCCATCTAATAACCAAAGGCATTTTATTGGTCCCTACACATCATTGGACGCCTAGGATTGCTCCATAACAGCTCAGCATCAAGAAAATGCCAAGAACTCTTCACATGACAACCAAAGTTCAAATTCGACAAGGGCATTTGTGGAACTTCATTAGCTTGGGTTTTCAGCTTTCCTTTATGTTTCTAGAATCATTGTAGCCCTATATAAGGCACCCTTAGTCATAGTTTAATTCTTGTTCTCAGTTTTACTTTGTCAAGCCTTGTAAAGCCCCTTTTCTGATTTATGAAAGTGCGGTATTGTGTTATGATTAAAAACTGAGTTCCATATTCTTGTTATTGTTTTAAGCTTTTGTTGTCACATATTTTTACTTAAACAAAACCTTGAACAAGTCCAAAGTTCTCTTATAAGCGTGTGAATCCCTTGTTCTTTGTGTGATAAAGAAATTGGTCTGGCTTGGAGATGGATTGTTCATTTAGGTGTTTATTTAAGTGACATAAGTCACATTCAAAGTTCTTAAACAATTTGGAAGTTTGTTACAAAGTTTTCTAACCAAAATCTGTCAAGTGGTTTGCTAAGTACTTGTGGTTCAACAGCTTGCTTATTTGAACTTAAGGGTGATCATAGCCTCCTAATCTTGACTGATTAAGGGGTAGTGAGGCCTTAAGGAAGAATTCAAGCCTTGTGGGAACCTAAGTGTTGCAAAGACTTGGTATTTTGTCACCTTTATTCACATTACTTGTGCTAACCCTAGGTTCAAGCCTTTGGTTGTGCCTTTTTCTTGTTCTTAGCAGTGGAAAGCTGGTGCTTGTTAAGCTAGCACCTAAGGTCTTTAATTCCAAGGTGTGGATGTACATCTTGGGGGTTTGAATACTCAATCCTTCATTTTTATGTTTAAATATTGTATGCTATGTGATTTGGAGTTTCATGCTTGAAAGTTATGTTCTTTGTGCTTGAATCTGTGACATAGGTTGGTAGTAAGTTATATCAGTCATAAGATTGCATGTTAGAAGGTTAAAATCAACAAGTGCTTTGAAATCAGTTAGATTAAGTGTTGTTTAGATTTGCCTGTTGTTAGGGATTAAGGCCTTTGGCCTTTGGTTCCTTTGTTCTTACTGTTGTTGGTTGCTCATTTTAAGGGTTATTTTTGTTTTGCTAAGTGATGAAAACATATAACAAAGAATTTGCAAGTTAACCACTTCTTTTACCTAAATCAAGGTCAAACACATCAGAAAGGATTATTTGTTTTTTTGTTTGATTTAGAGTCTGAAATTTGGTTTGCTTGTAGTTTCTGTTGGTGGTTATTTCTGCATAATCTGGTTTTACATTTTGGTGGCTTATTGAAAAAGTTATTGCTTATTGAATCTCAACTTTTTGGTCAAGTACATCAGTCAAATGCATGCTATATGATTTTGCTATTCTTGAACTGAGTTGTGTGGTTTTTTGCTTTATAATTGTTCATTGTTTCCTACTTGTCGTGTGCCAAGTGTTTGTAGCTTATTTCATCAGCTCATAAGCTCATTAGCTTATTGGCCATAATTGTACCAAAACTAAAATAAGTTGGCTAACTGGCCTACTTGATTCATAGGATTCAGCCTTGAATCCTTCACAAAAATTGCTCAAAACAAGCTCATAAATCATTCCTGTTAATTTGGTAACATTTGGAATACTTTGACTTTTGGTCAAATAAGCTCAATTTGGCTTATTTTCAGTTTAGCTTATTGGTGTATGCAACAACTTATATTTTGTGATAGGTGATAACTAAGATTTTATTTTGGAAAGTATTTCGTTGAACCAATCTCTTCCAAGTGAAAAACTAGTTTAACTGTGCGACTCAGTCATTCTTTGGTGAAACAAATAGTAGTGTCGTTGTAGTATTAAAAGGTGCAAGACTTAAATGTAAATGACGTTAAAGTAAATCTAAACCTAATTTAAAATAAATGGCGAGTATTTAAAAGCGTGACGAAAATTAAAAGGCACTAAAAGTAAAAGGGCACTAAAAGTAAATAACGCAAGCAAACTTAAAACGCAACTAAAACTTAAAACTAGGCAAGGCAAAAATAAATCTAAGGCAATTAAACTTAAAGTGCGACTAAGAAAAAGGCGAGTAAAGTAAAGCTTGAAAATTATAAATTAAAAACAAAAACTAAAAAGAACCTGAAAACATCTCATTCAGAATAATCCTTCGTTCGGAATAATCACTCATCCGAAATGTCACCTTCGTTCGGAATGATTCTCCTTCACTCGGAATATTTACCAAAATCCTTGATCCGGAACAAATTCTCTATTCGGAATATGTCACTTATCCGGAATAAATCCTTCGTTCGGAACTTTTGCTGATTCAGAACTTCAATTGGTTCGGAACTTCCTAAACCAAAGCCTTGATTCGGAACTTCTTGAGTCAGAACCCTTGGTTCAGAATTTTGAATGTTCCGAATGAGACACCTCTTCACTGATCCGGAATACTTCCGAATGAACAAGCTTGATTTGGAACTTTGAATGTTCCGAATGAGGGTGTTGATCCGGAATAATTAATTTTTCCGAATAAAACTCCTTGGTTCGGAAATTCTCTTGGTTCGGAACTTCTACTGGTTCGGAATAGGTTCCGAATGAACAAGTTTCGATTCGAAGGAAGTTGTCTTGATCCGGAACAATTGTTTTATTCGGAACAAATCTTCAAACCTTCGCTCGGAACTTCACTGATTCGGAACAAACAAGAAATAAACCTTCACTCTGAATATTTGGGAAGCTTGGTTCGGAATGTCACCTAGGAAACACAGTAACAGAAAACGCGAAGAACAAGGAAACACAGGTACACACGAAGCTAAACAAACATAATCAAAATCAACCAAAAGATTAAATCAAACTAATCACAAAACATCTACTAATCATAAACAAACAATCCAAAACAATCAAACTAACAAATATCACCAAAATAATCAAAACCACTTTAACCAAATCAACAAAATAAGAATAAGAACATGAACAATAAACATAAAGATTGAAGATTAAAGAAAGTTAGATAGGAGATTAACAAGAAAAAGTAAAGATAGACAAGAATTAAAAGAAAACATACTTGAAATTAAAGGTATTTAAGGTGCAAGACAATTAAGGTAAATGACATGTAATTAAATGACAAGGAATGTAAAATGGAAGAACTAACTGTCACTATTAGCCAACAAAATGAGAATGAATCTAGTCTAATCTATATATAGGGGAGATTAAGGAGTGCTTAGGAAGCTTCCTCCCTCTTTCATATTTTCCTTAATTGCAAGCTTAAGTCCTTAATCTTCTTAATCTTCTTAAATCTTGGACTTTAATGACTTTTGTCTCGGGATTTCTTTGAACTCGTCTTGTAATTCTTCAATAAATTAGACTTGAGTTCTTCGACTTTTAGTAAACTTTCGTCTTTTGACTTTTTCTTCGATAAATCTTCAGAATTGGTCTTGGACTTCCGTTCTTTTTGCACTCTTGACTTCTTGACTTCGTCTTTCGTATTTTTCTTAAATAAAATCCCGTGAATGCCCGTGTTTTCTCCACTTTTCACCTTTTTGTCCTAAATCACAACAAAAACACAAACCACGCATAATTCCGACATAAATGACATAAAATACACGTTTTGGCTCGGTTATTATTGTAATTAAGTGGTAAAAGGGATGGGTGTTTACACACCTATCAAATCCCCTACACTTGACCATTGCAATGTCCTCATGCAATGCATTAGTTACAAGCATGTTTACACTTTTCATTATAGTCAATCCACGTTGGCCTTTATTAATGAGATAGAAAATAACAAAACAAATAAAGAAATCAAAATCATACCTTGGGTTTTGGAAATGTTATGAATAATCATCATCCTCAAGTTTTCACTTTCTCCAACCAAGCTTAAAAACGAGATCATTGTTATTATAAGTTAGCAAATTAACACGAACTCATGTGGGCCAATTACTCACTTAGACTCCCTTATTTCTAGGTGTATCTCTTATATTTTATTGTTGTCTTGAATGATCACGAAGATGCATTGTTTGACTTATTTTGATAGTTATTTAGGCCGAAAATAAAGTGAACGATTTAATCAATAGTTAGCTAAAGGACAAAATCTTTTAAAACTGCTTCTCGGGACCTCAAAAAGTTCATATCTTGGCATAACTCGCTTCGCGATTTGAGACCTTTCTCGGACCGATATTTGGCAACGACTTCATACTTCAAATCTTGAGAGACGTTCATGAAATAATGGTCTTCTCTTCATATAGGAATTTCTTCACTAGAAGTTTTGAGAGATTCTTCATGTTTGGACCACGACTTCTTCATTTTTCTCCAATCTTTACTTTGGACTTTGATATACAACGATCTGCCTCCTTTTTGACTTGGATCTATTTATCCTCATACCTTTCTAGGGTCTTTTCGGATACACTTCTCCATGACTTTTAGGGAGTATTTGCTTTTCGTCTTGTGTCTCAATCCTTCATATTGATTTTCGATAAATGATTCTTCACGTCACTTTGGATCTTTAGCAACAAAATGTATCCCTCATGCCTTGTTAGGGCCTTTTTGGACTCGCCAATCTTCGCATCCCGCTTCAATAAGTTATGCCTTGGCTATGAACTCTAATCCATACCGAGCAACTTTTAAACGATCTTGGGCTAGAAGCTAAGTAACTTTTCAAATCGTACAACCTTATTTATTGCAGATAAATTTATTAGCAAGCGATGGGAGAATAGGCTTATAATTAACTCACATAAATTTACGAAAGAATACCAAACTTATAATTGACTCTATCATCTCTCGTTCTCCACAGTTTAAAATCTCAAGGAATGAGACTCGTGGATGCTTTGCCTATTAAATCAAAGTTTTGGGTTTTCGAGTCGCCTATAGGATCTTGCAAATTCTTAGACTCTTTCAAGTTTAGAAATCGCATTTTAAAGTTCCCTTGATAAACGACTCTCTAGGATCAATTATAGGAGCTTGCGAAAAGTTCTTGTTCTTAACCCGTGAGAGTTAAGACTTTCGCGTTTTATAGCTCCCTAAATAAAAGCCTAGCAAAACTTGACTTAAACACGTTAAGGATACTAGCTAGAGTAAACTTAGATAAGTAAACTCGGGTTGAGTCAAAAGATTCACAATGTTTGAAAATTAAAACCACTTTATTCAAAATTTATTCTAATAAGGAAAGAAAATAACTATACAAAGGGAAAAACTAATAGGCCAAAATAGATCAAAAATTTTGAAAAATGTCGAAAAATTGATTTTCCGGTTAAAATGAGGACAAATACAAGGAAAAGAGCCACTTAACTTCGATAGAAGTCCCCCTACACTTAAGATAAACATTGTTCTCAATGTTTAAGCATGTGGGAGTAAACTCCCCTACACTTAGGACATTGTGCACGTTGTTTAAATCTCGCTAAGGAAAGAACAACTAAAGAGATTCCTATTTTAATATTGAATAAATATAAAATAGTGAATCGAAAAGAGTTTAGGATAGAACCGGGAAGAAGGGCACACGGAATCACGGTTCGTCAAAAGTCATCAAGAGTGTGACATTGAGTGCTCGAATCCCTGATTAGAAGAAGAGAAGAAATAGCAAACACCAACGGGTCTCCGCTACACTTAGGATAAAGAAAGAGAAAGATAGATACATGGGTTGCCTCCCAAGAAGCGCTTGATTTTTGATTACCGAGTCGTGAGCCTGACTCGACCTTGATTATCATAGGAAGAAGCATGAAACATATCCACCGTGATCAAATACATAGTTTTCGTCCATCATATAGCACAAGCTTAAGGCGAACAAGGTAAGCCAAAGCAGAGTAGGCAAGGTTCCCTTAAGCAAAGACGGAGCACGGTGGGAGCAAGTATGGTGAGGTGCAAGCATGTCTTCAATAGTTCCAAAGATTTTTCCTTTTATTGCATCAGATGGATACTAAGATGGCTGCAGAATATCGATACCGGGGTCGAACACCTTTTCCTTTAAGGGAAAATAGCACTCAGGCTCAGCAGAATGTGAAGAAGATCCGCGAAGAAAATGCACAACCTCGTCCTCAGAAGGTGGACAAAGAGGTGTTAACTCATACGTGCTGCGGATGTTGGTGTCGACCGGTTGCTTCTCCTTTGAAAGAATTTTCTTCAAATCCAAAGTAGGATCAAGACGATAATCTTCAAAGTCTAAAGGAGGAGCATCACTCTCATGAGGGAAGTAAGTATTGAGAAAAGTAGAGAATTCTTCCTCAAAAGAGTAATCATCCAAAGTAGGATTAAGCAAGCATGACGGAGGATCTTCATCATGTGAAGAATCACTCGAAAGAGTATCGGCCTCATCAAAATCATCTTAAATGGGCATGTCGGGGTACTCGGAAGTAAGGTCATCATAATCATCCGAATCTGAACTAGAATCATCATCATAAGCATCAAAGATCGATGGAGAATCATATATGGGTAAAGGTTCCAAATTGGAGAGAGAATCATCCACATCATCTTCAAAAAGTAGATTATCAATGAAAGACTCGAATAGAGGATTGTTGTAGATGATAAAATCATCGAGCACATTAATCATATTCACAGATTCTCGTCCATAGGATTTGCTTGTAAGCTTCCCCATTTTGAACACTTGTGCATCATCCCCGACTCTTAAGATTAACTCACCTTCGACAACATCAACTAGAGCTCTTTCGGTTCTCAAGAATGGCCGACCAAGTATTAAAGGAATACGAGGGTCCATTTCATAATCAACAACAACAAAGTCGACCGGGAAAGTAAATGTGCCAACTTTAATGAACACGTCTTCGGCAATACCAACGGGGTAAGCGAGAGTGCGATTTGCAAGATCAAGAGTCATCTTTGTTGGAGTAAGGTCGGGTAATGATAGTGTTTTCCAAACACTCAAAGGCATAAGATTAATACTGGCCCCGGGATCAGCTAGGGCAGTAAATTCTTCAGTTTTGTTAAAGATGCAAGGCAACACAAAACGACTGGGATCTCCAAGTTTTTCCGGAAGTTCTTTAAGAATAACTGCAGAACAATTTTCATTTAAGCGTGTGTTGGCGAGCTCAATCAACTTCTCCTTCTTGTTAAGCAATTCCTTGAATGCTGTGACAAATTTCGGCATGTGGACAAGTGCTTCAGTAAGGCTAATGTTGAAATTCATTTGAGAGATCATCTTCTAATAATTCGACACTTGAACGTCATCCTTTGTGTGCATTTTGGTCTTGCCTATACGAGATGGATAAGGAATATTGGGGTTGGGTGGTGGAGGTGTAGGTGTAGGTAAAGGTTGAGATGTTGAAGTGTTCTTCCTGGGGACATCGTCATGACGAGGCAGAGACGGTAATGGTGTACTAATACTAGGTGTAGGAGGAGTAGGGATAAATGGTGGTGGAGGAGGTGTAGATGATGGGGGTGGGATAGGTGGTCCTACTATGGTGACTCCACTACGGGTAGTAATAGCACTCATATTTTCTCGCGGATTGGTGACGGTGGTTGAAGGTAGAGAACTCGAAGTAGAAGGTTGAGTAGTGGGCAAGAAACTAGCCAGCATATTCTTTAAATCATTCGTTTGATTCCTGAAGGAGGATTGGATATTATCTCGAAGCTCGGATCTAATGTCATTCCCTTGCTTGGTGATATCCCCTTTTAGATTGATAATTTGGCTCTGCAGATTCTTGATTTGCTCACCTTGGGTTCTCATTAAGGCTTCAACATCGGGGTTAATGGGTGGGGTTGTTGGGCGGGTGGGTGATAAGGATTAGAAGCTCTTGGTGGGATTTGGTTGCTTCTATTGTAATTATTGTTGAGATTTTGGTTTTGAGGAGAAAAACCGGGTGAAATGTAGTTTTTGGACCGGTAACTCAGCAAATTTCTATCCCCTTGAGGTCGAGCTTGGTAATTTTCCGGTGAATAATTACCATAAGCTGCACACACATTTTCCGGATTTCCTTGAGTAGAAGGATAATCAGTGTATAAGTGTGGACCGCCGCATGTTTCACAAGAAGGTGCTACCGCTTTAACTTGATGTTGTTTGTTTGTAGCGAGAAGCAAGATATTTTTGTTCATTTCAGTCATCATGCGGGTGAATTCGGTCATATCGGGGTTTGCTGAAGTGGAAGAAACATTGACTCTCGGGTTGTTCCTTGAAGAAGCGGAGGAATCCCAGTTTTTGTGGTGAGTAGTCATGTTCTTAATAAGCTCTCTACACTCCTCGGGTCTCCTTTTCATAAATGTGCCACCGGCGGCTGCATTAATCGTATCACGATCATGAAAAGTCAAACCGTTGTAGAAAGTATCAATTAAGGTTACGGGGAGCATGTTGTGGTTTGGACAACGATCAATCAAAACGTTATATCTTTCCCAAGCATCAAAAAGAGATTCATCGGGTTCTTGTATGAAACCGCTGATTTGATCGCGAAGGCTCGTGACCATGGATGGTGGAAAGTAGCGCGACAAAAAGCTTTGAGTCATGTCATCCCAAGTATGAATTGAATTCTTTGGAAGACGATCAAACCATTTCTCGGCGTGGTGTGATAAAGTATGTGGGAAGAGTTGTAGGCGAAGAACATCCATTGTGGCACCGGGCAACTTCATGCTTTGGGTGATTGTAATGAACTTTTCTAGGTGTTTGTTGGCATCATCATCAGGCATTCCTCGAAAAGGATTTGTTTGCACTTGCTGAATCATGTGGTGCTTCAACGAAAATTATGGAGCCGTGATTTGCATCGGCGCAATCGGTCCTCCTCGTCCAAACATGGTAGGTTGACAAAGCTCCTCCATTGTCCGAATATCGGGCTGTGGAAGAACATTGTTGTTATTGTTGAGGTGTGGTGGATTATTATTGTTGTTAACACCTGCCATAGCTAAATCTTCTCGAGTCTCGGGCTCTTGATAATTAGAAGATCTAGTACGCATACACCTACAAATACAAAAGAAAACAATACCAAACGCAAAGACAATATATATACACAGTAAAAATAAAATCTTTTTGGATTTTTGAAATTTTTAATTTTAATGGATTTTTAACAATTTTTTTAATTTTTATGGTTTTTTGAAATTTTTATGCAAGAAAATAACGCTCACAAGTGAACGGATCCCAAAAAGCAACGCGTCTCTCACAGAAAACCGTTAATCTTTACGAAAAGAGCCGGCAACGGCGTCATTTGATAACTAAGATTTTATTTAGGAAAATATTTCGTTGAACCAATCTTTTCGAATTGAAAAACTAGTTTAACTATGCCACTCAGTCGTTCTTTGGTGAAACAAATAGTAGTGTCGTTGTAGTATTAAAAGGTGCAAGACTTAAATGTAAATGACGTTAAAGTAAATCTAAACCTAATTTAAAATAAATGGCGAGTATTTAAAAGCGTGACGAAAATTAAAAGGCACTAAAAGTAAAAGGGCACTAAAAGTAAATAACGCAAGCAAACTTAAAACACAACTAAAACTTAAAACTAGGCAAGGCAAAAATAAATCTAAGGCAATTAAACTTAAAGTGCGACTAAGAAAAAGGCGAGAAAAATAAAGCTTGAAAATTAAAAATTAAAAACAAAAACTAAAAAGAACCTGAAAACAGCTCATTCGGAATAATCCTTCGTTCGGAATAATCACTCATCCGGAATGTCACCTTCGTTCAGAATGATTCTCCTTCACTCAGAATATTTACCAAAATCCTTGATCCGGAACAAATTCTCTATTCGGAATATGTCACTTATCCGGAATAAATCCTTCGTTCGGAACTTTTGCTGATTCAGAACTTCAATTGGTTCGGAACTTCCTAAACCAAAGCCTTGATTCGGAACTTCTTGATTCGCAACCTTTGGTTCGGAATTTTGAATATTCCGAATGAGACACCTCTTCACTGATCCGGAATACTTCCGAATGAACAAGCTTGATTCGGAACTTTGAATGTTCCGAATGAGGGTGTTGATCCGGAATAATTAATTATTCCGAATAAAACTCCTTCGTTCGGAACTTCTCTTGGTTTGGAACTTCTACTGGATCGGAATAGGTTCCGAATGAACAAGTGTCGATTCGAAGGAAGTTGTCTTGATCCGGAACAATTGTTTTATTCGGAACAAATCTTCAAACCTTTGCTCGGAACTTCACTGATTCGGAACAAACAAGGAATAAACCTTCACTCTGAATATTTGGGAAGCTTGGTTCGGAATGTCACCTGGGAAACACAGTAACAGAAAACGCGAAGAACAAGGAAACACAGGTACACACGAAGCTAAACAAATATAATCAAAATCAACCAAAAGATTAAATCAAACTAATCATATAACATCTACTAATCATAAACAAACAATCCAAAACAATCAAACTAACAAATATAACCAAAATAATCAAAACCACTTTAACCAAATCAATAAAATAAGAATAAGAACATGAACAATAAACATAAAGATTGAAGATTAAAGAAAGGTAGATAGGAGATTAACAAGAAAAAGTAAAGATTGACAAGAATTAAAAGAAAACTTACTTGAAATTAAAGGTATTTAAGGTGCAAGACAATTAAGGTAAATGACAAGGAAAGTAAAATGGAAGAACTAATTGTCATTATTAACCAACAAAATGAGAATGAATCTAGTCTAATCTATATATAGGGGAGATTAAGGAGTGCTTAGGAAGCTTCCTCCCTCTTTCATCTTTTCCTTAATTGCAAGCTTAAGTCCTTAATCTTCTTAATCTTCTTAAATCTTGGACTTTAATGACTTTTGTCTCGGGATTTCTTTGAACTCGTCTTGTCATTCTTCAATAAATTAGACTTGAGTTCTTCGGCTTTTTGTAAACTTCCGTCTTTTGACTTTTTCTTCGATAAATCTTCAGAATTGGTCTTGGACTTCCGTTCTTTTTGCACTCTTGACTTCTTGACTTCGTCTTTCGTCTTTTTCTTCGATAAAAGCCCGTGAATGCCCGTGTTTTCTCCACTTTTCACCTTTTTGTCCTAAATCACAACAAAAACACAAACCACGCATAACTCCGACATAAATGACATAAAATACACATTTTGGCTCGGTTATTATTGTAATTAAGTGGTAAAAGGAATGGGTGTTTACACACCTATCAATAGGTGTCATTTTTCTCAGCTTATAATCAATATTAGAAGTTTGTAGTTCATTTGGTTATGCTTTTACTAGAAAATCAGCTTATTGTGCTTTTTTAGAGAGCTTATCACCTTCTACAGCTTATTTTACTTAGCCTTTTGGGAATTTTATTGTTGATTATTCTTAGTTAAGCTATTTGGAACCTTTTGTAAAAAGAATCAACTCTTGAATCTGCCTAGAAGTCTAAAACGACTATTTTGTCATTTTCTATAGAGAGCTTTTTCTTATTTCAGGCTTATTTATTGATCTTTTTCAAATTTCTTTCTACAATCTAATTTATAATCACAAGAGAAGGATGTGTGTAAATTTTCATCTTATGGCATTAACTTATGGCTTAATGGGCTTATTAGCCCATTAAGAATAAGCTGAGTTCTTATTAAGCTGTGATAAGCTAACTTTCAGCTTTTGAGCCTTTAGATTTTTTTGTTTAAAATCAAATTTAAAGTAACACTGTGCTTTTTGGGCTTATTTGGTTGACTTTTTGCTTATTGGGCTAAAAAGCCCATTTACGTGGACTGTTTTCACTTTTGATCCATTTGAGGGCCCAATAGGGGTATTTAGGTATTTTTACTTTTATTTTTTGATTATTTAGGTAAAAATAAACTAGTTTGCAAGTTTTTAAATTTTTTATTATTATTTTATTATTAAAAACTGTTTTTAAGGTTTTTAAATAGTTTTAATAGGTTTTAAATTTTGCAAAAATAGTTTTTAGCTTAATTAAGTAATTTTTGAGGTTTACAAGTTGAAAAATCTTTATTTGGGCTTTTTATTAATTTAATTGATTTTTAGGGCTTTAATTAGCATTAAAAAGTTAATTATTGATTATATAAAAGGTTTGAAAATGTTTTGATCATTTGTAAACCCTAAGTTTATTTTTAGGAATATGTGGTAATTTTTTGGCAATTTTTAGAGTAAATTTTTATTTTGTCACTAATCACGGTTTTACGTTTTTTACGTAATAGTTTAATTTTCACCGCAATCCGTCATTTTATTTTCCCCTATTTCTTTCATCAATACTAATCAAAAATCATACAAATTAAACACACACTTTAGTCCTCCTGGGTGAACGAACTTACTTTGGGTCATTAGTGCACGATTTTCCTAAATTGTCTATAAAATACTTACCATACATACGTTCTTTTTCCTAAAAGACGTAGTTTTTTCTCCAATCATTTTGGCGCCGCTGCCGGGGAGGCGTGTTGTGTTTTAATTTGAAAATTTGTTTTTGATATTTGCCAATAAATAGTATTTGTGTGATTAGCACTCTAATCACACGTATTATCGGTTTTCGTTTTCTTTGTGAATATTATTACTATATTGTATACGTATCACAATAAATCCACAATATCTCCAAAAGCGTGAAAACGCAACCTTAATTGGGATTTCATCACTCAATTATTGTATACGAATTTAAAGCAAAAAGAAAAGGAAAAATAGATAATTACTTTCGAGAAGCTTGATTTTAATTAACATAAACTATAAGGTGGGTATAAGGCGGTTGTATTTCACGACCTAAGGGAAAAAAGGCTCTTAAGTTCTTAGCGCCGCCTCGTTTCCCCCTCTTGCTTGTGCGTGTTGAGAGAAAAGGGGCCAATCGAGGGTTTGCCACCAAAGTATTATCTACGTATCATATATATTTTCTTGGTTTCAAAGATTAAACCCTCTTAAACGACTTGGTGTTCCACCAACGTTCTAAAGTCATCGAAGTCGTTCACCCAACGTGATTGTTTACATTCCTTGAGGCTCCTTTTATCAAGAAATTGATTCGAGGAGAGATTTGTAGATTTGAGTCTACGTAATACATCACAAAATCCAAAAAAACTGAATATCATCGAAAACACAAAAAATTTAAAAAACATGAAAACACCAAAAAGAATCTTCTTTGCTCGCCTCCACGTTGTACGTCACGTTTATGCAAACTCGTAATCAAGCAAAACGTGCACGTAGATGTCGTAATCGAAAGGAACAAACACCAAGTGAAGAATCTCCAAGTGAGGAACCTATTATAGAACAAGAAACCCCATGGCTGATCGTACTATGATGGAGTTACTTCAAGCACCCACCGAGGGTTTTGGAGAAGCCATTGTGATTCCCGCTATCCTTGCGGAGAATTTTAATAGAAAGACGGGTTTAGTGTCTATGCACCAAGCAAACAAGTTCCCCGGACATGAAAAAGACAACCCACATTATCACATTCGACATTTTAATCGTCTCACCGCGACTAGCAAGTTTAAGGATGTGCCACATGACGCCATTAAGATGATGTTGTTTCCATACTCGTTAGATGGACCCGCCAAAATATGGCTTGAGAAAGAACCGCCAAATTCGATTTTGACATGGGGTGATCTCGTTTCTAAGTTTGTGAACTAATTTTTTCCACCATCTAAAACGACACATTTGAAAAATGAGATTTCAAGATTTACGCAAAGATCTAACGAAAGTTTTTCTATGGCTTGGGAAAGGTTTAAAGAAATGTTACATGAATGTCCACACCATGATTTTTCCGAATTGCATCAAATTGATACTTTTTACAATGGGCTTAATGATCATGAATGAGATTATTTGAATGCCGCCGCGGGTGGTAATTTTTTGTACAAAACGACCGATTAGGCTTTAAAGATAATTGAGAATAGGTCTAAGTTTTATAGCCCTCGTAACACACCGAGTGTTGCCACTATGGGTTCATCATCGTCGCCTTGTAACATGCGTGCCTTGCAAGATGAAGAAAATGAGGAAAATAGGTTTTTGATAGGTTTTCAACTCTTATGACTCATTGGAATGCACAAGATGCTTTGAATTTCGCATCGGTTAAGGCGGTTGAAAAGAGTTTTATATCTTGTGGTGGAGCTCACGATTTTTCCGAGTGCATTACCGCGGATGGTAACACTTCAAGTGTTATGTAGCAACGGGAAATTACAACCAAAACGATCAAGGTTCCTACCCAAATAAAGCTCCACAAAATCAAAATGCAAACAACTATCAAAATAACAACAACCAAGTTACTTACCAATGAAATCAAAGGAATTTTAACAAGGGTAATTACAACAATGGTGGGAACAATGGGAAATAGCAAAATAAAAATCAAAACCGTGATTTTCAAAACAACAACAAAGGTTTGCAAAACATGAAAGATCTTCCAAATGAATTTGTTGATTATGCAACGGCTAATGATGCTAAATTTGATAATATGCAAAGGGATATAATTAGCCTAAGATCTGAGATTAGGAATGATTGAAATATGAGTTGAAAAACGAGCTTGCTAATTAACTTAAGACTCATACAAACAAAATGGAGAGTAACGTGAAAAGGTTACAACAAAATCAACAAAAGATGAAACAAGGCCAATATGAAATTAAACAAGAGATGCTTAAGGCGGAAAAAAGGCAATCTAAGTTTGAGGATAGAATGGCAAGCATGTTTGAGGCTATAATGTGTAAACCGTCTTCTTTGGGTGGTCTTCCTAGTGATACCATTGCAAACCCGAAAGGAGAAATGAAATTATTACGACTCGTAGTGGTAAAACTTTCAAAGAACCCATTTCTCGTCCAAGTACTTCTAAGGAGAAGGAAATAGATAAAGAGCCCGAGGTAATGGTAGGAAAGGAGCATATTAAAATCCCACGAAGTACTGCTCAAACCACACCTACGGTTGAACCTATACAAATCATGGAACCCGAGATTCCAAGGCTGTTGCCTATGCCTCAACCCACACCATCTTTACCCTACCCCTCGAGACGAAACAAGGAAAAATTGCATGATCGTAACAATCAACAAATCGAGCTTTTTATGAAAATGTTTAGTAAGGTCTATTTTAACATATGTTTAGCCGACGCTTTGCTGTATACGCCTCGTTTCGCCTCCACTTTTAAAAGTATGATGAACGATAAGGAGAAGCTGTTAATGCATAAGCAATGCCTAAAAATATTGTTAGTATTAATTAATCTTTCTTAGTTTTGATCATGACAAATTACAAAGACATTTATTGTCAACCACAATTATAAAACGAATTATTTAATAGACACTATCATCAAGGTAATAATCATTAGACTAACATATCTTAACCATGCTTAGTGATCATAAAAGTGATTAGCCTTAAAACTCGCTTTTGTCAAACATTACCAAAGCTTTTTAATAAACTTTATTTTTAAGAAAATGTTTTATTAAAATGAAAATGCAAATTTGAATATGGCATATTCCATATGCCATAATAATATCCTTTGAAGTTTTAAACAGCCTCAGGTATTTCAAATTCAATAAAAGACAAAAAGGAGTGGAGTCTACACCGGCGGTACCTTAGCACCTATGGCGATTCCATATCGATAAGTAACTGCGGGTGCCAATAAGGAACCGCGGGCAGATATTGCCGTTGGATGTTTTGTCCTATGAATATTGAGTCAAATATGCATTCTCTTCAACCCTTAATGGACATCTTCTTCAGCCTTCTTTCTCCTTTCTAATCCTTGTCATTTGTAAATGATCACTTAATGTGTTAAGTATGTTTACTCATGATTATCCTCTTGATTTCTTTCTTTACCTTGTCCAAAGAGAAGATCACTCACACACTTGTGATGTGATTAAAGATGTAGCATTGATGAAGATCACCTCCTCCTAAAGATCTAGTCATGTTCATCATTTGTTTATTTGTGTCTACTGTAGATCCAATGTATTTGTGAATACATGGACTAGTTGTGTTCATGCAAGTTATTTGTGAATACTTGGATTAGAGTTGTGTACATCCATTGCACATGTGTGTGCTTGGATTTATGTTGTGTAGATCCAAGCTACATGTGTGTACTTGGATATATTTAGTTGAGTTGTAATTAGTTGTGTTAGTTCTCACTAAACTACAAAGTGATGTGGTTGTGTCTTGTGAGTTCTCACTAAACTATAAAGTGATATGTAGTTGTGTTGTGTGAAGTTCTCACTTAGCTTCAAAGTGAAGAGTCTTGAAGATTTGTTCTAGCTTTGGATTAGAACTCGACATCTAGCATTGTGTCGGAAAATTCTGAAGTAGGCAACGTTGTGAAGATTGGTTCTACCTTTAGATTAGAACTCGACATCTAGCCTTGTGTCGTAAAAGAGTGAAGTGGGCGACGTTGTGTAGATTGGTCCTAGCTAAGATTAGGTCTCGACATTTAGCTTAGTGTCGGAAAATAATGTAAGCGACGTTGTAAGGTTTTCTCTGCCAAGAAGGGAGCTTGTGGATATAGTGGAAATCTCGAGTAAGGTGTAGTCGAGGAGTGGAGTAGGAACGAGGATAGAGCCTCGTTGCCGAACCACTATAAATCTTGGTGTCTTCCTACTAGTTTGTTACTCTCCTTACTCTTTACTCACATTCATTATCACTACACTTACTATGCATTTGTTACTCTCCTTACTCTTTACTCACATTCATTATCACTACACTTACTATGCATTGTTAATGCATTAGAATTGAACCTAATCATTATGCAACTAGCTTTGAAGTAAAAGATAGTTTTGTGCACTCACCTAATTGAAAGGAATTTTAATTAGGAGATAAACCGATGGGAAACTATTCAACTCCCCCTTCTAGTTTATACAATTGGTATCAGAGCGATGGTGACAAAAGATCTTTGAAGTATATTGTAGTTTAAAACTTGGATCGATCCGTTGTCTCCTCAAATTAGAAGGTTAAGTTGTACTAAAGTTTTTCTTTGGTCAAAACTATTTTTTACTGAAAATAAGCCTTTTAAAATGTTGATATTGCATATTACTTAAATTAGTAGTATTAATGCATTTTAGATTTATTCTTGAAATGTATCTTCTAGTTTGCATCTTGCTATGTGTAGGTACTCATGAAGATAGATCATGCTATTGATTGTGGATTGAGTTACTTACACTTGTAGAAGACTCATCTTCTTTGATTTCCAACATCATTGAATGATGATATCAAGATGGGTAGAAGAGATACTAGTCTTTGAAGACTTAGTAGTCACTATTAGTCATTGTTGGGCTTTGCATCGATTCCTTGAATGCTTGGAATGCAATTTGTGGCCATGGTACGATTTCGGTCTTCCACACGCCCTATTGATCATTCTTTTGATCATTAATTGACTATATGCTTGTTCTTGGCATCCTTGCCTTGACATTTATTTGTGGTTTGTGATTCTTTCCATTTTCCCTCTCAAACCTTTATTGCTTGGATACTTGACTCACTATGGAGATGTAGGGTGAGTTAGTAGAAGCTTAAAGTATCAATCATGATTTTCATGGTTTTCACCCTTACGGTTATTAGGCCCTATATCATGTGTAACTTGTGCAATTAAGCTCATTTCTAAGATGATTAGTGAATCCCTTGAGATACCAAACTACTTCATTAAGTTGTAGGTGGATTTTACACATTTGGAATTGAAATATTCCAAGGGTATTGTTATTGTTAATTCTAGTAATAATTATCCGATCATGTGGGAGAGAAAGTGAATCTATACCTTTCTCATATTTGGAAATAGAATAAGACTACTCTTGAAAATGATTTTATTCTATGCATCCAAATTGCTTGGTTTAATTCTTTACCAAAGCCGTTTTGACTATCATCGGAAAGGCAAGTCTTAAACCACTATATATGACACAAGCTCTTCACATCATCAATTCGAAGAATGTCATTTGTCCTTTGAGCAATGTCCTTGGTCTTGATTCACTTCCATTGACTCCTCTCACTTGCCTTTTTGCTACGAGTAGTCGTTCGTTCACTTCGGTCTTTTCCTATCTCGATTCAACTCATAATCCATTAACGAGGCATTATTATCTAGTGTTGTGGTGGTCCAATGATATCCCAAAAGGTTTAAGATATTTAAGTATTTTAAAAATTTTGGTTTTCAAAAATTCATCGTTTTTCTTTGATAAAAACCTGCCTCTGTAGGCGGTTCTTTATCTCGGCGGCTCAAAGGCGCGATTCCTTATCGATAAGGAACCGCGGGCAGTAACTTTGTCAGAGCGCCAGTTTTATTAAAAATATCTTTTTCAAAAAGTCTTTCTCTTTCATTCACACATAGTGACGAATTTTTTATGTTTTTCCACCATTGTTGAAGCTCCTAAAACCTTCAATTACTCAAATTAATTGATTCGAGTGCGTGGGTTTCACTCATCCATCATCCAAGATCAATTAATTATAAGTTATTTCTTTCAATTTCATCTAATTTGTTCTAGGGTTAATATATTCATAATTGGGGATTTTTAAAATTGACATTGAATTAGAACCTTACTAGGAATAAGAGTTGACATAGTATTGTTACTATGATTCCTTAGGTTCATATTCATAGAGATTTCACTAAAACCCACTTGTTGAACAAATCCGAATTTTGACTAAATATTTTGGTTGATTGATGGAATTGATATGAACCCATGAACAAGTTGGTAATGGCATTGTTAAATGCTTACCTAAAAACCTTGTTTTTGAAAAACCAATGTTCTAGTTCATTGTTGATTTTGCATAGTTCATATGTTTTGATCAATGGTGAAATGGTTACATTGTGAACATGAGAATGGCAAGGATTAATCCTTTGTTTGTCAAGTTATTGATAAAACACATTCTCACTTTCCTTGATTTTTAGTTTATATGTAATATATGAGTAATTGGAGAAATATGTTTATATGTTATTTTTAGGTACTATCATCATGACCACAGGATATCAAAATGACCATTTACTCACTAGAAGATACATGCCTAATCCTTCTTTGACTAATCAATCTCGCTCTTTTCAAAACTCTTATCATAATCTCGAGTCTCATTGTTTCCATGAAGGACGTATTGTTCCTTCTAACATTCGTGGACTTGATTTCATTCGATTCATGTTCAATACAATTGGATTCGATTGTTTGCTTGATATTGATGAGCCAATATTCCCTTTTTTCCTCATGGAATTCTTTACCTCATTTAAATTAATACACATCAACAATGGTTTATCTTTAAGATTTTCTATCAAGGGGAGAACCTTTATATACACTCTCGAGGAATTTGGTGAGATTCTCGGAGTTCCATATGAAGGTCAATGTAGGTTCACCGATGCTTGGAGTGTTAATCACTTAGAATCGGCCCCTGTTGATGTGCATTACTTGACTGAGATTCCATCGGCTTCGGAAATCACTCGTGCCCTTGCTTCACCTCGTGAACATCCTATCCTTGGTAATTTTGAAGGATAATTTCTTGCTCTCACTCACTAGGAATTACTAACTAGCGATCTTAGTGATTTCATGGTCCCTTGGGCTGAAATCATTAGGGAAAATGCAATGTGTTTGGTTGGTGATCACAACCATGTGCATGCTTGTCTCGCACATATATTGTATTGTGTTGTTACCAATACTCCATACAACCTTTCATTTTTCATGGCTAAAAGGATAAGATTTGTTCTCAGTGGATCTCGGTCTACTCTTCCTTATGCCATGATTCTCTCACGGCTTCTTAAGAGAGTTCTCCTTGATCATCCTCCTCTTAATCCTTCTTCTTTTCACTCCGTGGTTCGAGTCATGTTTCCCATTGAAGGAAATGTCACTTCAATTCTCACACATGACTCAAATGAAGATGAAAATGTCTCTCAAGACAATTATCTCATTTCTAGTTATGATTTGTCATCATCTATCTCTCAATTGTCTTCACTAGACATTGATTCAGACTATCAGTATTGTCACAATCTTCATCTTCAGGATCGAATCAGAAGTGAATCAAGGCAAGGAGGAAATGATCATAGATGAATGACATATATCACTCTTGTGAGATTAACATGTGTGTAAACATGTATGGATTGTTGTTTTTTTATCTCTTCTATTATCTTTATTCTTAGGATATTGTGAATTCTTTAACTAACAATTTGTGTTTGGATTACCTAGTATTTTAATCCTAGTTATCCATGGTATCGATTTTTTGATTTTCATGGCTCTTTGCATCTTATATGTTTAGATAGCCTCCTAGTCTTTGATTATTAGCTCTCTTTGGCTTGATAAACCTTAGTATAAAATCTGGGCTAGCAAAAGTTTAAGGAAGTGCTTTTTTCAAACTCCTCTGGTCGCGGTTCACTATCAAACACGTGTTTCTTTAGCGATAAGGAACCGCAGACCTACGTAAGGAACCGCCCAGTACTGTTTCAACAGAATCTTTACTTTACACTGTTTTCTTGAATCTGTGTAAAACATTGATAAAACTTTTGCAAAAACCTGCAATTTCCTAAACTAGGCTACCTAATTTCATTGTTCACATAAAATGATTTTAACCTATTACTAGTTTGGATCATCCCCTTCTCTTCTTAAACCATCTCATGTTGATTGTGTTCTTCATCCCTTCAAATCTTCTTTTAACCTCAACTTTCAACCATGGTATCCACTAGAACTTCCAACTCCTCCAAATCATCTTCATCCAAAAGAAGTCTTGAGGTGAATCTCAAGTCCTCTAAACTTGGTTCTCTATCTTCTTTCAAACCTTAAAATGAAGTCTCACCCATACTTATCTCCTCATCACTTTCACCACCACTTGCCTCTTGGCAAACAAACTCAACCCATGGTATTAATCACTCTCATGGTTCTACCTCCTCTTCATTCCAGTCAAGGATCAATGAGTTTTCTTCTCTACTAATTTCTAACCCTCCCTTAAATAAGAATGATCAACCACAATCCTTTGTTTTTGAGCCTCTTCTCTTCACTCCACCAAATTCACCTATTTCACCCTTGGATACCATGCCTTCTCCTCATCCTCCTACCACCAACACCCCTCTCTTGGGTGTTCCTATTTTCCATCCCTTGGGTGATCCACGCTTGTATGATTTTTTCATGCAAAATGGAACTAATTGTCCTTGTTGCTTGAACAACTATTACCTCATTGATATCCTAAGCTTGGAAATGATTGGGTCTCACTTCAAGTTGCAGAGTGATGTAGTGGTTTTACTACTCTTTAGGAAAAGAGAGCAAAAGTGGCAAGTATTAAGTACGACGATTTAGGAAAACCGTGTACAAATGACCCAAAGTGGGGAATCGTTCTCAAGGAGGCTTAGTGTGTGTGTAATGAAATGATTATCTTTGTTATTATATTTGTGAGAAAGAAAAATAGAAATGAGATTAGAAGAGAATGACGGTTACGAAGACGGATTAAACTAAGTCGAAAAAGGTGTACACGTAAAACCGTAAAAAGCACTAAAATTAAAATTTTACTCTAAAAATTACCAAAAATCACTAAAAATCCACAAAAATATTCTAAGAGTTTACAAAAAATCCAAACTTGCCAAAACATTTTAATTAATTAAATAATGACTTTTTAATGCTAATTAAAGCCCTAAAAATCAAAATTTACTATTAAAAAGTCCCAAACAAGATTTTAAAGTTTGTAAACCTTAAAAATACCCTAATTAAGCTAAAAAGTATTTTTCAAAATTTTAAAATCACTAAAAACTATTTTTAAACAATTAAAAACTATTAAAATCAATTAAAACTTAAATTAATTCTTGTAAATAAAATGAAAGACCCTAAAAATATTTGGAAAGTTGCAAAATTCCTAATTAAGTGTCTATAATCTAGGAAAAATATAAAAACTTAGAAAATCAGACTTCTAATTTTTAACAATAAAATAATAATAAAATATTATTAAAAATCCAAAAATCATAAAAAATTCTAAAAAGTTGCAAACTAGCTTAATTTAACCTAAATAACTCATAAATGAAAGTGAAGTTACCTAAATACCCTTAATGGGCCTAGAAAATGGGCTATACCCAAAACAGATCACTAAATGGGCCAAAATAAGCCCAAAAAGCACTACTTGACTCAAAATTTGATTTTAAACAACTTTTTCCAAAGGCCCAAAAGCTGAAAGTATGAAATAAGCTAGCTTATACCAAATAGCTTATTCTTAATGGGCTTTTTGGCCCATTAAGCTATAAGCCAATGCCATAAGCTGAAATTAAACACACAAGCTTCTTTTGTCCTAAATAAGACTTCTGTAAAAAGAAATTTGAAATAAGCCCAAGGAATAAGCCTGAAAATGCAATAAGCAATCTACAGAAAACGACAAAATAGTCGTTTTTGAGATCTAGGCCACCCCAAGTGCTGATTCAAGTTTCTATAGCTTTCAAATGACTTAATTAAGCAAAATCAACAAAGAGTTTTCAAATAAGCTAACTCAATAAGCTGGAAAAAGCAAATAACCACTTATGTAAAAGTCAAATAAGTTGGTTTTCTAGTAAAAAGTCAAAGTCAAAGTCCAATAAGCTTCAGTCTAATCAAATGGGTCAAATAATGAAGATCTATCACAAAAAATAAGTTGTTGCAAGTCTGGATAAGCTAAAATAGCTTACTAATAAGCTGAGTTCAAAATAACACTAGCAGGGGCTAGTTTTGGGTGTTAAGCAGTGGAAACGTTTTCCACTGCTTGACTTGTTTGACTTTTTGTCTTTAGTGAACTTTTTGGAGAATCAGATAACACAAAGGCATCCAAATGATCTTTGGATCAAAAGGAGTCAAGAACAATCAAAATATCACAACCACAAAAACCCAATTGATACAGTTTAATCAATAAAGCACCAGATATAATACAGACATGAAACAATAAGCAGTTAAGCACTTATAAGCAGTTTTAGCAATAATCAGCCAACCAAATTCAACCAAATGCATACACAAGCTATTATTAACTCTAATGAACAAGTCTAAACGGTTTTCATGCAATGGCTTAAAGCCTAAATCAAGATTCAAGCTTATGAATGTTACAGATGAACACTAACACCTGCAGTTTTACACTTTGCTGATGTATTTGACCAATAAGCCAGATTCAACACTCAATATCTTTCAAATAAGTTATAATAATGATGTTTTAACAACTTTCAACCCTAAGCATGCACAAATACTAGATTTCACCAAAATCTTAGGTCAAAAACAGTTAAATTCACCATGTTATAGCAGATTGTTTAATTTGAAGTTTCAAACCCAAAAACTTGCAGCAAAACACTCTCAACAAGGCATATATCAGATATAGAGCACAAATACACACTTCTATCAACACAATACCAAGATTCAAGCTTAAACAAGTAGACCCAAACACCCCTTTATCTTTTCAAATCCAATTTTAAACAAGAAAAAGTGTGATTCAGTTAACCCAATGATTAATCTAGCATACAAACAACATTATCATGCAAGACTAAGCAGATTCAAGCCAAGAAATCAACAAGAATACCAATAGAGCACAAATCCACAAAAATTCCAATATTTATCAGATTTTCAAGGATTTTAGACAAACCTCATGGATGTACATCCACACCCACGAATTTATGAGCTTATGTGCTAGCTAGAACAAGCACAAGCTTCCAATAACAACCCTGCTAAGATTCAACAAGGTAAGTAGCACAATATCAAAATCAGAAACTTAAAAAGCCTTGATTAATGCAACCTTGTTACCCTACACTTGATTATCCCCAGGTTATAAGCCTCACCACACCTTAATTATCACAATTAGGATGCTATGATCAGCCCTATAACCCAAGAATTCCAAGGTTGAAACAAGAACTTAGCCAAATATCAAGCTTGAAGGAAAAATGCAAACTTTTGCACTCTCCTTAAAAACAGGTTTTGAGATTCAAAATTCAGTAAACAAATATCATAAACAAGCTAAAATAAAGGTGGCACTTGGTCTTTCTTCAACAAAACTCAACACACTTTCATTAAATGAAAAGAGGATTTACAAGAAGTTGAACTAGGAAAAAACAAAAGCAAACATAAATGTTAAGACCTAATGCCTTTATATAGGCTACAATGAGACTAAGGAAGCTGAAAAATAACATAAACCCTAGCTGTGAAGTCCCCAATTTGTCCTTGCATAATTTGAACTTCTTGGCTTCATGTGACTGATTTTTGTTTGCTTGTTGTAGCTGGCATGTGAAAAACGTATCCAATGGCTTGTATCAAGCTTAAAAAGTAAGCTTCAATCCTAAACGTTGGATGTCTGGTGGTTTTTGGCAGTATCCTCTTTGTGTGTAGCAAGGGAATCATGTGTGGGACAAAGGGGTTATGTGGCAAGTATTTTTGAAGTTGGGTTATGATTAAAACATCGTTAATCATTAATCTGGAGGTTTTCATGGCTTAATTGTAACAGGATTAAAAATCCCTAATTGTGTTCATCATATGAATAGTTATGTGTTTGATCCTGTTTTGGGTTAAAACATGTTTAAAATATGTTAAGGCGCCAGATTTAAACTTAATTAAATAAGTTGTTAATCTGGTATGAGTGGATTGGTGAGGTGGAGCATTGGGAGGATCTGATTGGAGGAAAAGTGGTAAAGGGGCACGTGTCACCCCACTACTGGTCTAGGTAAGTTCTATTGTCTGCCAAATTAAGCCCCTCTTCTTCCTTTCACTTGTATTTTGCAAATAAACTCCTTATATCCGGATTACCTTTGTTAGCAAACTTTTCATTTTCACACTTTTGCCCCAAATACTTTTCCAAAGTATTTCCAGGGGTATTTCTTGCCATTTTGTGATTTTTGAGGGACTGTTTTGGCATTTTGTTGATGGATAATGGTCTTGACTTGCATATTTGATATTTTGGAGGACTGAATTTGCCAATTCATAATGATTGAGGGACCATTTTTGCCAAATGTTGAAAGTTAAGGGTCCTTTTTGTAATTTTAGGATTTTCAAAGGACCAAACTTGTAATTTCTTGTACTTTGAAGGACTTCATGATGTATTTGACTTTGTGGAGGATAATGGTTGATAATTTAGCTTTGTTGAGGGGCTAAACTTGCCAATTCTTCAAAGTGGAGGACCCTTTTTGCAATTTTGACAAACTTTAGGGACCAATCTTGTAATTATGAAGATACAAGGGTATAAAGTGTCAATTCTTCCATATTGGAGGACCCTTCTTCATAATTCTTCAAATCTTTAAGGTTTTCTTGGGAAAATTCTTCATTAGGGCTTGGTTCATTGTGCGACTTCGTTTCCCGTGTTCGTTTTTGCATGATTCTTGTGATCTTTTGTCATTTTCTCAATATCCGTACCTAAAATACACAAGCAACAAACACAAGCATATATATGGGTATTTTTGATGATATTTAATGCATTTTAAGCCCTATTTGGACGATGAGACTATGTATAAAAGCAGTCTCATCACTCCCCCATACTAAACCATTGCCGTGCCCTCACGCAATGCTAGATTAAAGTATCGTAGCACCTCCAAAATTCATTTTTATTCTCTTTATTGAACGATAAACTAGCTACACTACTACTATTGCTACTACTACTTGCGTTTTAGACATAATGTATGATTTTCATCGCAAAATGGGACGTTTAGGTTCATAGAATAAGAACACGTGAATGCTTCGTTAGAATTAATTTCATCGTCCTCGATTTTCACCCCAATTCCATGCCAAGCATGCAACGAGATCATTGTCATTATAAGTTAGTAATGCTAACACTACTCATATGCCCCAATCACGTACTTATCCTCCCATTCTTCCTAAGTTGTATCTCTTATATTTTATATTGTCTTGAATGTTTCACGAGGATACATTGTTTGACTTATGCGATAATAGAGATTTAGGTCTAAAAATAGAGTCCTAACGGTGTAACCAAGACCATCAAATCAATAACCCCTCCCAATAGACAACGATGTCAAAAAATTAAGTTGACAAGAAGAATCGATAAACACGGTTTTATAACGGTTTTGAACATGAGACTTATTACCAACACTTTTATACGCCCCCTAACGGAAGGGCATTATTATCTGGTTTACCTCCATCTTTTATTCAACTTCTCCATGAAGCTTTTATTATGACTTCGGTCTTGCCTTGCCTTTTATTATCCACCTCATCGGTATTTTTATTAGCCAAAGACGTATATCCTCACGCTAAGGCGAATTTTGGATCTTTAAAGCTTCGAAGATTAAGGCTTGATTCACTTTCAATGTTGCATAGATTTTTCGGCCTTGTGGGGCTTCAAATTGTTTGCTTGATTTAGGTGAGCACTTGAAATCTTATTATTGGGTGAAGCTTTTGATTATTCGAGTGCCAATACTTCAAAACCGTGACGCTAGCGATACCTTAATGTCTTCCAAATTTAATTACACGGAAGCTACTAGAAAAGACTAGAAACCCAACAATCCCAACTAAACCGCTAAGTCAATATTTATTAAGCAAAAAATATTTACATGCGAAGGGAGAATAAGCAAACAACGAGAACACATGAGTTTTTGAAAGAATACGAGTACTCTACGTTTAGCATAGTAACTTATAATTAACCCTATCATTTCTCGTCCTCATTTAAGAGACTTAGCCTAATGTGTAGTTAAGGAATCAAAGCTAAGTGCTCAACACGCACGGTCGAGTCAAAAATTACTCTTATTCTCGCCATCGGAAAACGTACATTCGTGTCTTCAAACACTTATAAAACATGAGAAAAAATTAAAATTTGGTCATTTTTAGCCTTATTTTGCAACGATAAACAAAAAGATAAACTTTGGAAAGCGTGAAGGTTTGGCAAGGCAAGTATCTATTCACCCCCCCCCCCATACTAAAGTTAAACATTGTCCTCAATGTTCGAGTCTAGGGGTGCAAACACCCCCATACTAGAGACATAGTCGAATGCCTAATCTAGCATGGAAAGGGTGTAACCAATAAATTAATAGCAGTTTATGAAGTGTGCTATAAACCTAAGGTTAGAACATCAAAAGGATATATCATGGATATTGAGAAAGTATTCAAAGAAAACGATCGAGTGCTCCCATAGAACGAACACGAGAGGCTCCAATCGTGAATATCATGATCATCTAAAGTCCACAATTCACAAACAACCACAGAACAAAGGTTGGAAGGGCACAAATCCCCACACGTTAACTACATTAGAAAGCGATAATATATACATAGGATAAGCATGGGACTCCCCCACGAGGCACCTCATTTTTGATTACCGAGTCATGAGCTCGACTCGATCCCCTCAATAATAATTATCATTGGGGAAAGTGACTTGGTCGAGGTATTTCAAGGATGGAACTTCCCCGCCAAAGTAGTGCTTCAATCTATGTCCATTCACCTTGAAATTGGGGCCATCATTTTGAGCTAGCTCGATGGTCCCATATGGAAATACTTGAGTCACGGTGAATGGACCGGAACAACGGGATTTCAACTTACCGGAAAAGATTTTCAAGCGAGAATTAAAAAGCAAAACTTGATCCCCAATGTTAAAAACCCAGTTTTTAATTTTAGAATCATGCAACTTTTTAGTTTTTTCTTTGTAAATCAATGAATTTTCATAAGCAATGTCTCTCAATTCATCCAATTCATTTAATTGCATTTTCTGGTGTTTTCCCGTGGTCTCCATATCATCATTACAATGCTTTAGGGCCCAATAAGCCTTGTGTTCTAATTCAATTGGCAAATGACAATTTTTCCCTTACACAAGCTTATAGGGAGTGCACCCAATGGGCGTCTTATGAGCGGTCCTAAAGGCCCATAAAGCATCGTCCAACTTATCCGATCAAGATTGTCGGTTTTCCCCAACGGATATATCCAAGATCCTCTTCAACGCTCGGTTTGAAACCTCGACTTGCCCACTCGTTTGTGGGTGATAAGCCGTAGAAAGCCGATGTGTAACCCCATATTTCCTTAGGACCCTTTCGAATTGGTCGTTACAATAATAGATTCCACGATCGCTTATGATCGCACGAGGGGTTCTAAACCGAGAAAACAAGCTTTTCAAGAACTTGACTACCACACGAGCATCATTGGTGGGCAAGGCTTTGGCCTCCACCGACTTAGATAGGTAGTCAACCGCAACAAGGATATACTTATTACCACGAGATGATGGGAACGGCCCCATAAAGTCTATACCCCAAACGTCAAAGATCTAACACACTTGGATGATATTTTGTGGCATTTCATCTTTTTGTGAGGCTTTTCCTTGTCGTTGGCATGAATCACATGACTTCACAAGATCTTGTGCATCTCGGTAAATAGTAGGCCAAAAGAAGCCGGCATCAAACACCTTCTTAGCCGTGAGATTAGCACCGTGGTGACCACCCGTGGGTCCCTTATGGCAAGCTCTAAGGATGTTAGAAGCTTCGGTGACAAATACACAACGTCGGATGATTTGATCCGCACAAGTTCGAAACAAGTAAGGGTCGTTCCAAAAGTAGAACTTGACGTCACGAAAGAATTTTCGTTTTTCTTGAGTCGTCATACCCTTAATGATGAAGTTTCCCGCATGGTAATTTTCGATGTCCGCAAACCATGGGGTGGAAGGATCAAGCTTAGAATTCACTACACCAAGTGTCTCAAGCGGAAATGTTTCGGTGATTTCCTTGGGCTCGTAAACACTTTGGTGAGGATCTTCCAAACGAGAAAGATGATCGGCCGCTAGGTTCTCAGCTCCTTTTTTGTCAACAATTTTGTGGTCAAATTCTTGAAGGAGGAGAATCCAACGAAGTAATCTCGGCTTTGCATCTTGTTTAGCCATGAGATACTTGATAGCCGAATGATCCGTATACACTATGCATTTCGTCAAGACGAGATAAGATCGAAATTTCTCAAATGCATACACCACGGCAAGGAACTCCTTCTCCGTTGTAGTGTATTTAAGTTGAGCCTCGGTCATCGTCTTTCTAGCATAGTGAATAGGCAAGAAGTGCTTTTCATGACGTTGCCCCAATACGGCCCCAATAGCGTAATCACTAGCATCACACATGAGCTCAAAGGGAAGGTTCCAATTGGGAGCAACAAGAATGGGAGCTTCGGAAAGTTTCCTCTTAATGATTTCAAAGGCTCGTACACAATCTTCGTCAAAGACAAAACGTGCCTCTTTTTCAAGAAGATGTGTAATGGGTCGAGAGATCTTTGAAAAATCCTTGATGAATCGACGATAAAAGCCCGCGTGGCCTAGGAAACTCCTAACTCCCTTAACGGTTTTGGGATGAGGTAATTTGGCGATGACGTCTACCTTAGCTTGATCTACCTCAATCCCCGCTTTCGAGACCTTGTGCCCTAAGACGATTCCACTCTTAACAATAAAATGACACTTTTCCCAATCGAGCACAAGGTTGATTTCCTCATAACGTTTTAACATTCTCTCAAGATTCGACAAACACGAAGTGAACGAATTACCAAACACGGAAAAGTCATCCATGAAGACTTCCATCGTCTTCCCGATCATGTCATGAAAAATAGCCATCATGCAGCTTTGAAAGGTTCCCGGTGCATTGCAAAGTCCGAATGGCATTCTACGATAGGCAAACGTTCCATATGGACACGTAAACGTAGTTTTTTCTTGATCACGAGGATCGATGGGAATTTGGAAGTAACCGGAAAAACCATCTAAAAAGCAATAGAAATCGTTTCCCGCAAGACGCTCCAACATTTGGTCCATGAAAGGTAAGGGAAAATGTTCTTTTCGAGTGGCTTCATTCAACTTACAATAGTCAATGCACACTCTCCATCCTGTTACGAGTCTAGTGGGAATTAACTCGTTGGCATCGTTTGGCACAACGGTCATTCCTCCCTTCTTAGGGACACAATGAATAGGACTCACCCAAGGGCTATCGGAAATAGGGTAAATCATTCCCGCGTCGAGGAGTTTAAGGACCTCCTTTTTGATGACGTCGTGAATTTTGGGGTTCACCCTCCTTTGACATTGGATTACGGGCTTGTAATCCTCCTCCATTAAGATTTTGTGGGTACAAAACTTGGGATCGATTCCCTTAATGTCGGATAACTTCCACGCAATTGCCCCTTTGTGATCCTTTAGAACATCGACAAGTGCGGTTTTTTAATCATTCGAAAGTTCCTTCGCAATAATAACCGGCAACTTGTCGCCCTCCTCCAAATAGACATATTCGAGATGAGGAGGTAAATCTTTCAACTTGAGGATAGGTGGTTCCTCAAGTGAAGATTTGGGCTCGATACTCATAACCTCCTCGGGTGGAGGAAATGGGAAATCGTTAAGAAAATCCTTAATAATCGAGAAGTCCTCATCGTTGTCGAGGTCTTCGTTACAAGTACGTGGAACATCGAATTCTTCCAACGTAAAATCACCACCTTCAAATGGAGTGAAGGTTGGTGTCGAATTATCAAGAATTGGATCTAACATAGTGGGATTGCCACTAGTTTCTTCATCACCAAAACCTAGAACTTCTTGTGAAAATTCCTCGCAAACCACGTCGATCATATCAACGAGGTTTATGGTAGCAACGGAATAAACATGAGAAATTTGAGAGTTTTGAGTTGCGTTTATAACAAGTTCCTCATCGTTGAAACGTAAGGTGATCTTTCTAGCATGAACATCGATCAAAGCCATAGACGTATCTAAAAACGAACGACCTAAAATGAGAGGAACTTGAGGATCCGTGGGGATATCAACAACGATAAAGTCTACGGGATAGTAGAACTTCCCCACTTTCACAAAAACGTCTTCCGCCAAACCACATGCGGGAATCGTAGAATGGTCGGCCAACTCGATAGACATTATTGAAGGAGTAAGATTAGGAAGATTGAGCGACTTGAAGATTGCAAATGGCATCAAATTAATGCTAGCACCAAGATCGGCCAAGGCGAAGCATTCCTCCATATCTTGGATTGCACAAGGGATCAATTTCTCCTTGTTGTTCAACATACGTTTAAAGTTAGCGGCAAATCGAGGCATCATGATCAAAGCATCGGCGAAACTCACATTAAAGTGCAAATCACGAAACATTTTCATAAAAAGCTCAAATTGATAATTGTCGAGCTCTTGACGTTTCTCCTTCCTAAGTCTTGATGGATAGGGCAAAGGTGGTGTGGGTTGAGGCATAGGCATAGCCTTTGGAATCTTGGGTTCCAATATTGGTAAAGGGTCATCCGTAGGTGTGGCATGAGCGGTACTTCATGGGATTGGGACATGCTCCTTTTGGACCACCACCTCGGGTTCTTCCTCAATTGCTTCCTCCATAGGAGCAATTGGTTGAGGAGTCGGTTCCTTAAGTGTCTTACCACTACGTGTGGTAATCACTTTCATCTCACCCTTAGGGTTCGATACGGTGTTGCTAGGAAGACTACTCGAAGACGGTTTACGCATTATTGCCTCAAACATAGACGAGATTTTATCTTCAAACACGGATTGCCTTTTCTAGGCTTTGATCATTTCTTGTTTAATCTCATGTTGCCCTTGTTCCATTTTTTGTTGTTTTTGTTGTAACCTTGTGACATTTCCTTCCATCTTGTTGGTGTGGATCTTAAGTTCATTAGCTAACTCATTTTTCAACTCTTTCTTCAATTCGTTCTTAAACTCGGATCTTAGGCTAATGATTTCTCTTTGAATATTGTCAAACCTAGCATCATTCCCATTAGCGTATTCAACAAATTCATTTGGAAGATCTTTCAATGTTTGTAAACCTTTGTTGTTGTTTTGAAAATCATTTTGATTTTTGTTTGAAACTTGATTATTAGCCCCTTGATTACCATAGTTTCCCTTGTTGAAATTGTTTTTGAAACCAACTTGATTTTTGCGATAGTTGTTGTTAGCATTTTGATTTGAACCAAAACCCGGTGGAGTCAATTGATTAGAGCGGGAAACTTGACCGTTTTGGTTGTAATTTCCCGTGGCTGCGTAGGCACTCGAAGTGTTACCACCGTTGGTAATGCACTCGGAGAAATCATGACCTCCACCACAATACATGCACGAAACCTCAACCGCTTTAGCCGTAGCGGGAGCACTTGGTTCACCAACTTTAAACTCAATCAAAAGTCCCTTTAGCTTATCAAAAATCTTGTTTTCCAAGTTCGCCTCAATTTGGCAAGCATTGATGGTAGTAGACAAAGAAGGTGAAGCCGAAGACGAAGCCTTACGAACACTAGACGTGCTACGAGGACTATACACCTTAGATCTATTCTCAATTATCACCAAAGCTTCCTCGACCGTTTTACACAAAAAATTACCACCCGCGGCGGCATTTAAATAATCCCTTTCATGATCATTAAGTCTGTTGTAAAACGTGTCAATTTGATGCAAGTCGGAAAAACCGTGATGAGGACATTCATGTAACATCTCCTTAAACCTATTCCAAGCCGTTGAAAACTTTCATTAAACTCTTGTGAAAACTTTGAAATCTCGTTTTTCAAGTGCGTAGTCTTAGAGGGCGGAAAAAATTGGTTCACAAACTTAGACACGAGATCCTTCAACGTCAATATAGAATTGGGTGGCTCTTTCTCCAACCAAATTTTAGCGGGCCCCGCTAAGGAATACGGAAAAAGCATCATCTTAATCGAGTCATTCGAGACATCCTTAAACTTGCAAGTGGCGGTAAGATGATTGAATTGGCGGATATGGTTGTGTGGATTGTCCATCTCATCACCACAGAATTTGTTGTTTTGGATCATCGACAACAAACCCGTTTTCACCTCAAAATTCCCCGCAAGGATAGCTGGAATCACAATAACCTCTCCATAACCTCGGTGGGTGCTTGAAGTAACTCCATCATAGTTCGATTCGCCATGGTTGGTGCTTCTCTTACAATGGGTTCGTCAATAGGAGACTCCTCACTAGAAAGATTGGGAGTGGGAGTTTTGTTCTTTCGTTTACGTGCACGTCTTGCTTGATTACGAGTTAGCATAAACGTCACGTACAACGAGGGGACGAGCAAAGAAGATTCTTTTAGATGTTTTGTATTTTTCAATTTTTTTGTGGTTTTTTATTGTATTAACCTTTTTGGATTTTGGTGAATGTATTAAGTAGACACAAATCTACAAATCTCCTCCTTAATCAAATCTCTTGATTAATGAAGCCTCAAGGAATGAAATCGATCACGTGAAGTGAACGCCTTCGATGACTTTAGAACGTTGGTGGAACACCAAAACGTTCAAGAGGGTTTAATCAATGAAACCAAGAAAATATATATGATACTTAGTAATACTTTGGGCGGCAAAACCCTCGATTCGCTCTCAAAATCAAATACTCACAAGCAAGCGGGGAACGAGGCGACGCGAAGCACTTAAGAACCTTTTTCCTTAGGATATATTTTATAATATCCGCCTTATACCCACCTTATAGTTTGTATTTTTCAAGATTGAGCTTCACGAAAGTATTTATCTATTTTTGCCTTTTTCTTTGGTTTGAGATTCGAATACAATGATTGGGTAATGACCTCCCAAGTCAAGGTTGTGATTTCTCACGTATTTGGAGTATTTGTGAATTTATTGTTCTACGTATACAATATAGTAATAGTATTCACACAAAAATCGAAAACCGATAATACGTATTAGTAGAGTGCTACTAATACAAATACTATTTTGGTTAGTATATAAAAACAACAATTCCAAATAAAAACACAACACGCCTCCCCGGCAGCGACGCCAAAATGATGTAGTGGTTTTACTACTCTTTAGGAAAAGAGAGCAAAAGTGGCAAGTATTAAGTACGACGATTTAGGAAAACCGTATACAAATGACCCAAAGTGGGGAATCGTTCTCAAGGAGGCTTAGTGTGTGTGTAATGAAATGATTATCTTTGTTATTATATTTGTGAGAAAGAAAAATAGAAATGAGATTAGAAGAGAATGACGGTTACGAAGACGGATTAAACTAAGTCCAAAAAGGTGTACACGTAAAACCGTAAAAAGCACTAAAATTAAAATTTTACCCTAAAAATTACCAAAAATCAATAAAAACCCACAAAAATATTCTAAGAGTTTACAAAAAATCCAAACTTGCCAAAACCTTTTAATTAATTAAATAATGACTTTTTAATGCTAATTAAAGCCCTAAAAATCAAAATTTACTATTAAAAAGTCCCAAACAAGATTTTAAAGTTTGTAAACCTCAAAAATACCCTAATTAAGTTAAAAAGTATTTTTCAAAATTTTAAAATCACTAAGAACTATTTTTAAACAATTAAAAACTATTAAAATCAATTAAAACTTAAATTAATTCTAGTAAATAACTGAAAGACCCTAAAAATATTTGGAAAGTTGCAAAATTCCTAATTAAGTGTCTACAATCTAGGAAAAATATAAAAACTTAGAAAATCAGACTTTTAATTTTTAACAATAAAATAATAATAAAATATTATTAAAAATCCAAAAATCATAAAAAAATTCTAAAAAGTTGCAAACTAGCTTAATATAACCTAAATAACTCATAAATGAAAGTGAAGTTACCTAAATACCCTTAATGGGCCTAGAAAATGGGCTATACCCAAATCAGATCACTAAATGGGCCAAACTTGAGCCCAATATAAAAAAGTGTCCAAAATAAGCCCAAAAAGCACTACTTGACTCAAAATTTGATTTTAAACAACTTTTTCCAAAGGCCTAAAAGCTGAAAGTGTGAAATAAGCTAGCTTATACCAAACAGCTTATTCTTAATAGGCTTTTTGGCCCATTAAGCTATAAGCCAATGCCATAAGCTGAAATTAAACACACAAGCTTCTTTTGTCCTAAATAAGACTTCTGTAAAAAGAAATTTGAAATAAGCCCAAGGAATAAGCCTGAAAATGCAATAAGCAATCTATAGAAAACGACAAAATAGTCGTTTTTGAGTTCTAAGCCACCCCAAGTGCTGATTCAAGTTTCTATAGTTTTCAAATGACTTAATTAAGCAAAATCAACAAAGATTTTCAAATAAGCTGACTCAATAAACTGGAAAAAGCAAATAAGCACTTATGTAAAAGTCAAATAAGTTGGTTTTCTAGTAAAAAGTCAAAGTCAAAGTCCAATAAGCTCTAGTCTAATCAAATGGGTCAAATAATGAAGATCTATCACAAAAAATAAGTTGTTGCAAGTCTGGATAAGCTAAAATAGCTTATTGATAAGCTGAGTTCAAAATAACACTAGCAGGGGCTAGTTTTGGTTGTTGAGCAGTGGAAACTTTTTCCACTGCTTGACTTGTTTGACTTTTTGTCTTTAGTGAACTTTCTGGAGATTCAGATTACACAAAGGCACCCAAATGATCTTTGGATCAAAAGGAGTCAAGAACAATAAAAATATCACAACCACAAACACCCAATTGATAAAGTTTAATCAATAAAGCACCAGATATGATACAGACATGAAACAATAAGCAGTTAAGCACTTATAAGCAGTTTTAGCAATAATCAGCCAATCAAATTCAACCAAATGCATACACAAGCTATTATAAACTCTAATGAACAAGTCTAAACAGTTTTCATGCAATGGATTAAAGCCTAAATCAAGATTCAAGCTTATGAATGTTACTGATGAACACTAACACATGCAGTTTTACACTTTGCTGATGTATTTGACCAATAAGCCAGATTCAACACTCAATATCTATCAAATAAGTTATAATAATGATGTTTTAACAACTTTCAACCCTAAGCATGCACAAATACTAGATTTCACCAAAATCTTAGGTAAAAAACAGTTGAATTCACCAAGTTATAGCAGATTGTTTGATTTGAAGTTTCAAACCCAAAAACATGCAGCAAAACACTCTCAACAAGGCATATATCAGATATAGAGCACAAATACACACTTCTATCAACACAATACCAAGATTCAAGCTTAAACAGGTAGACCCAAACACCTCTTTATCTTTTCAAATCCAATTTTAAACAAGAAAAAGTGTGATTCAGTTAACCCAATGATTAATCTAGCATACAAACAACATTATCATGCAAGACTAAGCAGATTCAAGCCAAGAAATCAACAAGAACACCAATAGAGCACAAATCCACAAAAATTCCAATATTTATCAGATTTTCAAGGATTTTAGACAAACCTCATGGATGTACATCCACACCCACGAATTTATGAGCTTATGTGCTAGCTAGAACAAGCACAAGCTTCCAATAACAACCCTGCTAAGATTCAACAAGGTAAGTAGCACAATATCAAAATCAGAAACTTAAAAAGCCTTGATTAATGCAACCTTGTTACCCCACACTTGATTATCCCCAAGTTATAAGCCTCACCACACCTTAATTATCACAATTAGGATGCTATGATCAGCCCTATAACCCAAGAATTCCAAGGTTGAAACAAGAATTTAGCAAAATATCAAGCTTGAAGAAAAATGCAAATTTTTGCACTCTCCTTAAAAACAGGTTTTGAGATTCAAAATTCAGTAAACAAATATCATAAACAAGCTAAAATAAAGGTGGCACTTGGTCTTTCTTCAACAAAACTCAACACACTTTCATTAAATGAAAAGAGGATTTACAAGAAGTTGAACTAGGAAAAACCAAAAGCAAACGTAAATGTTAAGACCTAATGCCTTTATATAGGCTACAATGAGACTAAGGAAGCTGAAAAATAACATAAACCCTAGTTGTGAAGTCCCCAATTTTCCCTTGCAGAATTTGAACTTCTTGGCTTCATGTGACTGATTTTTGTTTGCTTATTGTAGCTGGCATGTGAAAAACGTATCCAATGGCTTGTATCAAGCTTAAAAAGTAAGCTTCAATCCTAAACGTTGGATGTCTGGTGGTTTTTGGCAGTATTCTCTTTGTGTGTAGCAGGGGAATCATGTGTGGGACAAAGGGGTGATGTGGCAAGTATATTTGAAGTTGGGTTATGATTAAAACATCATTAATCATTAATCTGGAGGTTTTCATGGCTTAATTGTAACAGGATTAAAAATCCCCAATTGTGTTCATCATATGAATAGTTATGTGTTTGATCCTGTTTTGGGTTAAAACATGTCTAAAAATATGTTAAGGCGCCAGATTTAAACTTAATTAAATAATTTGTTAATCTGGTATGAGTGGATTGGTGAGGTGGAGCATTGGGAGGATCTGATTGGAGGAAAAGTGGTAGTGGGGCACGTGTCACCCCACTACTGGTCTAGGTAAGTTCTATTGTCTGCCAAATTAAGCCCCTCTTCTTCCTTTCACTTGTCTTTTGCAAATAAACTCCTTAAATCCGGATTCCCTTTGTTAGCAAACTTTTCATTTTCACACTTTTGCCCCAAATACTTTTCCAAAGTATTTTCAGGGGTATTTCTTGCCATTTTGTGATTTTTGAGGGACTGTTTTGGCATTTTGTTGATGGATAATGGTCTTGACTTGCATATTTGATATTTTAGAGGACTGAATTTGCCAAGTCATAATGATTGAGGGACCATTTTTGCCAAATGTTGAAAGGTAAGGGTCCTTTTTGTAATTTTGGGATTTTCAAAGGACCAAACTTGTAATTTCTTGTACTTTGAAGGATTTCATGATGTATTTGACTTTGTGGAGGATAATGGTTGATAATTTAGCTTTGTTGAGGGGCTAAACTTGCCAATTCTTCAAAGTGGAGGGCCCTTTTTGCAATTTTGACAAACTTTAGGGACCAATCTTGTAATTATGAAGATACAAGGGTATAAAGTGTCAATTCTTCCATATTGGAGGACCCTTCTTCATAATTCTTCAAATCTTCAAGGTTTTCTTGGGAACATTCTTCATTAGGGCTTGGTTCATTGTGCGGCTTCGTTTCCCGTGTTCGTTTTTGCATGATTCTTGTGATCTTTGGTCATTTTCTCAATATCCGTACCTAAAATATACAAGCAACAAACACAAGCATGTATATGGGTATTTTGATGATGTTTAATGCATTTTAAGCCCTATTTGGACGATGAGACTATGTATAAAAGCAGTCTCATCACAGAGCTTCTTGTTGAACCTATTTGCTAATCCTCCACCGCTTAGGAGATAAATGATGGAATTTAAAATTAATATGCTTTTCAAAAGAAGATCAAGCTAAAAGAGAACTATGAACTCAAGACCTAGTTGTTAGCTATCTTTGTAGTAGTTAATTGTCTTTTTAATTCTTGTAGTTCATTTTCTTTCCCTCATGAATTTGTCATGTGGATGATTTATGGATTTAGTTTTTATGTTCTTTAATCTTTGTGATCACATTAGACAACTTCAATTTATTTAAAATTGAACCTAAATCTATTACAACCTCTAAAAACTTGACTTAAAATTGGACCAAAATGTTATTTAAATATTTTGTCACCCTTTGTCAATACATTCTTTGTGAATGTGTTGCTTTTATGCAACCCTAGTGCTAAAAGAGGTAAAAATCCAAGATTTGCAAATTTTTGAAAAAGTCTTATTTTGTCCAAAACTTTTGAAAATATGGTTTTGCAGACCACTGGACGAGGTTCTCAAGCCTCCAGGTGGTTCCATATCGATATGGAACCGCGGGCCTCTTTAAGGAACCGCGCCCAGTAAAGCCGTTTATGGCTTATTTCTGGTCTTTCTTCTTTGACCACTGTTTTGGTTAGGATTCTTTGTTTACCCAATTTGGTTAAACATTCTCTAATACTTTTCTTTTTCATTTCAAATCTTTGCCTTGTCTATTTTCTTTAAATTCTTCTTGGGAGTTCTTTCCTTCATCCCTCATAATGCCTAATTCTAACCTTGACATCTCTTTGTCACACTCTTCTCAACCTAAAGCTTCTTCTTCTAAGCTTTCAAAGAAACCGAAAATATCAGTTAAACCCATTTAGATAAAAAAGAATAAGAATCCTCATACTTATTTTTCTCCAAAATCCTCAAAGGATTCCTCTTTCTCTCCGATTCAATATTGGAATGAGACTTACTCTATAAATCCAATTACCAGAGAAAAAGAAATTCTTCCACCACCACCTAAACCTTTCAACTCTCCTAAACTCAATGACCTAAATTCTTTCCCTCACCTCACTAGGCATTATGAAAACATTTCTTATCCATTATTTCCCTGCCCACCAAACTCTAATCTTGATGGACCTCCCCCATCTAATGACTTTGTTTTGCATCATGGTTACTTGTGTGCTTGTTGTCGTTTTCAACAAATTGAACTTGCTCATATCTATGACAAGCTAAATTTTCGTGAATTCCTCCTCACTCGACCTCCTCTCAAAGTTTTCTTTCCCGTGAACAAAACTTCGAATGATTCTTCGTCGTCTTTCTTTCCAACTAAGGCACTCTTTGTACTTTAGTTGTTTGAGTCAATAATCTTTAGCAATCTTGGAAGATTATAACTATTAGAATAGCTTATGCTTAGTGATGTATTTTCCATATTTTTTTTTTGTTTTGAATATTCATATTGTGTGTATGAATATTTATCTTGTATGTTATTTCATATTTTGGTAATATGAATGTTATGTGTGTTACATTTCCCTCTTATCTTGTATGTTATCATGGTTAAAACTTAAAATTAATTATGGTTGATTCTATAAATTCTAAATTTTAACCCATTGACATTTTAAATCATCTTTGATTGGTTTGGATGTTTCTTTTTTTCATTTATTCCACCAATTGAACTATGATGTTGTCAATACACACTCTTTGGACATACTTAGCAAATGCTTACTTCTAATTTGAGATTTATTTTCCTTCTCTCTCTCTCAAGTTAGTTCATAAGTAGTGCACATATATACATTGGTGTTTCTTTTCTTTCTTCTAACCTTTGTGTTGCATGTCACCTTAGCTCATTGACTTGGTTCCCTAAACAAGAGGTAGTAAGCACCAAGGGGGAGTTACTAGCGAAAGTCTGGTTCTTTTCTTCTTCAAAGACTTGTGTTAACCTTTTTGCTTCAACAAAGGGGGAGAAATGATAGTGATAAACTCGTTAAAATTCGAATAAACTTGTATGTTACGTAAATGAGTTTATAGTTTGTCAAAATAAAAAAGTGGGAGATTGTTAATGCATAAGCGATGCGTAAAAACAATGTGAGTATTAATTAATCTTTCTTAGTTTTCATCATGACAAATTACAAAGACATTTATTGTCAAACACAATTATAAAACGAATTATCTAACAAACACTATCATCAAGGTAATAATCATTACACTAGCATATCTTAATCAAGCTTAGTGATCATAAAAGTGATTAGCCTTAAAACTCACTTTTGTCAAATATTACAAAATATTTTAATAAACTTTATTTTTTAAGAAAATGTTTTATTAAAATGAAAATGAAAATTTGAATATGGCATATTCCTGCCATAAGAATATTCTTTGAAGGTTTTAACAGCCTCAGATATTTCAAATTCACTAAAAGACAAAAAGGAGCGGAGTCTACGCCAGCGTTACCTTAGCACCTATGGTGGTTCCTTATCAATAAGGAACCGCATGTGCCAATAAGGAACCGCGGGCAGATATAGCCGTTGGATGTTTTGTCCTATAAATCAAATTTGCAATTCTCTTCAACCCTTTTTGGACATCTTCTTCAGCCTTCTTTCTCCTTTCTAATCCTAGTCATTTGTAAATAATCACTTAATGTGTTAAGTATGTTTACTCATGATTATCCTCTTGATCTCCGTCTTTACCTTGTCCAAAGAGAATATCACTCACATACTTGTGATGTGATTAAAGATGTAGCATTGATGAAGATCACCTCCTCCTAAAGATCTAGTCATGTTCATCATTTGTTTATTTGTGTCTAGTGTAGATCCAATGTATATGTGAATACTTGGATTGTTGTGTTCATCCAAGTTATTTGTAAATACTTGGATTAGAGTTGTGTACATCCATTGCACATGTATGTGCTTGGATTTATGTTGTGTATATCCAAGCTACATGTGTGTACTTGGATATGTTTAGTTGAGTTGTAATTAGTTGTGTTAGTTCTCACTAAGCTACAAAGTGATGTGGTTGTGTCTTGTGAGTTCTCACTAAACTATAAAGTGATGTGGCTGTGTCTTGTGAGTTCTCACTAAACTATAAAGTGATATGTAGTTGTGTTGTGTGAAGTTCTCACTTAGCTTCAAAGTGAAGAGTCGTTAAGATTGGTTCTAGCTTTCGATTAGAGCTCGACATCTAGCCTTGTGTCGGAAAATGGTGAAGTATGCAACATTGTGAAGATTTGTTATACCTTTAGATTAGAACTCGACATCTAGCCCTGTGTCATAAAAGAGTGAAGTGGGCGACGTTGTATAGATTGGTCCTAGCTAAGATTAGGTCTCGACATTTAGCTTTTTGTCGGAAAATAATGTAAGCGACGTTGTAAGGTTTTCTCCGCCAAGAAGGGAGCTTGTGGATATAGTGGAAATCTCGAGTAAGGTGTACTCGAGGAGTGGAGTAGGAACGACCGAACCACTATAAATCTTGGTGTGTTCCTACTAGGTTGTTTCTTTCCTTACACTTTACTCACATTCATTATCACTACACTTATTATACATTGTTAATGCATTACAATTGAACATAATCATTATGAAACTAGCTTTGAAGTAATAGATAGTTTTGTTCAATCACCTAATTGAAAGGAACTTTAATTAGGAGATAAACCGATGATAAACTATTCAACCCTCCTTCTAGTTTCTACAGAAGCTTTTAAAGCTTTCAAATTGTTCTTCAGTTTTTCTTAACTGAATACCGAAAAAAGTGGGAGACCCCGGGAAGTTTCTTATTCCATGTGACATCCAAGAGATGGAAGGATGCCTCGCCTTGGCTAATTTTGGCGCGAGGAATAATTTGATGCCTTATTCCATGTGGAAATCGCTATCACTTCCAAATCTTATTCCTTCAAAAATGTCTATCAAAATGGCCGATCATTCTACAATCTTTGCATGTGGAATAGCCGAAGACGTTTTTGTGAAAGTTGGGAAGTTCTACTATCCAATGGATTTTATCGTTGTAGACATTCCCATGGATCCTCAAGTTCCTCTAATTTTAGGGCGACCATTTTTAGATACCTCGAGATCGATTATTGATGTGCATGTTAGGACAATCACTTTGCGATTCAACGAGGAGGAACTTGTTATAAACGCTACTCAAATCTCTACACCTTCTCATGTTTATGCAATCGCCACCATCAATCACATTGACTTATTCGACGTGGTTTGCGATGAGTTTACACAAGAAGTGTTAGGTTTTTCCGATAGTTCGACTAGTGGCAATCCCACTGTTATGGATCCAATTCATGCTATTTCTACACCAAATCTCACTCCATTCCAAGGAGGCGATTTTATTTTTAATGAAAATCGACAATGAAGATGAGCTAACGATTTTATTTTTAATGGAAATCCGAGTTCGAATAACTTGTTTTGACCCATTTCCTTCTTCAAAATCATTCCAACACTTGTTTTGACCCATTTCCCACTTCACCAATACATCAACTAACCTATATTCATCATCCATAACAATCCCTAAACTCCTAATCACTTGTATGATCAACATGAATTTACCAAAAATTATAAAAAAAATGCATGCACTCAAATGAAAACAATTAAAATAATATTAACAATGACAATGGAACCTTACATTGATTAAATGGATCAAAACCACCAAGAACACCCAAATCCCCCACAAATTCGTGGGTTTTGGGGCTGTAGAACACCAAGAATATAAATTCCAAGCTTGAATAATTAAAGTGGTTAATCCTAAACATAATTAAACACAAACCCACTAGTTTAATTAGATCAAAACATAGTTTTTATCAAAATATTTCAAAAATTAGATCTAAAAAAATGTTGTTGCATGTTTGATTTTTGTGATGGGATTTACTTACAATGATGTTAGAAACATGGGACATTGATTAGATTTGCAAGAAAATAATTTTTTATGGTGGTTCTAGGGTGGTGATGGGTGGTCGTAGGGTAGGAGAGAAAAGGGAGAGATGTGTGAAAAAAATTGAGGTGAAAATGATTTGTGTGTGTGTCTAAGTTCCCTTTTGTAAAAATGGAGGGACCAAAATTGACAACTTAGTTATATTTTGGCCTTTTTAGCAAACAACTATAAAAAGAGCGGGATTATGGCTAGTAGTCGGTTTTAAAAATTTACGGGAGTCGGGTTTCGTCCCGGCTACCTCAAAATACTTTTAAATGGTTCAAACGCACACAAAACGAATATACATATGGTTCCGACTTGACTTAACACGTAATAAAAATAAAATCTCGAAAACTCAAATATCGATCAATCGATAACAAAAGATAAATTTTGGGCATCCGTCGGTATCGTAGTCGTCATCGGTTCTTCTTAAATCGTCAAATGTTAAAATTACGACCTTAAACGTTGGTTTCAACTTAAACCGTCAAATATGTAACAAACGAAATTTCATAAAAATTTCAAAAATATTCGTAGAATAGGATTAAATAAATGACGTTGGGCTCGGGATATCACATCCTCAAGTGAGTCGCAACTTAAGAGAGATGCTCATACTGAACAGCTCTTGAGACAATAACTTAGCATCATACGGCACATTCACGAGTATCACATCCTCCCCTCCTTAAGGGAGTGACGTCCCGACGCTCTCCGGTTCTTATACTCGCATTTCGTACTACTAGAAAGATGAGGGTACTACTTCCTAAAGGGGTCTTCACGTTCCGATGTGGACTTCGGTTCACGTCTCGGGTTCCATCACACCTTCACAATAAGTATTATACCTTGCTTCAATCTCTTAACATCTCGATCCGTGATCTCCACTCCAATTTCCCAAATTCTTCCTTCGGTTATCAACACCTCTCTTCCCACAGCTTCTCGCGGTTAACGAGTGATTCTTAATCTACACCATCTCTTCCATAGCCTCTCGAATCATTTCAAGTCCCTTTAATTAACTTTTTCCCACTTTATTCTATTCAACTGGCGATCTATATTTACATCAACATAATTCTCCAAATGTTGTAGCTTCAATGCTAATCATGGTACTACCAACGGCAATGGTCAATCTCAACTACTACTAAAATCAACCACACACGCTCAGAGCATGTCTTCTAACGTTCAAATCGTCCTTTCACTTGGTTCATTGTCTCGTAAAAACAACTAATCATAAAGGAAAATCACACGGCCACACATAACGTTTAGATAATACAAGACGAAGTGATTAATACTAGTCGTACAAAATCACCTTATCCCAATATTACGTACATACGAACCTATTTCATCTAAAACGAATTCGTCGATACGAAAATCATTCGGCGTTTACATAACTCTATCAAAAACATCACAATCCAATCAAACACAAAAGCCATTACAAAGCACATACAACCACATTATGACATGTTTGCAAAATAGCCAAACCATGCCAAGTAAATAAGTTAAATCAAGTTGACTCATGCTTGCTAATCAGCCAAGCCATGATAAAATAAGAAATATTGACATGATTCTCGGATAACTCTAGTCAAAATAAAATTTCAAGTTAAAGAAGGTTCACGAGCTTGCCGGCTATGGATGCATATAAAAAAAATAATACAAACATATGTCATCGTAGGGTGCTCACACACGGATCCATACCCAAAAGATATTACAAGAACACCGTCTCACTTTCGTCCCAAACGTGGTCAAAATCTCAATAAGTATCATCGTTCACAGTTAAAAAGGTACTACATGGAACTTGTTCTCCATGATCGGACGTCTTTGGACAATGTCGTCTCAAGTTCTCACAACTTTCGATCACTCGACTAAATCACATACAACATAAATACATAAAAGGCAAGGGTTTAGCACATAAACATCAACTATGGCTATCTATCGTTTAACCTTCGATGACCAAAGAAGATCGAGTCAAGCAAGGAGGATTCCTCACTTGAATAAGCGAAGACGACAATTAGAATTGTCTTCCAACTACCTATGCACAGTTGGTAAACTTCAACATTTTATCGCGTGTCGTTAAACATATCAAAAGAACGAGAAAAGAAAATAAATAAAGTAAGATACTGTTGATGTAGGATAAGTCTTCGTCATTTCCCTCAGAGTTATTCGAACTCGGATTTCCTCTACTTTGGCAGTCTTCTATTTTTGTTAAAATTCCTTCTCAGTGTCGGTATGAACCCCTTTGGTATATCATCAACAACCTAGTGGTTCCGATAAACTTCACACATTACACACAACACATAAAAACATTTTTCCAAAATTACTCGGTCACGGTGACTTACTAAGTCAACGCCAAACAAAAGGAAAAGATTTCAAGGAATACAAGAAAACTCAAAAATTTTCTTTAGGAATCAAAGAAAATACTACTTGCAAAAAGGATCCACCATTTTAAAAACGTTCTCATCCAAACGTTTATCAAAACACTACAAGTTTCAAGATGACCAATTTGTTTGACACGATAGTGCCCTTCCTAAACTATGTATAATTAGCTAGATCATGCATACTTAAGGATCAAGCAACAAAAACCAACAAAACAGGACTCTTCCTGAATTATGCATAGTTAGCTAAGCTGTGCATAATTGAGGATCGAGTGACAACACAAACATTATTATGACACACCGAATATGACTATGAAAGTTTTCGACCTAAACTTCAAAATAATTAAATCGTTGGTCATGAAATTTGAAATGGGAAAATATTGCTACCATCGTTTTAAAAAACACATCAAACAATTTTCATCTACTTTGGAAACATACTTTTGCTTTCCTTTTTTTATGAGGAAAAAAAATAAATAATTAAATAAATAAATCGACACCATTTACATTTGGTTCAACGAACCATTTGACACACTCATACATATTTTCAAAATAGACTATTCACAAAATAACGGTAAGGTGGTTCAAGATTAAAGATCATTGCAAGCACAACAAGTAATAAAATCAAAAATCAATGAGATCGAACGAGGTAATCGAGCAATATAATTGCCAACTAAAATTAACTACATCAGAAACGAAAATACTTCAAATATATGACAAAAGTCTCGGGATAACAAAGCGATCTACGACTACAGGGAGTAAAAATTGAATATCAACATAAGCGTCAAAAACAAAACAACGATCATAATTCCCATCATCTTGAGTTGCACACACATTCCACCAAGGGTATACGGGGAGAGAAGAAGAATCACCCAGTCGAATAGAAACAATTTCACCAGGAAGATTGAGTTCTTTCACCTCTACAATTCGGTAAAGCGGCTTCGCCTCCTCGCTTTTGTTCAGTTAAAAATAAATAACCACTTTAATGAAGATTTATAGCATCATTCAAGCAAATACAAAATTTTAGGTTTCATTAACCGAAAGAAGAAAAATTACGGCGTCCACGAACATGACAAAAATACACCGAGTGACATACCCTCATTATCAAGTACCAGCGAAGTAGCAATTCAAAAATAAATATAATAATAAAGGTTTCATTCCATAGACAATATTAAAATGAACAATCATATTACTACCCAAGTTCAGATTTAGACTCGCGAAATCAAAGAAGTGATGTTGTATGATCGAACCATCGTGACTCAAAACATTAAATATACATCTTTATAAAATAATGTACAAGTAGACGTGTGTTGGGTAATCCACTTGCGTATTCTAATTATTGTTACCTTGTACATTGTAAAACCGAACATTTGCAAATTTTAATTTGTGTTACACCATTAAAGAATTTATACCTTTCATTTTTCAATCTTTACAAAGTTTTTATTCCTAGAAAAATTTCAATCTCAAGAAAATTACTAATATTAATAAATGCGGTGACCCGGTTATTATAATTGATAAATTCATTAGGTTTGAAAATCTCAATACTTGTGTCAAAATCCCATTAATATCCATATCTTAAGTACCAAAAACGTGCATAGTAAGAATTTTCCAAGTTTTACGTTATTATTATTACGAATTATCTTATCACATATATATAAGTAACCAACACAACTCAAATTAGTCCAATTGACTCTTAAAATTGACCTTGACTTTTTATTATACACATGTCTTCCTTACAACTGATTTGTTAAATCATATTCGCGCAATTCGGCTCAAATGCTAAAGAGGTTTCACGTAGTATTATCTCGGATAACTTATTGATTTTAGTCGACACTTAAATATCGATGATAATAATAATAATAATAAATAATTAAGATGCTTATTCAATAATTCTAAAATATAGAAAATTCAACTTTTAATCCTTAGCCCGTTATCAAACGATTTTTAAAATTAACACATCTCGCAGCGGAATAAAATAACGTTCCATCAACATTTTATAATTCATTTCAAGCATTATAATTTCTCACTTAAAGTGTACATTCCGATTTTTAACCCAGTTTATTCACTACAACAAGTAACGTGTTCTAGTTTATACCAATGCATACGTAAACATAACCTTATGTTTAAAATAAAACCAATTTTTCAAAGTCTCTAACTCCAAAACACATGACCAATTTTTATACTCATGTTTTATATTACAAAATACGCCAAAAATTTGCCATAATGACCCAAGAATTTAATTCATATCAAGCCCAAAGCTACATATACTCGATAGTCATATCGTAAATTTTACCAATAACTCCTTTCTCAATTTAAAGTAAACAAATTTTGACAGTTCCATCACAAGCTTCTAGTATCAAAGTGCTAATATATGAAAACAAGGGTCTTATGAGTAATATAAATTACTTATTATGATCTACCAACCAAGGTTAAAAGAAAAATATTTTCACTTTATCCATTTATTCTCTATACAAGTTCTACATTGTTACAAGACACACCATACATCATTTTTATCCAAAAGTTTCATTCACCATTTATTTAATATGTAAAACACTTTATGTTTAAATCACTCAATCAACAAAATTTAATGCTAATTTAACTCGCACAAATGTCGGACCTCGTCATGTATAATATCGAATTCAAAATAATGAAACCACAAAAACAAAATGAAATAAACGAAGCGAGAATACGTATGTCAACTAAGTGTTGTTATCGGCCTCGGATGAGTCTCGAAATCGTACTCCACAAAATTAACACAACAACCAACCAAGTTCTAAGTTATCGCGATTGATCACAACGCTAGTCTATTTTAAAACGCATCTTTAAATTCAAGTAGAATAGTAAACAACGATTAAATGGCAACACTCCTCAACCACGTTTTATAACATACACATGTGATTCGTCGCTACGATGTACGCATCGTCGATTATACTTCGGCTATATTATAGTTACACGAGCTAATATATCAAACCCATAAGAAATAAAGGAAATAAAATAGTACGTCAGTAAATTATGTTTCAAAAGAAGATGTCCAAGAATGACACATCACGGTGCGATAACGACAATCGAGATCAATCTAGTCAACATACAATATGTTACGAAGAATTATTTACGTATCTAGAATATCAAACAAGGTTCACACTCGGTTATTCGAACAATAAATTAATTATCAAGATTGATAATTAGCGATGAGGCCGAATTCTCAACAAAACCGCATTTTAAATGTACGACAATCACGCAAGGACCATTGCTTCACGTGCAATGCCTTTAAATACCATAGTATATACATACCTAAACATAAAATCATTCCCACATACACGTAGGATCCCAACAAAGTGTTGCCATGTAATGCAATGTAGCCCGTGTGCCAATTACATGCAACATATATGATAGCCGTATAAATGTTTGCAAACTATGATATTAAGTACTCGACGTACACAACAATATATCTCAATATATTAACATAGTAGTTACTTACTAAATACTAGGGAAATCATGTCAGTTTGAGGGATACATTTAAAATATAAGGCAATGCTAAAGAAATCTTACCGGAGCCATGTAGGATAGTTGTGTGCTTGGACAATTTCTTACAACACCAAAAGTTATAGTTTAGGATTTTTCGAAATGACCTAGTTCTCTATAACTCATGGCTCTGATACCAATCTATAACACCCCCAACAAATGCTATGCGCAACGGAACTACAACATTTGGGTGCTAGGCAGTTATCATCACACATAAGCTATTTCGAACGACTCAAAGAGACGTAGAAATTTAAACATAAATTTAACATTGTTAAAACATCAAAGTCTACTGTTTTCCAAATCCCATAAATAATACAAACATAGTTGCGTTTAGGTCCCCACTGAATCTCAACCCAAAAGTACATTACTTGTTTCACATGACATAATATAAAAAATTTAAGTGATAAAAAGGGAGGAAAAACAAAGTAGACCGCCAAGCCACAACAACTTCCATCCTCGCATGCTCCACTGCTATCAATCTTGGTTACCTGAAACACATGCTTAAAATCGTCAACACAAAGGTTGAGCAAATCTATAGGTTTATCAAATCATAATTTGAACATAAGTTTTAAAACCAATCATGACCATTCAATAGCATTGTCGTATACACAATATATTATTCAAGGATATTATAAGTAGCAATAGCTAATAATTGTGTTTAAGCTCGTGACACTAATCCGTTAACTCAATCACCCGCGTACATTTACCGGCATGATTTAAGTGAAACAAGTGCCCCTTCTAAAGGCATTAGTTGTAATCATACCTTATTTCTTATCATAAGTTATCTGTCCGTAGAGGGTACTCAACATACTAGCTCTCGTCTCGGATAGGGTCGGAAACCCCATAGTACTATCAATTGTATAAGCGGTTATCTCCAACCCACACAAGGGAAAGACAATAGTTAATAGTTCACGAATTTAGGGACTTTTACAACTAGGTACTCAACACAATTCAAGGCAACATTCGGGTCCAACAATCATTCATGTCTTATGTTCATTTTCATTTAAATAGCATGTATCCCCCTCGAGGGTAAAAAAATTTGAAATAAGTAAAGAGTGAGGCTATAGACTCACCTTGCGTAGTAGTAGTGGTTCTAGCGAAGACGTAACGAGAAATATCACCAACGATGTGGATGCCCGGGAAAATCAAATACAACACCTAAAGAATAAACACTAAATGAATAAACTCCTTCAAGTACTGTATGTATATAATTAAAGTCACTCAAAATTTGTATAAACTCACGCCAAAATTCCATACAATTGATTATTACTAGACTCGTACTATCTACCTACGTAATTAAAGTTGATTCCCATTTTATAGATTGGCCGGTACTCACCAAAAGTACAGGTTGTTTGCTATGACTTAAGCACCTATATAAATTACAAGAAAATTTGTAAAAATACCTTATGACCTGTAGAAAACCCATTTTAAATCCCATAAAAAGTTTTCACTTTTAGGACCCGTTACTCATTACATTGCTAAACGTAAACTTTTTGGACTGATTTTGCACTTCTACATTGTAAGACTTGTTTGACCCATTTAAAAGACACCATTTGCTAATTTGACCATTAAGTCTAAAAATAGACTAAAAAATGCAGGTTTAAAACCAAAGAAAAACTTTCAATCATTTATAAAACTCTATCTATGGTCCCCGGGATTTGACCCAAACTAAACATAATTTTGGATTATGTTGATTTTCATCTCCCGGTACACGAACTTTCAAAATAGCATAACTTTTGACTCGTTTGGGGTCGTAAGCTATACTTTATACCGAAACAAAGCTAAGACAAAGCTCTATAACTACATCCTATGTTTATGACATGTTTACAAAATTAAACCCACAAAAAATATGCCTAAACAATCTGCCTAAATTTCCTTCTTCAAAATCATTCTAACACTTGTTTCGACCCATTTCCCACTTCACCAATACATCAACTAACCTATATTCATCATCCATAACAATACCTAAACTCCTAATCACTTGTATGATCAATATGAATTTACCAAAAATTATAAACAAATGCATGCACTCAAATGAAAACAATTAAAATAATATTAACAATGACAATGGAACCTTACATTAATTAAATGGATCAAAACCACCAAGAACACCTAAATCCCCCACAAATTCGTGGGTTTTGGGTCTGTAGAACACCAAGGATATAAATTCCAAGCTTGAATAATTAAAGTGGTTAATCCTAAACACAATTAAACACAAACCCACTAGTTTAATTAGATCAAAACATAGTTTTTATCAAAATATTTCAAAAATTAGATCTAAAAAAAATGTTGTTGCATGTTTAATTTTTGTGGTGGGATTTACTTACAATGATGTTAGAAACATGGGACATTGATTAGATTTGCAAGAAAATAATTTTTGATGGTGGTTCTAGGGTGGTGATGGGTGGTCGTAGGGTAGCAGAGAAAAAGGAGAGATATGTGAAAAAATTTGAGGTGAAAATGATTTGTGTGTGTGTGTCTAAGTTCCCTTTTGTAAAAATGGAGGGACCAAAATTGACAACTTAGTTATATTTTGGCCTTTTTAGAAAACAACTATATAAAGAGCGGGATTATGGCTAGTAGTCGGTTTTAAAAATTTACGGGAGTCGGGTTTCGTCCCGGCTACCTCAAAATACTTTTAAATGGTTCAAACGCACACAAAACGAATATACATATGGTTCCGACTTGACTTAACACGTAATAAAAATAAAATCTCGAAAACTCAAATATCGATCAATCGATAACAAAAGATAAATTTTGGGCATCTGTCGGTATCGTAGTCGTCATCGGTTCTTCTTAAATCGTCAAATGTTAAAATTACGACCTTAAAGGTTGGTTTCAACTTAAACCGTCAAATATATAACAAACGAAATTTCTTAAAAATTTCAAAAATATTCGTAAAATAGGATTAAATAAATGACCTTGGGCTCGGGATATCACATCCTCAAGTGAGTCGCAACTTAAGAGAGATGCTCATACTGAACAGCTCTTGAGACAATAACTTAGCATCATACGGCACATTCACGGGTATCACATTTTCTCTTCACCTCTTTTGCACACAAATTTCCGGATTCTAACATACTTCTTAAATCATTCAAATCCTTGATTACTTGGTTGATTACTACTTGTTTAGAAGTGAATCTTTCTCCTCCCATCTCTTCCTCTTTAAGTGCAAAGAGAAGAACACTTTCATTCTTGAAGTGTTAAGTCTACCTCAAGATCTATTGAAGATCAAGTTTTATTCATTCGTTATAGTTGTGTAGTGTTGATCCAAGTAGTTGTGTTATTTGGAGTTGTGTTGTGAAGATCCAAGTAGTTGTGCTATTTGGTAGTTGTGTTGTGAAGATTCAAATAAGTTTGTCTATTTGGAAGTTGTGTATGTAGTAGGGTTAATACTTTGTCCTCAAAGTATATTGGTGTGATTGGTACTTGCTAAGATTAGGGCTCGACTTTTAGCTTAGAGTCGGAAATTGGATAAGCAAGGTTGTGTACGGTTTCTCCACCTTAAAGAGCTTGTTGATTAGTGAACTCTCGAGTAAGGATTACTCGAGGAGTGGAGTAGGGACGAGGAGTGAGCTTCGTTGCCGAACCACTATAAATCCTTGGTGTTTGGTTTGATCTTTCTTTTCCTTATCTCTTTACATTCATTATTCTTAATTAGCATATACTTTTGATTATTAGTTTAGTTGCACTATCCCTTGTTCATATTGTGTATAATAAGATTTCACATAATTACTCAAGCCTTTTGAAAAGGATTTTTCAAAACCCTCTTTTAACAAGTAAATTTTAATAAACTATTCAACCCCCCCCCCCCCACTCTAGTTTCTACAATTGGTTTCAGAGGGTGGTTGCTCAAGTTTTTTAAAAATATATTGTATTTTAAAGCTTGAGTCTATCTATAGATTCTAACAAGTACCTAGAAGAGCAATCTATGCAAATACCACCTAATTTTGAAACTGATAGTTTTGTTTATTGGAAAAATAGATTTGAGACTTATGTGAAATCAAAAGATTTAGATCTTTGGCATGTAATTACCAATGCTGACTTTTTTCCTTATCAATATAATGAAGTTTCTAAAAAGAAAGATTTAGTAACTTTTGAAAATTCTAACGGACACTAAAAAGAAACTTGCCAAAAATAATGAGGCTACAATGGTGATTTATAATGATTTACCTAACAAAGGGTATGAAAGGATTTTCATGTGTAAAACCGCTAAAGATATTTGGAATACTCTTTTAGTAACCCACCAAGGTAATAGTCAAGTCAAAGAAAGTAAAATCGATCTTCTTGTTCAACAATATGATCAATTTGTTATCTTAGAAGATGAAACTATTGATAGTTATTTTGCTAGATTTAATACCATTTTTACCAGTCTAAGATCTCTTGATGAAGGTTGTTTTCTTGCAAGAACAATGTTAAGAAGTTTCTTAGGGCATTACATCTAAAGTGGAGAGCTAAAGTCACAGCAATTGAAGAATCTAAGGATCTCACTACATTATCACTTGATGAACTTATTGGCAATTTAAAAGTTCATGAAATGATAATTTTGAAGGACACAGAAATGGTGAAAACTAAGAGTGAAAGAAAGTCTATAGCACTTAAAGCCAAAAAGGTGCAAAGTGACTATGATAGTTTTTCCTCGGACAGCGATGATGAGGAAAATGATATGACGGTTAGCGATTTCAAAAAGTTCTTCAAAAAGCGAGGTCAATATGTTAGACAACCTAACAATGACAAGAAGGCATTGTCCAATAACCGAGTTGTCAAGAATGACAATGGTGATAGGAAATGTTATAGATGCGGTGATCCAAACCACTTCATTAGTGATTGTCCCAAGCCATCTCGCGACAAGAATCACACGGCCTTCGTTGGTGGTTCATGGAGCGATAGCGGTGAAGATTGTGACGACACCGCTAAAGACGAGAAATGTCTCATGGCTCATTCTTCTAAAGAGGTACATTCCGAAACCAAATATAATAGTAATGATAGTTCTTCACTATATAACTTTGAACTAGAAGGTCATAATAACAACCTATGGAAAATAAGTTTAAAATTCATTGAAAAGAACAAAGTGTTAAAATCAACTAGGACCAAGCTTGAAAATTAAATTAATAAGCTTAGAGATAAGTTAGCTAATCTTGAAAAAAAATAAGCAAGTTGATTTAGGTTGTTTAAATTGTGAAGACCTTAGACAAGAGAATGAAGATCTTAAGACTACTTCCATTAAATTGGAAAAGTTCATAAAAGGTACTAGTGCTCTTTATGACATGTTAAATAAGAAAATTCACACTAAGTAAAGACTAGGCTTAGGTTTTAACACAAATGAATCTTCCACTAGTAAACCTATACAAGTTAGTTTTTCAGAAAACGACCATCTGTCCACGGATCCCTAATCTATGGTGCGGTACCTTATAATTTTGGAACTGCGGCCCATGATAAGGAACCACGGACAGAAGGACGGATTCTTGAAAGTTCACAACTTTTTGAAAATCCCATTTTAGGTAAAAAGCCAAAACATCTTGTAGTTAACAATGTTGAACTACCTATAATTGACAAAAAGGAACTTAATAAATTCTACAACCCTTTAAGTAAACCTCTAATGGGAATGGGAAGTTTTTCAAAATAATCATCTACTCCTCCAAGAGTACGTAATGATTCAAGGCCTAGAAGTAGAACACCAACACCTCAAAGAAATGATCACTCCAACTCAAGAACTAGAAGTAAAACTCCAACACCTAGAAACAACAATAACTTTAGGTCAAGATCAAGCACTCCTAAGAGAAACAATAGACACCAAAATAATCATATGAACTGTTACAATAATTGTAACAATTGTCAACAAGGTTTTTCTTCGTGTCCTCCAATCATGCATCCCAATCAAATGCAAGGGATGTGTGGAACTAAGAACTTTGGACCCATGAAATATTGGGGACCAAATGTTTTATCTTATGTGTTGTTACCTAGATATGCTTGGGTATAGACTTTGAGCCCGACGAGTGGATTAAGGAAAGTGGTTGTTTTAAGCACATGACGGGTAATCGAAGCTTGTTCTCTACCTACAAAGCATATCATGGAGGTAACGTCACTTTCGCTAGTAAGCTACGTGGTAACATCATTGGCAAATGTACGGTTTTTCTTGACTCCATGACCATCAAAAATGTGGAACACGTAGATAATCTAGGGTTTAACCTTCAAAGTATAGGTAAAATTTGTGACAACAAGTGTAAGGTCATATTTTCGAAAAATGATAGTGAAATCATAAAAGATGGAAAGGTCATTGGAAAAGGTGTTAGAAAGCATGGGCTTTACGTCATGAAGGTCAATAGGAAGTCAAAATACAACTTATGTCTAACGACTTTAGATGATAGTTCTACTCTTTGGCATAGGAGATTAGGTCACACTAATATGTGTTTAATTCAATTTTTAGTCTCTAAGGAGTTGGCAAGACATCTCCCCAAGATTAATTTTGATAATCACTTTTGTGATGCTTGCAAAGTTGGGAAGCAAGTTCACTCAACTCACAAGGCCAATAATTTGGTATCAACCTCTCGGTGCTTAGAGCTCCTACAAATGGATCTCATTTGACCATCCGCCATACGGAGTTATGGAGGTAACCTTTATACCCTAGTTATAGTTGATGACTATTCTAGATTCACTTTGACTAGATTTTTTGCTTCTAAGAATGAAGCTTTCGATCATTTCCAGACCTTTAGTCGAAGGATCCAAAATCAACTAGGATGTTCAATTGTCTCTATTAGGACGGATCATGGTAGGGAATTTGATAATGAAGTGCAATTTTGTGCCTTTTGTGAAGCTCATGGTATTACCCATAACTTCTCGGCTCCTCGCACACCACAATCAATTGGGGTAGTTGAAAAAAAGAATATGACTATCCGAGAGATGAGCAGGACAAAGTTAAATGAGAATCTTTGCCTCAAAAAATTTGGTGCAATGTCGTAGACACATCAACCTATATTCTCAACCAAATTCTTATTTGATCTTTTCTAGGAATGGCCCCTTATGAGATTCTTAAAGGTAAGAAGCCCTTATTAGAATACTTTAAGGTGTTTGAAAGAAAGTGCTTCATTCTCAACACCAAAGATTACCTTACTAAGTTCGACCCAAAGTCGTACGAAGGTATCTTTCTAGGTTATTCTCAAACTAGTAAAGCCTACATAGTCCTCAATAGAACCTCGGGTGTAATCTAAGAATCACTCAACGTGAATTTTGATGAAACCCCTCCTTCAACTAAGACAACGCCTTTGGTAGATGATGACTTAGATGAATTTGACATAGTTAAAGCCAAAGAGGTTAGAAAATGAAGTGTTGAAGACCTTAATGTTGAAAAGGGAGTAAACATTAGGGAGTCTAAGGATCATGCTCTCGATAACGTCATAGGCGACTTAAATCAAAGTACCCTAATATCTCAAGTGTAAGATCAAAGTAACTTCTTTTGTTTTGTCTCCATGATCGAACCAAATAATGTTCAAAAAGCTTTGACGGATGAGAGTTCGGTAATCGCCATGCAAGAAGAATTAAATCAATTCTTTGGTAATGACGTTTGGGAACTTGTTCCTACACTTAGAAGTACTACCATTATAGGAACCAAATGGGTATATAGGAATAAGTTAGATGATAATGGTGTTGTGTCTCGTAACAAGGCTAGACTTGTAATTCAAGGCTATAATCAACAAGAAGGGATTGATTATGATGAGCCATATGCACCGGTAGCAAGGTTAGATTCCATTAGGATCCTTTTAGCTTACGCTTGTGCATTAGATTTTAAGCTTCAACAAATGGATGTAAAGAGTGTGTTTCTTAACGGTTTGATCAATAAGGAGGTATATGTGGCTTAACCTCCCAGATTCATTAATTTTGAGAAACTGGATCATGTTTACAAGATTAAGAAAGCTCTTTATGGTCTTAAACAAGAACCCAAAGTTTGGTAAGATAGACTTAAATCGTTTCTTGTAAAACATGAGTATACCACGGGGATGGTAGACAATACACTATTTACAAAGAACAAAGGTTCTCACCTCATAATCGTACAAATATATGTTGATGACATTATATTTGGTTCAACTTGTCAAAGTTTGTGTGATTACTTTTCCAAAATTATGCATGACAAGTTTGAAATGAGCATGCCGGGAGAACTTAACTTCTTTTTAGGACTCCAAATTAAACAAATGGACGATGGTATTTCTTTAATCAATCTAAGTACGTTAAAGAAATGCTAAAGAAATTTGGATTAGAGGACTATAGACCAATGAAGACCCTATGGCCTCGGATACAAAACTCACCGTATATGATGTTAGTGAATCGGTAGACAACACCAAATATAGAGGTATGATTAGTAGTTTGTTGTACTAACGGTAAGTCGACCGGATATCATGTTTAGTGTTTGCCTTTGTGCTCGCTTTCAAGAGGCTTCCAAAACCTCTCACCTTGAAGCGGTTAAGTGTATTTTACAATACATTAAAGGCACTATACATTTAGGATTATGGTATCCTAAAGGGACAGGCGTAGAAACCATAGTATACGCGGACTCGGATCATGCAGGAGACTATGTGGATCGGAAAAGTACTAGTGGAGTTTGTACCTTCATGGGTTGTTGTTTAACTTCTTGGTTCTCCAAGAAACAAACCACTCTTACTATATCCACCACAGAAGCCGAGTATGTGAGTGTTGGTAAAGCTTGTCAACAAGCTCTATGGATGAAGCAAGCGCTTGTTGATTGCGGGATTTCACTTAATGATGTTCCCATCATGTGTGATAATAAGGGTGCAATAGACCTTAGCAAAAATCCTGTACAACATTCACGAACCAAGCACATAGAGATTCGCCACCATTTCCTTAGGGATAATGTTCAAAAGGGGAACATTTGGATTGAGAAGGTACCCTTGGTAGAAAACTTGACATCTTTACTAAGAAACTTAATAGGGAACCTTTTAATTACTTGCGTCTAGGTCTAGGTTTAATGGAACATATTCCTTAATTGCGCTTTACATTAATCGAGTCTTTCTCTTCTTTTATTCTTTTCATTTTCTTTGAGTCTTAGAGTCTCTTAAACTTTTTTTTGAAAAATTCCTCTTCTCTTTTTCGAATCTCTCAAAGTTCTTTCAAAAATGGTCGAGAAATGTTTTTGCATTGTTAATTCAATCTAAAAATATTTTTCATAGCTTCTTGCTATTGAGTTCGAGCATACATAATTTATATGTATGGGTCTCTCAAATATAGCAAGAATGATAATAAAATATGGAGGATCATTGTGTCATGACTATGAGTCTAGACTAACACACCTCGAACATCGATCTTATTTCAAATCCATGGATTTTGGTGTAAATCTTATTTGGTGTGTTCTTATGTGTTTTCTATGTCTTTTGTTGCTTTTTAGCATGTCTCTATAGTTAGTTGGACTAGAAAATTAGGACTTGCTGAATTGGAAAATTCTCCTTATACCCCAAAACACACCTTCTATACACGGTTCTCCCAATAACCCATGGGTCCATATATATAGGCACCGCAGGTGGAGCTAAGTTACCGCGGCCAGAACCTTCTAAATTCTAGTTTTCTATAATTCCAAGTTTGCTCCAACACTTTTTGGAATCTTTGGTTGAAACCTTTGACCATCCCAAAAGTGTCTTGGGCTTTCTCTATTTAACCCTAAGCATTTAGCATTCTTTCTCATATCAAAATGTCTTATTCACCAAATGAAAGCCTTGATTCTTCTCCATTTTCCCCAATCTCTGTCAATCCAAATTCACCCAAAAACACTCAAAATCACACTTCTTCTCCTTCTAAGAATGTTGGTTGTGGAACCTCTACCTTTCCACCACATCCTTTTTGTGTTCTTCCTCCTTCACATGATAATGTCATGCATCATGGAGCATATTATCAATGTTGTCAATATCAACATCTTGCTATGTCTCATATCTATGAAGAGTTGATTTACATCAAAAGTCTTATAGTCAAACCTCCTCTTCACTATGACTATGAGATCACTACCATGCCACCACCACCTACTTCCGCCTCTACTTTGTCTTTCATGTAAGAATATGGATTGCTTATCTTCAAGACATCTACTATAAGCAAATCTTTAAGTTCTAGCTTAACTAGGATTAGATTTATGCTTTTGTTTTGGCTTGTTCTCTTTTTCTTACTAATTTCTATGATTTTTTACCTTGTATCTTTATTTCATATTTCCTTTTAATATGACTTATCTTGGATCTTAGTTGTCTTCGCTTTTCTTACCACTTTGCTCGATTCCTTGGTGCCCCAAGCAAGGGGGAGTAAGCACCAAGAGGGAGCATTTGCAAAGTCCGATTCTTTTATTCCTCAAAGACTTTGCCATCCATATACATAGACAAGGGGGAGCTCTTGAATAGTCCGGTTATTTTCTTCCTCAAAGACTTTTGCATCCATTTTGCTTCGACAAGGGGGAGAAATGAAATAAACTCGTCTTCGAAAATCTTGTTTTTTATATGATTGAGTTTATGTGTTGTCGAAATCAAAAAGGGGGAGATTGTTAATGCAATGATGCCTAAAAACGTTACATGCATTTTTTGGTCTCGCTTTGTTTTGATTACGACAAAATATAAAAACAAGCATTTACGAAAACAACGAAAAACGAATTTTCGAGTTCAAGTACTTTTTCATTTGAACCATTATCACTTAAGGTATGAACAAACAAGTTTTCATCTTCATTAAGTGCTCCAGGATTTAAGTTTTCTTAGAGCTCATCTTTTACTAAGTGTGACAAAGTTTTTTTTAATAAACTTTATTTTTAAGAAAATGTTTTATGAAATTAAATATTTGAAATTTGAAAATGGCATATTCCACTTGGGTTTAGAATATCCTTTAAGGATAATTATACCACCAGATGTAACTACCCTACTAAAAGACAAAAGGGAGTAGAGTCTACGACCGCGGTCCTTTAAACGCCTATACAGTTCCTTATCGATAAGGAACCGCAGCACAATTAAGGCACCGCGCTCAAATATGACCGTTGGACCTTTATCTTATAAATAGTGGACCATTCACAGATTTTCCCTTCACCTCTTTTGCACACAAATTTCCAGATTCTAACATACTTCTTAAATCATTCAAATCCTTGATTATTTGGTTGATTACTACTTGTTTAGAAGTGAATCTTTCTCCTCCCAGCTCTTCCTCTTCAAGTGAAAAGAGAAGAACACTTTCATTCTTGAAGTGTTGAGTCTACCTCAAGATCTATTGAAGATCAAGTTTTATTCATTCATTGTAGTTGTGTAGTTTTGATCCACGTAGTTGTGTTATTTGGAGTTGTGTTGTGAAGATCCAAGTAGTTGTGCTATTTGGTAGTTGTGTTGTGAAGATCCAATATACTTTATCCTCAAAGTATATTGGTGTGGATTGGTCCTGGCTAAGATTAGGGCTAGACTTTTAGCTTAGAGTCAGAAATTGGATAAGCAACATCGTGTATGGTTTATCCACCTTAAGGAGCTTGTTGATTAGTGAACTCTCTAGTAAGGATTACTAGAGGAGTGGAGTAGGGACGAGGAGTGAGCTTCGTTGCCGAACCACTATAAATCCTTGGTGTGTGGTTTGATCTTTATTTTCCTTATCTCTTTACATTCATTATTCTTTATTAGCATATACTTGAGATTATTACTTTAGTTGCACTATCTCTTGTTCATATTGTGTATAAGAAGATTTCACATAATTACCTAAGCCTAAGTTTTTGAAAAGGATTTTTGAAAACCCTCATTTAACAAGTAAATTTTAAGAAACTATTCAACCCCAGCCCCCCCCCCCCCCCCCCCACTTCTAGTTTCTATAATTGCTAATTACCGCATTCCCTTCTCTAGATTTCATGTAGATATCCTTACATATTACGACTTCCATATCACCCAATCACATTGTATATGACGTGTAAGGTGAACCAATTCGAAGTTAGTTGCCACAATCACCTCCTCCCACAACCAAAGAGGAATCAGCCGCAATTACTACGGCAGGTCAGACCGGTACCCCCATTTTCTTGAACAACCATAATTAGGGTGGGTATAAATAGCGTAAATAAAATTCCATAATACATGTGTTATTCGCAACTAATATGTGCTTATTATCTTGTGTGTCCGCATAGATGAATTTGTTCGGACTACTACGTCAAGGAGATCCGAAAAAGGTGCCCAAAGATACGCGAGCCAAACGTGATGATGAGCCCCATTCTTGGACTCCACAATTAACATCACTATCCTGCTGGAAGCAGTCCAAGACCCTCACTCTGACATAGGCGATTCACAGATCGAGATGTCCCCGCTTGATTTCACCAACGAAGATGGGGGAAGAACCTTTATTGGAAGACGCGACTAGCCCCTCGTTCTTAGCCAAAACCACCACATTATATGAAGAAAACCAAGGCGACAACCTCACCAAACTTGATGAAGATATCGATAGACTTTTTGGCTAAACGAGGAAGAGGCGGCTGAGGACGCAGGTATACAAGTTCAGACCAAACCTGCTCCAGGAGGTCGTAAGTCCACAAATAGAAAGTTGAGGAAGGAAACCGATGTAAAGGTTGGAGCCTTCAACGCGCCTCCTAAGAAGTTGCGCGAAGATCACCCAAGGTTCCAAGGGAGTAGCAGCCCCGACGCAGCAAAGACCATCGGAATGGTCCCATCCACAACCATGGAGCGCCAGCAAGATGCTACCATATGGAATGCTACTCCAGTAACCACTGTGCCCCCATCACAACAGCAAAAGTCCCTACATAAGTAACACATGCCCCTCAAACTGGAAAATTATAATGTACCACAACTTTCCTATAAGTTAATTGTTGTATCGACAGGGACAATCATTCCAAGGTTCCGGCAAGTGAGGACGGCGCTGGCCGGGAGGATGTACCTGCAACCGAGACAAGCAGACGGGCACCTTCTTCCATTTTTGAAGATATGCCACAATCACCTCCTCCCACAACCAAATAGGAACCTCTACCAGAAGGACCCCCTCAATATTTCCGCCCCAACTGGAGTATACCTGAGGAGGAGAGATTGAACACCCAAAAGCCTGTAAAGACTTCATGGATCACGTGACCCCACCCTTGCTAACCACAGACCTGAACGATTTCTCCCATGATGATCTCATGGAAGAGTTTAATGTATCGGTGTCACACTAGGTGGCGATTGGCGCGACCATGAGGATTCGGTTTGAAGAAGCCTCGTGTCGCATTCAGAGTGTGGACAAGAAGGTAGTCCGCAGGGAGAAGATGGTGGAGAAACATGAACTAACAATCACCGCCCTTCAAGCCCAACTAACCATTGTCGAGGCCACCATCCAAGAACAAGCCAACCATGCCACCGCGTGTGAGGCACGCATGAAGGAGCTGTAGGCCAAGGTTCAATCCTCGAACGACAAGGTATGTGTTATATACTACCCATTCTATTTTATAACTGATGTGAGATTTTATGTATAACCCCATCATGCGACTAACAATATATTGTCATCGTAGGTGGCTATCGCTGAGACTGCCGTCAAGGCCTTGATTGAAAAAGCTTCTTCCCTTGCCCGTGAGCGCGACCATCTGCGCACATTGGTAAAAGGGGAAGAACAGTTGTCCAAAGAGTTCTACACCTATCGAGAGGCAATGGAGAAGAAATTTGATGATCTCCTAGAAGACATGGACACAAGGTTGGACGCCTTGGCCATCGACTTCGACGAGGAGCTATTCCGTTGGTCGCAGGTAGATCATTGGGCGTGGTATACGGCTTGTGGTGATGAAGATAGCTGAGTCACCGAAAATGTCTCGGCCCTTCCCCAACGTCGTGTCGGGTGGGATTGATCGTGGTAAGCACGAGGGCTTGTTGGCTGGAATGAAGTGGGTTGGACAGGGACGAGTAGCCAAAGATCATGTCTTCCATAAGCCTGACGCAGAGAAAAACATGACAGAATCTATGACTGCTCTAAAAGATGTCGAGTACCCTCTTCTTGGGAAATTGGAGGCGTTAAAGGATGCGCCTATCAATGAAATAATGGAGCAGCTACACCTAAACACTGATTTTGGTAGACAAGACTGGTGGGTAGACCTCTAGCCGCATCGTTTTTAACAGACGATCCCTGTCTATGCATAGAATCCTACTTCCAATAACCCATGGGCGCTAAAGGGTGAAAGGACCCTAAGGGAGGCAATTAAGGACAACCAGGTTAGGGCAAGGGGAAAGAAGGAGAACCGCATCTTGTGCAGGACTCCAACTGATGGATCAGCACACTTACCAAGATCAGATGGTGCTTTCGTGCCCCCCCCCCCCCCCCCTACCCACCCGTCCTAGTTTGGCCTTGGTGCTAGAGGACGCTGAAACAACTGGTTCATCCAATCTCGCCATGATCAATCAACAAAAGAAGGACATGGCTTCCAGCCTCCCTCCTCCATCTTGAACTTTGTGATTGTAACACTTATCCTTTGTAATATTTTACTTATATTCGAAACACTTATGTATAGTTTTTATTTGTACATGGATGTCCACGGATTTGTTGTGTATATACTTGTCTTTCATTTTTATACGTTTAGATAATTGTATATCCTTTATGCGTGATATAACACGACATGTAGAAAAGACTAAGTATTAAATGTTACTAGACGTGCACTGTGTGTCTTCAGCGTGTCCATTATTTGTGAATGCGGTAAGCCTAAACTTATTACAACGCTTTTGAATAAGGTGTCTAGTATGGATTTGCGATCAGTGGTCGCTGGGGTTGCATCCCTCTTATACGGGAATTTGAATTAGTAGGTTCACTCAATCCTCTTGCTTCTCATAGAAACGGATAGTATATGTACGACTGATGAATGCATATAAATAAGGAAACAAAAATAAACAATGCTAAGGATAAAGAAAAAAGAAAGTTTGAACAAGAACAACGTGGAGCTAGCTAGACATCATGGCATTTTATTATCACGTTTATGATTTTTTGAGACAGATAATAAACCCTAAGACAAATGATTCCTAGAAAAACATAAAAAATGACATGTACCTTATTGGTGCTGACTACAGCTGGATGTCCATGCTAAAGGTCGTAGCCTTACATATAGCATTTTTTGAGATTGATGATGTTCCATGTGTGACCTAAGTCCTGACCGTCCGTGTCGTGCAACCAGTACGTGCTGTTACCTAGAGCGTCCGTGACTTCGTACGGTCCTTTCCATGTTTTTAACACGGCTTGCCTCATTTACCCGATAAACAAAATCTCCCGGCTTGAAGGATACGCCCTTCACCTTAGCATCTTAATACCTTTTCATACTTGCCTTAGCTTTCGCTTCATTGATTCCTGCCAATTATTTTTTCTCCTCTAATAGATCTAAGTAAACCCTTAGTTCCTCATCGCTCGTGGTAACGTTCAATTCCGTAGTGCGAATTGTTGGCATTCCAATTCCGGCAGGTATTACTGCTTCGGTGTCGTACGCTAGTACGAATGGGGTGTCTCCATCAGCAGTTTTGATCATTGTTAGATGCGACCACAACACATGTGGTAGCTCATCAACCCACTTGGCACTTTTTTCATCTAGACGTGCCTTAATTCTGTGGAATCCAAGATCATTAGACTCAAACAGTAAAAACCATTTTATCTAGGATGATCAATTGTAAATATGAATTAACATAGCGGAATTGCACAATTAATCATGAACAAGATGTTTGACAAAGATGAATGATTCCCAAAGGGTTTGTATTATTGATGAACACAAACCACTCTAGGCATGTCTACATTGAATCCCATGCCTAGAGATCAAAGACTCTGTAGGTTACACTTGTGAATGGAAGATATGAATAAACCTACGGTCTGGTGGTTCCTTTTATAACTTAAGGAAACCAGAAATACATGGAAACTAAATAAAGTAATAAACACTAAATCAAAACTGACTTATTCATACTTATCACATATTCTGACCAAATCTTCATCTTTTAATATATGGCAAGGGAAACTTCACAATAGTGGAAAGTATAACTAGCAGGGGGAACTTTCTTGTATTTTGTCCACCAGTTTGAAGTTTCACATAACATCATATTTGGTCCTTCTAGTTTCCATGGTGATTTGAATCATAAACTTTTTGACCCAACAATCTTCCCCTAGTTGATGATGTCAAAACACAACCCCTAAAGCATACAACACCAAAGATCAACAGGCTGAACATTCTCTGTAGACACTTCTCCTTTTTGACATGATCAAATAGGGGTCTTGTAAGTGAACAACCTTGATTTTTAATTACTACTAATCAATACCATACTTCGAACACAAGCATTCCACTTTTCAAAATACCTTCCATGAAACACATAGGCACCTGTTCCTAATAAAAAAATAATTCTGAGCAATTAATACTCACACTAGTTGTAGTAATATCAATGAGCAGTAGCAAAAATTTTCACTTCAATGTTGTATGTGAATGACTAAAACTTCATAATTTAGATTCCCCTTAAATTGTACAAGTCATTTATGAATCTTTAATTCTGTAGGCTATGTATAATGATCATGAAGAAAAATAATTATAACAATTTGGATGCGGAAGTAGAATAATCCAACCTCGTGTTCCATGTCTTGTACTAACCATGTCACTCCAAAACTCATGGCTATAATGAGTAGGCCCCAAAACTCACGGCAATAATGAGTAGAAGCCTCGTGATAAATAAATCCTCACCCCTGTAAATGAGACACATACAATAGCGAATACGAGCATAGAGCGTCTTAATAATGATCTCGTACCCAACTACCTTTTTATCAAGTCTTTATCACAACTTAAAAACACCTACAAGTTATCTTCAAACCCTGCTAATTTTAAGAAATAATAGAACACCAATCCGCGAAAATCTACCTCAACGTCAATATCATCAGAAAAATTCTTTTTCATAATCATAAAAATAAATGAATCCTTTATACCTTTAAACCAGTTGCTGTGAATAACCAAACTCCAAACCATTGCTGTCCCAAAAATCATATATGACAGCATGGGAACTTTCAAAAACAGTGGGAATCCACTAATTAAAGCAGTGGGAACTATTGAAGGCAGAGGGATCGTAGCAGGGGGAACTTTTAATGAAAGCAGTGAAAACTTTTTCGAAAACAAGGGAACTTTTAATGCCACTGTTTTTGTTATTAACTGAGCCAAACCCACACACAATAGGAATGAATTTATAACAGTGGAATAAAAAAACAAATAAACTAAAAGCTACCCAACTGTAAAAACGTATCACTGTTTTGTGCAGCTAAACTCCATCTTGATTCCTATGTGAACTGCTGTACACATGATACCCTGACCTTGCTGCCATTCCTTTTGTTATTTATACCAAACCCTCTATACCCATGTACTCCGAAATACATGAAGCATCAATATTTGATCCTCGTCCATATATCAATTCCCTTTTCACATGTCAAGCCCCACACGCACCAGTTCTTTATTCCCAATTCACTTTACTTTTGACAAACGAATGACATGGTCCCATTATTTGACTTTATGCCCCCACACAAATTAAATAAAATGCATGTAAATATTGAGAACAAAATGCATCACGTAGCATTGTTTTCAATTTTCACTCGCTGTTCATGGGACCCCTTGTATAATTACCAACAACATCAAACCACGACATTTTTCATTGCATTAATTCTGCTTGGACCCTCGTCTCTCGTGTTAACGTATTAAATCAATGTGAGCACATCAATATAATCCACTTCCCATGTGAACCAGTTTTTCTTTGACCACATGCACACAACCAACACACATACATCGCATGAACGCATAGTGTTCGTGTGAACACAACTTATTCATCATGTGAACATAATAAAATATTACATTCACTGTTGGGACCATTAAATCTTAACGTGATCTCAAACTTGGCATCTTTTAATACCAATTTGTTTAACCACAACTGCTGGGACCCATGACGACTTATAATTTTGTACATGCGATGATAAATAACTTCTTTGAACAAAAGGCTCGGATAACAATAATGCGTGTGAACACAGCCACTATTATCCAATATCTTTTCAAACGAACCTTCTTGTTAGCTGAACTATCCACATGAGAACTTCTGATGGCGTCGTACTATTCTTCACAACAACGAAACAAAAAAAATTAATTACCTAGGGTTTTAACATAAAACCTAGATCTTCATAGCAACGAAATCAAATATCTTAGGTATTCGTATATCATTACTTGTTGATCTCAAACTCATATCTTAAACCTTAGCTTGTTTAAGGGTTATAGTAGAAAGGAAAAAAATTCAAACTACTATGAGAGAAACATTGTAATACACAAAGTAACTAAATAAGATGCGGAAAGTAATGTTTAGCACAAGAACAAGTGTTGGAACAAACGATTAAGCTTTAATATATTATTGATATACGAATACCCAAGATGGTATTAGGGTTTCACAACCTTAAAGCATGAAATGGAAATGAGGAAAAGTTATATGAAACATGAATACCTAGTGAGTCCTTTTATAGCACAAGGACTCATGTACAAGATTACTACTAACAAACTAGGAAACTATTCTAGAGTAGTAACAGAAACGCGTCAATATCTCTTCCTAGTTTATCTATGCAGCAGGGTCTTTAACTTCTAGCAGGGGGACCAATCACCCTGACTTCATTAATCAGCGGGGGAAACTTACTCTAGCAGGGGGAACTTTGACCACCCAACAGGGGGAACTAAGACTCATATATTTATTCCCAACAATCCTCCCCTAAATTTGTGTTTTCACCAAAATGAAAAGTTTCGGAATAAATGATGGTTGATGAGGATGCTTACAAACTCCCTAGCCAAATCTGACTGTGAATAAACCTGACAAGATCATTGGCAACATAATTCTTGCTATCTACTATCAAGTCAGTCTTTACCATCTTCTTTATTGTCTCTTGTGAAAGGGAATAGTAACGATTGTTGAGTAGATAAACAGTTACTCCTTTCATGGCCAGCTCATACACTCCTAAATTAGTGAACAACTTAAAATATAGCATTTTAGCTCCATCATGTGCATCAAAAACATGATATTTCAAATCAGTTTCATACATCCTATGTATACTATCCCAAATCAGCCAATCCTTCTCAACATCTTCCATAGTAGGAGGATTTGCTGCAAACATTCCTTTGAGAATCCTCCATAAATCATCTAGGTCTTCTCTATCCAGAGTCTGAAACAGAAGATCCAACCTTTAGAATGTCTGAGCTGTGTCATCGACCCTAGTAAGCTTCCACCAAGACATGCCTTTGTACTGATATACCTCATATCTCACTATGGAGTACTTCTTTCCCATGTCATCTTGTGCAATTTCATCAGACTCTTCCAAGATTAAACGTTTATCAATTTCTTCATTGGAGGGATGCTGATCTTCCTTGGTTACTACACCAATCTTCTCCATCCTCTTCAATTTCTTGGCTGCTCTTTGTAGATTAAGAGCATATCTTTCACCTGCTTGAGAAGATGCACCTGCTTGTGTAATTTCCACTGCTTTAGTAGTTTCACCTGCTTCTCCTTCTGCTTTTCTTTTCTTAGCTTCCCTGGTCTTCTTCATCATTTCATCCTTCTTTCTAATTTACTCAGCCTCCTCAGTTGTGCCTATACCAAGAAAGTTGTCCACACTAGTTGCCTTCATAACAGGAATGGCAGATTTTTCAATTTCTTCAAAGGTCATTTTCCTGAAGTGAGCATCAATGTACATCTTGTATCTCTTGAGTATGACTTTGTAATGCTCCAACCTCCCTTTTCAGACCATAGATACTTTTCCTTTTGAAGCTGAAATGCTCTCTTTTACAAAAAGTCCTTTTGAAAGTTAAAGATCAAATGAGTCAATTCATACCTTTCTACCAACGAAGCATTAAAAAGTTTTTGCTTCCATTGCTCCAAGAATTCTGTAACATTAGGTACCCTCTCATCCAGCTCTCTATACATAATCTCGATCTATTTAAGCATTTCCCTTGGCTGCATATGTACCTTTTCCTGTTATGAGAGATTTAATTTGGAGACATCCAGTTGTGCCTCTTTTATCCTCCTCTGCATTTCCTCCTCTTGCATGTGTAGCTCTTCTTCATACATCCTTTGAGCTACAAGTTCATCATGTTCAGACTAAGCCCTTAGTTGTTATGGTGTTTTGTGCTTGTATTTCCTCTTGGGCTATTCAACCATTTTCCCCTTCCCTTTGTCTTTTGGATCCACTGATGGTTTTGTTTTGGGAGCAATCTTTCCAATTTATATCCCCCTCTTTGTTGGCTGTCTCTTTTTCATCCTAGCAAATGTCTGAGAGATATGTTGCCTGGTAGGTGTAATAGCAATGGCAGGGGGAATATGATGAGACTGCTTTTATACATAGTCTCATCGTCCAAATAGGGCTTAAAATGCATTAAATATCATCAAAATACCCAAATATATGCTTGTGTATTTTAGGTACGGATATTGAGAAAATGACAAAAGATCACAAGAATCAGTCAAAAACGAACACGGGAAACGAAGCCGCACGATGAACCAAGCCCTAATGAAGAATTTTCCAAAGAAAGTCCTTGAAGATTTGAAGAATTATGAAGAAGGGTCCTCCAATATGGAAGAATTGACACTTTATACCCTTGTATCTTCATAATTACAAGTTTGGTCCCTAAAGTTTGTCAAAATTACAAAAAGGACCCTTAACTTTGAAGAATTGGCAAATTTAGTCCCTCAACAAAACTAAATTGTCAATATTGGTCCTCTAAGAAGTCAACAATCAAGTCAAACCTTGAAGAATGAAGAAAATGCCAAAATCAGTCCTTCAACTATCATCAAATTGCAAGTTTAGTCTTTGAAACAAGTTTAAAAACTTGTTGTGCCAAAAGTGTCAAACTGCCAAAGTTAATTATCAAAGGAATTGAAGTTTTGCTGATTATATACAAAGTGAAGGAAAAGTTATACTTGGGGGGCCATTTCTGTCAAACACACCAATTTACCCCCACCAATCAGTTTGCCACCTCACCCACCTCCACTAATCAACACCCACCACATCACTCTCCCTTCCACGTCTGCTTTCCACCCACACCATTTAACTTAATTAAATACTTCCCTCCCAAACAATTATTTAAATATAATCACCCCCAAAATGGATTAAAACCCTGCTAATTACCCACATAAACCCTAATAAATCCCCAGGATGAACACGTATCAAAACAAAGGGTTTTTGGCTAAATGTCTCCAAATCATTAATTAAGGTTAATGTCACTAAAACCCACACCCCAAAACAACCACCACTCAACCCATGTGACCCCCCAAGATTCCCCATTATACGTCTCTTTCCCACAAAACCCCAAACTAGACAAAATGAACGGTTAGATGGAAGTACTTGGTCCCCAAGCTCATTTAAACGTCCTAGATCACTCAAACACAGCTAGCATCTTCACATGACTCAAAAGAGATCACATGGTCACAATTTGACCAAGTTCAAATTTGAAGACTCAAGGGCAGCTTAGGAAATTCATATACTAGGGTTTTATGCATTCTAGAGTATTCTGTAGTCCACTATATAAGGACGTATAGGCTAGCATTTTGTTTTTGTTCCTGATTTTTTTTCCTTGGTCACAACTTGTAATACCCGTTTTGTTATTGAATGAAACTTGGTTTAGTACTGTTGACGAAAAAGACTCAGGCTCCACTCTTAATTACTGTTGTTTTATTATTCATTGTTTGTTTACTTTTCAAGTTTTTAAAATTCAGTCATGTTTTCAAAGGTTTCTGAAATTTTGAGTTCCTTTGGTGAAATCTTGTTTCAAAGTTGGATTTCAAGTTCTTTTAAGTGATTGTTTAAGTATTTTAAAAGCAGATTATTTGAGAAGTTTTTGAAAGGTTTTAAAAAAAGAAAGAAATACACAGATTTGTGTTATTGTGATCTTCATTTTTTTTCTTAGCAGGATTTTATTGATATTGTTTATCCAAGGATCAGCATAGGCCCGGGCCTATTTGGAAAAGGCAAAGCAGCCTTGGTTGGGCCTGGATGTAGGCCCAACAAGGTATCTCCTTGTTTCTTAATTTCAGATTTTGTGTGAATTTGCATGATTTTGTGTAGAAGTTGTTCAAGTGTTGTTTATGTGGCTTGTTATTGCTTGTTATAGGTTTTTATGCATGTTAGTTTGAATTTGAATCAGTTTGGTTAAGTTTTGTTAAGGTTTTGTTTGAAAAATTTTGATTTTCAATTTTTAAGGGGTGTTTGGATTAGGGTATAAGTAGGGTTTAATGTTTTGAATTTAGCTTAAAACCTGTTTAGACACATCTCTTAGGGTGTTATTAGGTGGTAAGTGTGATTGGTTTTTCAGTTTGAACAAGTTTTAACACATTTGTATGCTAAAAATTGGAAAAAATACCTAAAATCAGTAAACTGCCTATTGTGTCTGATTTGTGTTAATTTGTGCCCCAAGTTTGATAATCTGTTAGATAATAGGTCTGGTTAGGGTTTGTGATTGCTTATATGTCCTTAGGTTGGATTGTATGCAAGTTCTAAGCCATTGAATTTCACTTTTATGCAAGTAATCTAGGGTCATTTGTTCATTAGTCACATAAGCCTAATCAGAAACCTTTATTACTCATTTGTGGTTGATTTTTGTATGCTTAAGTGTTTTTGTGCATTTGATTGACTCCCTACACTCCAACTGAGTGTAGGGGTGCCATTTGTCCATCAAAAACATCATCAAAATCAAAAAAATCAAGTCCTCTTGATTATCTGCACAAGTGAAGAATCACTTTGTGTTCATCAGAAACACAATGCATACATGAGCACGTTTTTGGTTCCAGATTACTTGAATCTTGTTAACTTGGATTTGTTTTTATGATTTTATGATTAAAGTAGTATAAGGATTGAGTTTTAAAAGTTAAAAAAAAAAGAAAAAAGTTTTCAAAAAGGACTGTCCAGGACTCGAACCTGCGCCATCCTCCTCACAACACTCACAACTTACCAGCACGCCCTTGGGTCTTTTACTGCTAAGTTTCCATTTCAATATTTACTTAAGCAGTTTTGTTTTGTAGCTTATTTAACAATCAGCTTATTATTAAGCTAATTCTAGCTTATTTTCTTAGGTTTTTTGAAAGTTATCATTTTTCTTTGATTCTTATTAGGATTTAAGACTTTTCAGTTCAAAAAGATTATTTTTCACGTGCTTAATTTATTTTTTAGGATTATTTTTAGTTTAAATTTTGAAAAGTAATTTAAAAATAGGAAAAGGTAATTTAAAAATCTGAAAAAATAGTTTTTAGGTTTTGATTTATATTTTTGAGGTTTACAGCTATTTAAGTTTTTAATTTAGCTTATTTTTGATTTTATAAGATTTTAGGGTTTTTAACCAACTTTAAAATTTAATATAAAATTATTAAATAGGTTTCAGAAAATTTTGATTGCATTTTTATCTTAGTTACATTATTCTAGATTTTTGGTAATTTTTTAGAATTTTTTTTATGAACTTTTAATTTTTTTGAATATTTTAATATTATTTTATTATTAAAAATTGAAGTTTGATTTTTTTTAGTTTTTACATTTTTCCTAGGTTAAAGACACTTAATTAGGAGTTTTGTCACTTTCCAAATATTTTTAGGACTTTTCAGTTATTTTCTAGAATTAATTTAAGTTTTAATTGATTTTAATAGTTTTTAAGTGTTTAAAAATAGTTTAATTTGGTTTTAAAATTTTAAAAAATAGTTTTTAGCTTAATTAGGTTATTTTTGAGGTTTACAAACTTTAAGATCTTGTTTAGGGCTTTTTAATAATTAATTGTGATTTTTAGGGATTTAATTAGCATTAAAAAGTCATTATCTAATTAATTAAAAGGTTTTAACAAGTTTGGATTTTTTGTAAACTCTTAGAATATTATTGTGGATTTTTAGTAATTTTTAGGAATTTTTAGGTTAAAATTTTAATTTTTGCACTATTTACGGTTTTGCGTGATCGCCTTTTTCGTCTTAGTTTAATTCGTCTTCGTAACCGTCTTTCTCTTCTAATCCCATTTCTTTCTTTCTTTCTCAAATATATAATCACAAATCAAAATCATTTCAATACACAACGCACTTTCCTCCTTGGGAAACGAACTTGAACTCATTTGGTCATTAGTGCTCGGTTTTCCTAAACCGACACTTAATACTTGCTACCTTTACGCACCTTTTCCTAAAGGTCGTATTTTACCACAATCATTTTGGCGCTGCTGCCGGGGAGGCGTGTTGTGTTTTGGTTGAACAATTGTTGTTTTTATATATAGCCAAAATAGTAATTGTATTAGTAGCACTCTACTAATACGTATTATCGGTTTTTCGATTTTTGTGTGAATATTATTAATATATTGTATACGTAGAACAATAAATTTACAAGTACTCCAAATACGTGAGAAAGCACAACCTTGACTTGGGAGGTCATTACCCAATCATTGTATTCGAATCTCAAACCAAAGAAAAAAGGCAAAAATAGATAAATACTTTCGAGAAGCTTGATTTTGAAAAATACAAACTATAAGGTGGGTATAAGGCGGTTGTATTTCACGACCTAAAGGAAAAAGGCTCTTAAGTGCTTCGCGCCGCCTCGTTTCCTCCGCTTGCTTGTGCGTATTTTGAGATTGAAAGCTAATCGAGGGTTTTGCCGCCCAAAGTATTACTTAAGTATCATATATATTTTCTTGGTTTCAATTGATTAAACCCTCTTGAACGATTTGGTGTTCCACCATCGTTCTAAAGTTATCGAAGGCGTTCACTTCACGTGATCGTTTTCATTCCTTGAGGCTTCTTTAATCGAGAGATTTGATTAAGGAGGAGATTTGTAGATTTTGTGTCTACCTAATACATTCCAAAAATCCAAAAAAGTAAAAACAATCAAAAACCACAAAAAAAATTGAAAAAGTAAAAACACCAAAAAGAATCTTCTTTGCTCACCCTCTCGTTGTACGTGACGTTTATGCAAACTCGCTCCAAAGCAAGACGTGCTCGTAAACGAAGAAACAAATCAATCACTCCTACTAGTGAGGAGTCTCCTATTGACGAACCCATTGTAGTGAAAGAAGCACCCATGGCTAATCGAACTATGATGGAGTTGCTTCAAGCACCCACCGAGGGTTATGGAGAAGCGATTGTTATTCCCGCTATCCTTGCGGAGAATTTTGAGGTTAAGACGGGTTTGTTGTCCATGATTCAAAACAACAAGTTTCGAGGTGACGAAAAGGACAACCCTCATAACCACATTCGCCAATTTAATCGTCTCACCGCCACATGCAAGTTTAAGGACGTCTCTAACGACTCGATTAAGATGATGCTTTTTCCGTATTCCTTAGCGGGGCCCGCAAAAATTTGGTTAGAGAAAGAGCCACCCAATTCTATATTGACGTGGAAGGATCTCGTTTCAAAATTCGTGAACCAATTTTTTCCGCCCTCTAAGACTACGCACTTGAAAAACGAGATTTCAAAGTTTTCGCAAGAGTATAATGAGAGTTTTTCGACGGCTTGGAATAGGTTTAAGGAAATGTTGCACGAATGTCCTCATCATGGTTTTTCCGACTTGCATCAAATTGACACGTTTTACAATGGCTTGAACGATCATGAGCGTGATTATCTTAATGCCGCCGCGGGTGGTAATTTTTTGTGTAAGACGGTCGAGGAAGAGTTGTTAATCATTGAGAATAGGTCTAAGGTCTATAGTCCTCGTAGCACGTCGAGTGTTCGTAAGACTTCGTCTTCGCCTTCGCCTTCATTGTCACACACCGTTGATGCTTGCCAAATCGAGGCTAATTTGGAGACCAAGATTTTTGATAAGCTTAAGGGATTGTTAATTGAGTTTAAAGTTGGTGAACAACCCACTCCCGCTACGGCTAAAGCGGTTGAGGTTTCTTGTATGTATTGTGGTGGAGCTCACGATTATTCCGAGTGCATTACCAACGGTGGTAACACTTCGAGTGTCTTCGCAGCCGCGGGAACTTATAACCTAAACGGTCAAGTTCCTCGCACTAATCAATTGACTCCACCGGGTTTTCCACCAAATCAAAATGCTAACAATTATCGAAACAATCAAGTTGGATACCAAAGCAATCAAAGGAACAATTTCAAGGGTAATAACAACTATGGGAATCAAGGAAGTAGTAGCCAATTGCAAAATCAAAATCAAAACCGTAATTTTCAAAACACAAGTCAAGGTCTTCAAAATGTTTACACAAAAGAACTTCCAATGGACTTTTTGAATTACGCTACGGCAAATGATAAGATTTTGGAAAACATTCAAGAGCAATTGGCTAGTCAAGCTAGGGACACGGCTAAAAACACCAAGGAGTTAGCTAATTTTGTGAAGGAAAATCTTAACATGAGAAATGAGTTGAAAAATGATTTTGCTAATCAAATTAGAGGTCAAAACAATAAGATTGAACAAAGTCATGCCAGGCTTGAACAAAGAATTGACCAAAACGCCGCTAGTCAAGATCTAAAGTTTAATAGTCAAGATGCTAAGCTTAATGCCATTTTAGAAGCCGTCATGGGGAACAAAGCCTCTACTTCGGGTAGTTTGCCTAGTAACACCATTTCAAACCCGAAGGGAGAGATGAAAGTTAATACCACACGAAGTGGTAAGGCACTTAAAGAACCGACTCCTCAACCAATTACTCCAACGGTGGAGGAAATTGAGGAAGAACCCGAGGTGGTGGTCGAAAAGGAGCATATCTCAAGCCCACAAAGTACCGCTCATGCCACACCTACGGTCGACCCTTTACCAACATTAGAACCCGAGATTCCAAAGGCTATGCCTATGCCCCAACCCACACCACCCTTGCCTTACACATCGAGACTTAGGAAGGAGAAACGACAAGAGCGCGACAACTAACAATTTGAGCTTTTTATGAAAATGTTTCGTGAGTTGCACTTTAATGTGAGTTTCGCCGATGCTTTGGTCATGATTCCTAGATTTGCCGCTAACTTTAAGAGTATGTTGAACAACAAGGAGAAATTGCATCAATTGTCTAGTTGTTCGTCGGTTTATCTTAATCGCATACCTCAAAAAGTCGGTGATCCCGGTAAATTTTTGATCCCTTGTGCAATCCAAGATATGGAGGAATGCTATGCCTTGGCCGATCTTGGTGCTAGCATTAATTTGATGCCACTTGCAATCTTCAAGTCGCTCAATCTTCCTAATCTTACTCCTTCACTAATGTCTATCGAGTTGGCCGACCATTCCACGATTCGTGCATGTGGTTTGGCGGAAGACGTTTTTGTGAAAGTGGGGAAGTTCTACTATCCCGTAGACTTTATCGTTGTTGATATCCCCACGGATCCTCAAGTTCCTCTTATTTTAGGTCGTTCGTTTTTAGATACGTCTATGGCTTTAATTGATGTTCATGCTAGAAAGATCACCTTACGTTTCAACGACGAGGAACTTGTTATTAACGCAACTCAAAATTCTCTACTTTCTCATGTTTGTTCCGTTGCTACCATAAACCTCGTTGATATGATCGACGTGGTTTGCGAGGAATTTTCACAAGAAGTTTTAGGGTTTGGTGATGAAGAAACTAGTGGCAATCCCACTATGTTAGATCCAATTCTTGATAATTCGACACCAACCTTCACTCCTTTCGAAGGTGGTGGTTTTACGTTGGAAGAATGCAATGTTCCACGTACTTGTGACGAAGACCTCGACAACGATGAGGACTTCTCGATTATCAAGGATTTTCTTAACGATTTCCCATTTCCTCCACCCGAGGAGGTTATGAGTATCGAGCCCAAATCTTCACTTGAGGAACCACCTATCCTCCAGTTGAAAGATTTACCCCCTCACCTCGAATATGTCTATTTGGAGGAGGACGACAAGTTGCCGGTTATTATTGCGAAGGATCTTTCGAATGATGAAAAGACCACACTTGTCGATGTTCTAAAGGATCACAAAGGGGCGATTGCGTGGAAGTTATCCGACATTAAGGGAATCGATCCCAAGTTTTGTACCCACAAAATCTTAATGGAGGAGGATTTCAAGCCCACAATCCAAATTCAAAGGAGGGTGAACCCCAAAATTCACGACGTCATCAAAAAGGAGGTCCTTAAACTCCTTGATGCGGGAATGATTTACCCTATTTCCGATAGCCCTTGGGTGAGTCCTATTCATTGTGTCCCTAAAAAGGGAGGGATGACCGTTGTGCCAAATGATGCCAACGAGTTGATTCCCACTAGACTCGTGACCGGATGGAGAGTGTGCATTGACTATCGGAAGTTGAATGAAGCCACTCGAAAAGACCATTTTCCCTTGCCCTTCATGGACCAAATGTTGGAGCGTCTTGCGGGAAACGATTTCTATTGCTTTTTAGATGGTTTTTCTGGTTACTTCCAAATTCCCATCGATTCTCGTGATCAAGAAAAAACTACGTTTACGTGTCCATATGGAACGTTTTCCTATCGTAGAATGCCATTCGGACTTTGCAATGCACCGGGAACCTTTCAAAGGTGAATGATGGCTATTTTTCATGATATGATCGAGAAGACGATGGAAGTCTTCATGGATGACTTTTCCGTGTTTGGTGATTCTTTCACTTCGTGTTTGTCGAATCCAGAGAGAATGTTGAAACGTTGTGAGGAAACCAACCTTGTGCTCAATTGGGAAAAGTGTCATTTTATGGTTAAGAGTGGAATCGTCTTAGGACACAAGGTCTCGAAAGCGGGGATTGAGGTAGATCAAGCTAAGGTAGACGTCATCGCCAAATTACCTCATCCCAAAACCGTCAAGGGAGTTAGGAGTTTCCTAGGCCACGCGGGCTTTTATCGTCGATTCATCAAGGATTTTTTGAAGATTTCTCGACCCATTACACATCTTCTTGAAAAAGAGGCACGTTTTGTCTTTGACGAAGATTGTGTACGAGCCTTTGAAATCCTTAAGAGGAAACTTACCGAAGCTCCCATTCTTGTTGCTCCCAATTGGAACCTCCCCTTTGAGCTTATGTGTGATGCTAGTGATTACGCTATAGGGGACGTTTTGGGGCAACGTCATGATAAGCACTTCTTGCCTATTCACTATGCTAGCAAGACGATGACCGAGGCTCAACTTAAATATACTACAACGGAAAAGGAGTTCCTTGCCGTGGTGTATGCATTTGAGAAATTCCGACCTTACCTCGTCTTGACGAAATGCATAGTGTATACGGATCATTCGGCTATTAAGTATCTTATGGCAAAGCAAGATGCTAAGCCTAGATTACTTCGTTGGATTCTCCTCCTTCAAGAATTTGATCACAAAATCGTTGACAAAAAAGGAGCCAAGAATCTAGCGGCCGATCATCTCTCTCGTTTGGAAGATCCTCACCAAAGTGTTTACGAGCCCAAGGGAATCACCGAAACATTTCCGCTCGAGACACTTGGTGTAGTGAATTCAAAGCTTGATTCTTCCACCCCATGGTTTGCGGACTTTGCAAATTACCATGCGGGTAACTTCATCATTAAGGGTATGACGACTCAAGAAAAACGAAAATTCTTTCGTGACGTCAAGTTCTACTTTTGGAACGACCCTTACTTGTATCGAACTTGTGCGGATCAAATTATCTGACGTTGTGTATTTGGCACCGAAGCTTCTAACATCCTTAGAGCTTGCCATGAGGGAACCACGGGTGGTCACCACGATGCTAATCTCACGGCTAAGAAGGTGTTTGATGCCGGCTTCTTTTGGCCTACTATTTATCGAGATGCACAAGATCTTGTGAAGTCGTGTGATGCATGCCAACGACAAGGAAAAGCCTCACAAAAAGATGGAATGCCGCAAAATATCATCCAAGTGTGTGAGATCTTTGACGTTTGGGGTATAGACTTTATGGGGCCATTCCCATCATCTCGTGGTAATAAGTAAATTCTCGTTGCGGTTGACTACCTTTCTAAGTGGCCCACCAATGATGCTCGTGTGGTAGTCAAGTTTCTGAAGCAATTGTTTTCTCGGTTTGGAGCCCCTCGTGCTATCATAAGCGATCGTGGAACCCATTTTTGTAACGACCAATTCGAAAGGGTTCTAAGGAAATGTGGGGTTACACATCGACTTTCTACGGCTTATCACCCACAAACGAGTGGGCAAGTCGAGGTTTCAAACCGAGCGTTGAAGAGGATTTTGGAGAGATCCGTTGGGGAAAACCGACAATCTTGTTCGGATAAGTTGGACGATGCTTTATGGGCCTTTAGGACCGCTCATAAGATGCCCATTGGGTGAACTCCCTATAAGCTTGTGTATGGAAAGAATTGTCATTTGCTTATCGAACTAGAACACAAGGCTTATTGGGCCCTAAAGCATTGTAATGATGACATGGAGACCGCGGGAAAACACCGGAAAATGCAATTGAATGAATTAGATGAATTGAGGGATATTGCTTATGAAAATTCATTGATTTATAAAGAGAAAACTAAAAAGTTGCATGATTCTAAAATTAAAAACCGGGTTTTTAACATTGGGGATCAAGTTTTGCTTTTTAATTCAAGATTGAAAATCTTTTCCGGTAAATTGAAATCCCGTTGGTCCTGTCCATTCACCGTGACTCAAGTGTTTCCGTATGGGACCATCGAGCTATCTCAAGATGATGGTCCTAACTTCAAGGTGAATGGACATAGGTTGAAGCACTACTTTGGCGGGGAAGTTCCATCCTTGAACTACCTCGACCAAATCACCTTCCCCAATGTAATTAGTATTGAGGGGATCGAGTCGAGCTCATGACTCGGTAATCAAAAATGAGGTGCCTCGTGGGGGAGTCCCATGCTTATCCCATGTACATATTATCGCTTTCTAATGTAGTTAATGTGAGGGGATTTGTGCCCTTCCAACCTTTGTTCCGTGGTTGTTTGTGAATTGTGGTTTTTAGATCATGATCTTCACGATTGGAGCCTCTCGTGTTCGTTTTATGGGAGCACTCGATCGTTTGCTTTGGAGACATTTCTCAATATCCATGATATATCCTTTTGATGTTCTAACCTTAGGTTTATAGCACACTTCATAAACGGCTATTAATTTAATGGTTACACCCTTTCCATGCTAGATTAAGCATTCGACTACGTCTCTAGTATGGGGGTGTTTGCACCCCTAGACTCGAAACATTGAGGACAATGTTTAACTTTAGTATGGGGGGGGTGAATAGATACTTGCCTTTCCAAACCTTCACACTTTACAAAGTTTATCTTTTTGTTTATCGTTTTGTTGCAAAATAAGGCTAAAAGTGGCAAAATTTTAAAATTTTTCTCATGTTTTATAAGTGTTTGAAGACACAAATGTAGATTTTCCGATGGCGAGAATAAGAGTAATTTTTGACTCGACCGTGCGTGTTGAGCACTTAGCTTTTATTCCTTAACTACACATTAGGCTAAGTCTCTTAAATGAGGACGAGAAATGATAGGGTTAATTATAAGTTACTATGCTAAACGTAGAATACTCGTATTCTTTCAAAAACTCACGTGTTCTCGTTGTTTGCTTATTCTCCCTTCGCATGTAAATATTTTTTGCTTAATAAATATTGACTTAGCGGTTTAGTTAGGATTGTTGGGTTTCTAGTCTTTTCTAGTAGCTTCCGTGTAAATAAATTGGGAAGACATTAAGGTATCGCCAGCGTCACGGTTTTGAAGTATTGGCACCCGAATAATCGGAAGCTTCACCCAATAATAAGATTTCAAGTGCTCACCTAAATCTAGCAAACAATTCGAAGCCCCACAAGGCCGAAAAATCTATGCAAAAATTGAAAGTGAATCAAGCCTTAATCTTCGAAGCTTTAAAGATCCAAAATTGGCTTAGCGTGAGGATATACGTCTTTGGCTAATAAAACCACCGATGAGGCGGATAATAAAAGGCAAGGAAAGACCGAAGTCATAATAAAAGCTTCATGGCGAAGTTGAATAAAAGATGGAGGTAAACCAAAGATAATAAGGCCCTTCCGTTAGGGGGCGTATAAAAGTCTTGGTAATAAGTCTCATGTTCAAAACCGTTATAAAACCGTGTTTATCGATTCTTCTTGTCAACTTAATTTTTTGACATCGTTGTCTATTAGGAGGGGTTATTGATTTAATGGTCTTAGTTACACCGTTAGGACTCTATTTTTAGACCTAAATCTCTATTATCGCATAAGTCAACAATGTATCCTCGTGAAACATTTAAGACATCATAAAATATAAGAGATACAACTTAGGAATAATGGGAGGATAAGTACGTGATTAGGGCATATGAGTAGTGTTAGCATTACTAACTTATAATGACAATGATCTCGTTGCACGCTTAGCATGGAATTAGAGTGAAAATCGAGGACGATGAAATTATTTCTAACGAAGCATTCACGTGTTCTTATTCTATGAACCTAAACGTCCCATTTTGCGATGAAAATCATACATTATGTCTAAAACGCAAGTAGTTGTAGCAATAGTAGTAGTATAGCTAGTTTATCGTTCAATAAAGTGAATAAAAATGAATTTTGGAAGTGCTATGATACTTAATTCTAGCATTGCGTGGGGACACGACAATGGTTTAGTATGGGGGAGTGATGAGACTGCTTTTATACATAGTCTCATCGTCCAAAATGGGCTTAAAATGCATTAAATATCATTAAAACTGCCAAATATATGCTCGTGTTTGTTGCTTGTGTATTTTAGGTACGGATATTGAGAAAATGACAAAAGATCACAAGAATCAGTAAAAAACGAACACGGGAAACGAAGCCGCACGATGAACCAAGCCCTAATGAAGAATTTTCCAAAGAAAGTCCTTGAAGATTTGAAGAATTATGAAGAAGGGTCCTCCAATATGGAAGAATTGACACTTTATACCCTTGTATCTTCATAATTACAAGTTTGGTCCCTAAAGTTTGTCAAAATTACAAAATGGACCCTTAACTTTGAAGAATTGGCAAATTTAGTCCCTCAACAAAACTAAATTGTCAATATTGGTCCTCCAAGAAGTCAACAATCAAGTCAAACCTTGAAGAATGAAGAAAATGCCAAAATCAGTCCTTCAACTATCATCAAATTGCAAGTTTAGTCCTTGAAACAAGTTTAAAAACTTGTTGTGCCAAAAGTGTCAAACTGCCAAAGTTAATTATCAAAGGAATTGAAGTTTTGCTGATTATATACAAAGTGAAGGAAAAGTTATACTTGGGGGGCCATTTATGTCAAACACACCAACTTACCCCCACCAATCAGTTTGCCACCTCACCCACCTCCACCAATCAACACCCACCACATCACTCTCCCTTCCACGTCTGCTTTCCACCCACACCATTTAACTTAATTAAATACTTCCCTCCCAAACACTTATTTAAATATAATCACCCCCAAAATGGATTAAAACCCTGTTAATTACCTACATAAACCCTAATAAATCCCCAGGATGAACACATATCAAAACAAAGGGTTTTTGGCTAAATGTCTCCAGATCATTAATTAAGGTTAATGTCACTAAAACCCACACCCCAAAACAACCACCACTCAACCCATGTGACCCCCCAAGATTCCCCATTACACGTCTCTTTCCCACAAATACCCAAACGAGACAAAATGAACGGTTAGATGGAAGTACTTGGTCCCCAAGCTCATTTAAACGTCCTAGATCACTCAAACACAGCTAGCATCTTCACATGACTCCAAAGAGATCACATGGGCACAATTTGACCAAGTTCAAATTTGAAGACTCAAAGGCAGCTTAGGAAATTCATATACTAGGGTTTTATGCATTCTAGAGTATTCTGTAGTCCACTATATAAGGACGTATAGGCTAGCATTTTGTTTTTGTTCCTGATTTTTTTCCTTGGTCACAACTTGTAATACCCGTTTTGTTATTGAATGAAACTTGGTTTAGTACTGTTGACGAAAAAGACTCAGGCTCCACTCTTAATTACTGTTGTTTTATTATTCATTGTTTGTTTACTTTTCAAGTTTTTAAAATTCAGTCCTGTTTTCAAAAGTTTTTGAAATTTTGAGTTCCTTTGGTGAAATCTTGTTTCAAAGTTGGATTTCAAGTTCTTTTAAGTGATTGTTTAAGTATTTTAAAAGCAGATTATTTGAGAAGTTTTTGAAAGGTTTTAAAAAAAGAAAGAAATACACAGATTTGTGTTATTGTGATCTTCATTTTTTTTCATAGCAGGTTTTTATTGATATTGTTTATCCAAGGATCAGCATAGGCCCGGGCCTATTTGGAAAAGGCAAAGCAGCCTTGGTTGGGCCTGGATGTAGGCCCAACAAGGTATCTCCTTGTTTCTTAATTTCATTTTCATAATTTCAGATTTTGTATGAATTTGCATGATTTTGTGTAGAAGTTGTTCAAGTGTTGTTTATGTGGCTTGTTATTGCTTGTTATAGGTTTTTATGCATGTTAGTTTGAATTTGAATCAGTTTGGTTAAGTTTTGTTAAGGTTTTGTTTGAAAAAATTTGATTTTCAGTTTTTAAGGGGTGTTTGGATTAGGGTATAAGTAGGGTTTAATGTTTTGAATTTAGCTTAAAACCTGTTTAGACACATCTCTTAGGGTGTTATTAGGTGGTAAGTGTGATTGGTTTTCCAGTTTGAACAAGTTTTAACACATTTGTATGCTAAAAATTGGATAAAATACCTAAAATCAGTAAACTGCCTATTGTGTCTGATTTGTGTGAATTTGTGCCCCAAGTTTGATAATCTGTTACATAATAGGTCTGGTTAGGGTTTGTGATTGCTTATATGTCCTTAGGTTGGATTGTATGCAAGTTCTAAGCCATTGAATTTCACTTTTATGCAAGTAATCTAGGGTCATTTGTTCATTAGTCACATAAGCCTAATCAGAAACCTTTATTACTCATTTGTGGTTGATTTTTGTATGCTTAAGTGTTTTTGTGCATTTGATTGACTCCCTACACTCCAATTGAGTGTAGGGGTGCCATTTGTCCATCAAAAACATCATCAAAATCAAAAAAATCAAGTCCTCTTGATTATCTGCACAAGTGAAGAATCACTTTGTGTTCATCAGAAACACAATGCATACCTGAGCACGTTTTTGGTTCCAGGTTACTTGAATCTTGTTAACTTGGATTTGTTTTTATGATTTTATGATTAAAGTAGTATAAGGTTGAGTTTTAAAAGTTAAAAAAAAAAGTTTTCAAAAAGGACTGGCCAGGACTCGAACCTGCGCCATCCTCCTCACAACACTCACAACTTACCAGCACGCCCTTGGGTCTTTTACTACTAAGTTTCCATTTCAATATTTACTTAAGCAGTTTTGTTTTGTAGCTTATTTAACAATCAGCTTATTATTAAGCTAATTCTAGCTTATTTTCTTAGGTTTTTTGAAAGTTATCATTTTTCTTTGATTCTTATTAGGATTTAAGACTTTTCAGTTCAAAAAGATTATTTTTCACGTGCTTAATTTATTTTCTAGGATTATTTTTAGTTTAAATTTTGAAAAGTAATTTAAAAATAGGAAAAGGTAATTTAAAAATCTGAAAAAATAGTTTTTAGGTTTTGATTTATATTTTTGAGGTTTACAGCTATTTAAGTTTTCAATTTAGCTTATTTTTGATTTTATAAGATTTTAGGGTTTTTAACCAACTTTAAAATTTAATATAAAATTATTAAATAGGTTTCAGAAAATTTTGATTGCATTTTTATCTTAGTTACATTATTCTAGATTTTTGGTAATTTTTTAGAATTTTTTTTATGAACTTTGAATTTTTTTGAATATTTTAATATTATTTTATTATTAAAAATTGAAGTTTGAATTTTTTTAGTTTTTACATTTTTCCTAGGTTAAAGACACTTAATAGGAGTTTTGTCACTTTCCAAATATTTTTAGGACTTTTCAATTATTTTCTAGAATTAATTTAAGTTTTAATTGATTTTAATAGTTTTTAAGTGTTTAAAAATAGTTTAATTTGGTTTTAAAATTTTAAAAAATAGTTTTTAGCTTAATTAGGTTATTTTGAGGTTTACAAACTTTAAGATCTTGTTTAGGGCTTTTTAATAATTAATTGTGATTTTTAGGTCTTTAATTAGCATTAAAAAGTCATTATCTAATTAATTAAAAGGTTTTAACAAGTTTGGATTTTTTGTAAACTCTTAGAATATTATTGTGGATTTTTAGTAATTTTTAGGACTTTTTAGGTTAAAATTTTAATTTTTGCACTATTTACGGTTTTGCGTGATCGCCTTTTTCGTCTTAGTTTAATTCGTCTTCGTAACCGTCTTTCTCTTCTAATCCCATTTCTTTCTTTCTTTCTCAAATATGTAATCACAAATCAAAATCAATTCAATACACAACGCACTTGCCTCCTTGGGAAACGAACTTGAACTCATTTGGTCATTAGTGCTCGGTTTTCCTAAACCGACACTTAATACGTGCTACCTTTACGCACCTTTTCCTAAAGGTCGTATTTTACCACAATCAGAATACTTACAGCAGGGGGAATAATTCAAGCAGGGGAATCTGTTGTTGTAGCAAAGGCTTCTTCTTGATGACCCAAATTCAACAATGTCTGTGCCACATCCTTTGTTGCACTCCACTTGTCACTGCCTTTCTCCTCACTAACTATCTTCTCTTTACCAAGTCCCTGATCACTTGGAAAGGAATATCATTGAGTAGACTCATCTGTTTGAGGTACTTCCTCCTCTTTGGAAGCATCCTCATCTATGGATATAATCAGCTTAGGTCTTCTCCTCCCCTCAAGTGTAGCAAGTCTGGTTTCCAAATTATTGATAACCAGACCTTGCTGTTTGACAGTTTGTACCAGTTGTGCATTTTGCTGTTTCAAGCTCATGGACATATTCGTCAATTCCAATAAGGATAGTGGTTTCACACTGCTCTCAACCCTAGTAAGAGATTTCTATCCTTTGTGGGTATCATTGAGTGAGGAAGTGGACTTACCTATGGTGTCACTGTCCTACTCACCCCATGGGGATGAGACAGTAGTGGCAGCCAAATCCCCAGTTTGCTCAATACCCATGGAGACTCTCCTCTCTGCTGCTTGTGAAGGATCACTAGGTAAGGGAGACCTAGCAAACCTGGTTTTTGTCCTCTTTTCTTGTTGTGGGTTGGCAGGGGGTAGTTGATTAGCAGGGGGATCAGTAGATGAAGTAGGTTTATCAGCAAGAGTGGTTTGGGCTGCTCTTGGTTGTGAAACATCTTCTCTTCTGATCTAGTTCATCATGGTTTGAGTGAGGGGAACTGCCCTGCCAGAAAATTGTGGCGTGGCTGCTGCAAGAGTGGTGAATAGTTTGGTGGTGTGGGGTTTAGCTATGAAATGATGTTTTTGTCGAATTGGACCATCTTGACTCATATCCAACAAAAATTCTATAAACCTTGGATACATACAAAATTTTGAATTGCTTTTAACATTTTTAAGCATATCTTCAGAAATCATTTGAGAAAAACAATATTTTCGCCCTGTTGCCAAACACACCAGAGCAGAAGCAACTTGACTTCCAAATTCATTAAAAAACAGTAGTTTTTTTATGACAAGCATTGTAAAATTGTATGAATTAAATACTTCCAATAGGGCGCAAACTGACCTTTAGCAAACTTACATTTTTTATTTTCATAAATGTTGTACCCCAAGTTTGTTAGACCCTGCAAAATTTCAGCCTCAGGCAGTGTAACCAACCCACCCTCATCATCCAAGACTACCTTGTCTCGAATGGAGGCAAGTGTAATCACCTTGGGAAGGCCATCAACCAGGCTTTTAAGTGTAACCTCTCCATCCACTGTTTAAGTCGTAGATGTGGAAACCTTGGTTTCCTGGATCTTTTAGCTACTAGGAATGATCATTGTTCATATGATTAACATAATCAAAGCGGAATTAAAACAATAACCATTAACAAGGTTTTTGGGCACAATAACACAAGAATTAAACAAATGGATTGCTAATTATATTAATAATCAACAATCACTAGGTGTGTATACATTAAATCCCACACCTAGTCGACACACGCTTTAGGTTTACATCTTGTACGAATGATATGAAAAACCTAATAACCCTTGGTTCCTTTTATAGTGTAAGGATTAGGGTTTTACAAAAGATAACTATGAATAAACATGAATATCTTCTATTTAAATGACTAATACAGAATATATTCTGCATACTTATCCTAAATAGAAGCTTCCAACAGTGTTTGACTTTTGTTGACTTCTGTCAACGTCTAATTTACTCTTGACAACGCTTGGATTACACTTGTCAACGCTTAGACAAATGCCTTCATATTTTCTTCGTTTTTGAGTTTCTGCCACATCAACTTTTTGACCCAACAATCTTCCCCTAGTTGATGTTGGCAAAACTCTATGTGTATCTCTTGTAAGTTGAACATCATCTTCAAATTGCTTCCCCTCAATTATAGCATGTATGTCTTCCCCTTTTTGTCACATCAACAGGGAAGTAAACAATGTACGCAATCTTGAAGATTTTCCAAATGTTGGCTCTATGTAATGATTTTGAAGAAAAATAAATATAATATTCTTGATGTAGAAGTAGAGTAACCCAAACCTATGTTCCATATCTTGTACGATGTGATGAAGTGTGTTGCTGATACAAAAATCCTCATCCTTTATGAGACACTGAGCACGATAATGTAACTCCTTCAAGTGATAGAAAATATGTGCATAGAGTACCATAAGAAAAATCACATATTCCTAGATCTTGTATCACTTCATGAGTAACAATGTAAGCACAAACAAGTTACCTTAAAAGTCCATGACTGGGATTGCATGACTTTAAGATATGATAGAACACAAACTCGTGAAAATCTTCTTCGAACATCAAACTTACCATAAGAATTCTTCCCCTTAAGCCAACACCTCTTCATGAAGAATTTTAATGAATTAACATCTTCATACCATATGTAAAAGAGTTCAGTGGATAACTCTTTTGCAAGGCTATCCCGATTACATAATCTAAAATATCCATCAAATTCTTCACGAATTGTTGCTAACTTACTTAAAAATCATTAATCCCCTTTAAAATATCCGAGCCATAAATATCAACTTGATATTTTGTATAAAAACGGAGATTCCATGTACCTTGGTGTGTAAATACCTCTTTTTGTGTGCCAAAATCGTATCAATTTTCCAAACAGCAGCTATTCCTTTTGTTATCCAATATCCTTCATTGTCCAAGATATCAACACTGTGTGTTGTCCAACATCAGACAACACTTGTTAGCGTTTGAAAAATAATATATCGGACAACAAGTGTCAACGCTTTTCTAACAGCGTTTAACTTATTCATGTCAGCGTCGAAATAACAAACATCAGCGTCCAACTTACTTTCTTGTCAGCGGCTTGGCTCAACCGCTGACATCATCTGCAGCTACGATCTTTAACAGCGGCTAGGAAGACTTAAACAGTAACACTATAATTAGGGTGATATCACCAGTCCAACCTTCGCAGCCCATTAACTTCATTAACTACACCAGCCATGTTCCCATATATCCAACAGAGAATAAAAAAATAAGAGTCAAAGATTAACTCCTAAGACTTAGGAATATCACGTTTATCTTATTCTCAAATCCCTCAAAATTAGGAAACTGTATAACTCACGTGAAGAATACTGTGTAGCAGCCAACAGAAAAAATCTAAATCCTTTCCATATTTTACTCCTCAAATCACGTACCATCTAATTAGACGTGAATCAAAGTGTAACGTCACTTTCATTGGTTTGCTTATTGCTGCTACAAAACAAGTACGTGAAGTATCACCATCTGTTTTCCATAACCAAAAGATGCATCAACGTGATCTTCTTGTGTCCCACTTTTTTCTTCTGACTTCACGTCACCATTAAGACCAGCTGTCTGCCATCTAGGGTTTAATACATCAAACCCAGTTGCGAATTACATAACCTGCTGCTTGTCTTAATAGAATGAATCTAGGGTTTATATGCTGAAACCCTAACATCTTAACAGATCTGAATCATACACCATTATGCATTATAACAGCCTTCAAACCTCCAACTTTTCGGCCTTAAGCCGATTTAGGGTTTATAGAAACCTAATCATGATTTTATGTAAAAGCTGAAAACTGAATACCTCACTATACAGTCAACTTCGACCTCGAATAACTTCTTCATGAGAGCTTAGATCGGAGATCCCTTCGGTGAGATCCTAGACACAAGTGCCAAGAATCTACAGTTCAACGATGATCAATGGTTAACGAAGGAGAAATCGTGTTTTGAATATGGCTGTCGACAGAAAACTGCATACAATAACTGCCGACTTCGACGCTTAATAAATTTTTCTTGGATATAAAACTTGACAATCCCTCTGGTGGATACATAGATATATGTGTATATAACACACACAAGAAATTTCGTGACGATCCAACGGTCCAATAAAAAGTTATGACCTTCTGAATAACGCTACGCACACAAAAACGTCTAGAAGAACCCTAGACGGATTTTTCTTCTTCTCATCATTACGAACACCTTGTTTGTCCTAGCATCACGAGCCACGAGGCTCTGACACCAACTGTGGAAACCTTGGTTTCCTCGATTTTTTAGCTACTAGGAATGATCATTGTTCATATGATTAACATAATTAAAGCGGAATTAGAAGAATAACCATTAACAAGGTGTTTGGGCACAATAACACAAGAATTAAACAAACGGATTGCTAATTATATTAATAATCAACAATCACTAGGTGTGTATACATTGAATCCCACACCTAGTTGACACACGCTTTAGGTTTACATCTTGTATAAATGATATGAAAAACCTAATAACCCTTGGTTGCTTTTATAGTGTAAGGATTAGGGTTTTACAAAAGATAACTATGAATAAACATGAATATCTTCTATTTAAATAACTAATACAGAATATATTCTGCATACTTATCCTAAATAGAAGCTTCCAACAGCGTTTGACTTTTGTTGACTTCTGTCAACGCCTAATTTACTCTTGACAATGCTTGGATTACACTTGTCAACGCTTAGACAAATGCCTTCACATTTTCTTCATTTTTGAGTTTCTGCCACATCAACTTTTTGACCCAACAGTAGCATTAGCCCAAAACTGTTAGATGTGTGAGGTGTAAGTCCTTGGACTGATCACAAGAGCTAACCTGAAATAACTAGACTTTAGGTAAGCCACTGCATCAGTGAATTCAATTGTCTCACCAGATAAAATAGCAATTTGGTTATGGTTAGGAGAGATCTTGAGAGCCATTGGAAAATTTGGAATTAAGAAAGGTTTATAGTTTGCAAAAAGATGTGGGATATGATCGACTGAATGAGTTAGCCCTGTTGGTTAAGGGAATTGAGTTTATATAGACGAATTGAAGGCTTGTGATTGGACAAAATTATCAATTTGTATTAAATTCAGAAATAAATCTTGTTAAGAAAGTAACTTATTATAAATAATTATAAAAAGGTTACCAACCAGCGAAGAAAGCGCGTTAAATATCTTTTGAAATTAATAAAATATTCCCTAATCAAAGATTTAGCAAGCAGGCCCAACGACTATAAGCAGTGTAACGGTATCGTCGGTCAACGGTCAAATAGGGGAATGTGTTGCAAAGTAGGGTAAAGTCATACTAGCAGGGGAATTAAAATCAAAAGCAGGGTAAACTTTCCTAAGGGTATTAGATTAACTTGAATAGGTCAATACTAAACAGCTCTGTCCTATTGCACAGACTTGCATAAGCAAGCTAGATACATAGAATCTATAGAGTCCTCCATTCAGCAAAGTCCCAAACAGAAAAGCTAACACATAAGCAACCCTGCACCTGGTCAACCCAATGAAATAATCATACCCAGGTCTCCAACCCTACCATTCCCTTCAATAAGGTCAAGTAGTCTTGGAAACATGCACTTAAAAGCTCCATGTTGTGCAGCAAGCTGATCAGTCAAGAGTTTGAGTTCACATTACAGTGTCTGAAGGTCTTAGAACTCCAACAAGCTTTGCAGCAAGTTGTCATTGCTCCAAGCCCCTACTCACCAGTGGATATGATCTAGAATCATACATGAGTATCCTAAGGATACTCTAAATCCTAAAGGTGTGACCTAACCTCCCCTGAAACATAGAGTACATATCAGATTTTTCCATATGGTATACCATACTCCATATTAAGCTCTGCATGTTAGTCTAAAAACAACAAGTAACCACTTAAAAAGAACAAACCTTAAGCATGGGAAAGTACCCTAGCAGGGAATTAACCCAAGCAGGGGAAACTTTGTTCAAAAGAAGTGGCATTAAAACTTATAGAAAAGTGACTAGCAATTTTACAACAAAAGATAATAGTACAATCCTGATTATACACACAAAGCTATAGACATCTTTTCAGGGATTGACCAACCCAATACTTGCAACCAAGTACTGAAATATACCTATATCAAATGGTTTTGTCAAAAGATCAACAGCATTAAGTTCTGTATAAATTGTCTCAGGGACAATCAACCCTTTTTCAAAACAGTCTCTAATAAAATGATGTCTGATTTCAATTTGTTTAGTTTTGGTATGAAAAACAGGATTCTTATTTATGCAAATTGTGCTGTTATTGTCAATAAAAATCTTGGTTTTAAGAAAATTGTACCCATAATCAAGCAACTGATTCCGAATCCAAAGAACTTGGCCATAGCATGCATCAGCAGCCACATATTAAGCATCAGTAGTGGAAGTTGCCAGAATAGTTTTCTTTTTACACAGCCAAGATATAAGCATGCCCCCCAAAAATTGACATCCACCTGTTGTAGACTTTCTATCATTGTTGTCACCACCATTGTCACTATCTGAATAGGCTATCAGCTCAAAGGGTAACTCTTTTGGATACCAAAGTCCTAAAGTAGGGTGACACTTGAGATATCTAAAGATTCTCTTCACAACAAACAGGTGACACTCTATAGGTGTCACTTGGTTTCTTGCACACACACACACACACAGAAAACATGATGTCAGGTCTTGAAGCAGTAAGTTACATGAGAGATCCAATCATGTATCTATATGTCCTGACATCAATAGGCTTTCCTTGGCCTTCTTTTCTCCAAGTATGCTCTTTGTCCATAGGAGTGGAGACTTTCTTTCCTTCACACAATCAAAACTTTTTTACAATCTCAGCAACATATTTTTCTTGGGAAATAAAAATCCCATCTTTCCTTTGCTGAACTTGTAACCCCAAGAAAAAGTTGAGCTCTCTCATTGCACTCATTTGGAATTTGTCTTGCATCAATTTGGCAAACTCCTTGCTAAGCATGGAGTTTGTGGATCCAAAAATGATATCCTCTACATATACTTTCACTAAAAGAAAGTCACCTTTTTGTTTCTTGATAAACAGGGTCTAATCAATCTTTCCCCTCTTGAATCCATTATCCAATAGATACTTGGATAGAGTCCCATACCAGGCCCTAGGAGCTTAATGAAGCCCATACATTTCCTTCTTCACCTTGTACACCTTGTCTGATGTTCTGGATCTTCAAAACCTAGAGGTTGCATTACATACACCTCCTCATCAATGATGCCATAAAGAAAGGCACTCTTAACATCCATCTGGTACACAATAAAGTCCATGTAAGAATCATATGCCAGAAACTGTCTGATGGATTCAATTCTGGCAACTGGGGCAAAGACCTCATCAAAATCAATTCCTTACTCCTGTGTATATCCTTGTGCTACTAGCCTGGCTTTGTTTCTTACCACAATCCCCCTCTCATCCTTCTTGTTTATGAGCACCCATTTTTTCCCAATGGGTCTTGCCCATTTTGGACAATCAACCAAAATCCAAACCTCTTGAATATCAAACTGTAATAACTCTTCTTACATAGCCTCTACCCAGCTTGGATCATTCAAAGAATGAAAGATCTTCTTTGGCTCTTCTTGTGACAAAAAGGCAGTAAATAGGCAACATTTCATATTGTCATGATTGAATTTCATTGTGATGTTGGCAATGAAGCTATGTTCCTTTGCTTGATACCTTGTTTGTCTGAGAGTATCAAGATCACCAATGATTTGTGATTGGGGGTGATCATTATTGATTATGTAGGTAGGCTGCATATTCATGAGGACTTCAGCTTCATCATTTCCCAAGTCAGGCTCTTTGGGACTATCTTGATTGGGAAAGAACTCTTCAAAGGAGTTCTTAAAGGATACTACATGGCTGAGAGATGGATGTTGGTGAGCTATATGCAACTCTGAATAGCTTGGACCTTAATGTCTAATGATTCTGCTTCCATTACTAGATAAAGTGATTAGTGAAGATGGAGGAATAAGTGGGGATTCTCTTTCTGCATCATTAACATCATTCACAACTAGTTCTTCAACGGTAGGGGAAACATTTGGTCCAGCAGGGGAATCCATGATTCCATTGCTTTCAGTCATTCCACTGCTTTCAAAACTTGGCTTAGCAGGGAAGAGACTGGTTGTGCATCATTTTGAGAGAGATCCTCTTCTTCAGTCATTCCTTTGGTAGCATCATCTACAAGGAACAATGAATGTAAAATCATGTATCTCATAGGTGGACTCTCCACAACAATTGGTTCTTTTGTACCTGAAATGTTAGTATTTTCCAAAGAAACAGGCACATAATTCATAGATTTAGAAAGTACTTCAATATCAAAGAACCACTTGGGACCTGTTTGTATGTCTTCAGGCTTATCTTCAAGAAAATCCACATGTAAGTTCTCTGTCATCTTGCTTGTCTTCTTGTTGAAGACCCTATATCCCTTACTTGTTAGTGAATAACCAACCAAGTATCCATCATCCCCCTTTTCATTGAACTTTACCAAATGATCAAGAGTGTTGAGTATTACTACATGACACCCAAAAGGTCTGAAAAAGTCAATCAAAGGAGGTCTTCCATTGAATAGCTGATAAGGGGTCTTGTTGTGAGCCATACCCACCAAGGCCCTGTTTTGAACATAACAAGCAGTGGCAACAGCTTCAGCCCAAAAGATAACTGGAAGCTTGGAATCATATAGCATGGTCTTTGCAGCTTCAATGAGTGTTCTGTTTCCCTCTCTGCAACTCTATTTTGTTAAGGTGTTCTGGCTATGTTGTATTCCCTTTTGATCCCGTTGCTGGTGCATAAAGTGTCCAGCTCTTTGTTCCTAATCTCTCCACCATTATCAGACCTAATTGTCACCACCTTCATACTCTTTTGAAGCTCAATCTAAGTGATGAAGTCTTTGAGTACTCCTACTATGTCACTCTTTTCAAATAAGAAGAAGGTTCATGTGAACCTTGAGAAATCATCAATGACCACTAGGAAGTACCATTTCTTTTTCATACTTGCCACAGATGTAGGAACAAAAAGATCCATGTGACGTAACTCCAATGGCTTGGTGGTGAAGAGAGCAACTTTTGATTTGCAAGAAGCTCTATGTTGCTTTCCCTTCAAACAGGCAACACAAGTATGATCATTACTGAAGGTCTTGGAAGGCAGACCATGAACAAGATTGAACTTAACCAATTTGTTCATATTTTTGATGTTTAAATGATCAAGTCTTCTATGCCATTTCTTGCATTCATCTACTGAGGCTTTGGCAATAAAACAGTTCTCATTGTCTTGAAGAGAGATATCTTTTAAGTCAATGGTGTACATGTTCTTCTGCCTTGGTGTTCTTTGTACAATAGGAGTATTTGGTGGTAAAACAAACTCCTTTACCAACACCAGACACTCAGTATCAGTGAAAAGAACAAAGTTCTTATTATCAGTCATCTGAGACACACTAAAAAGGTTGTACTTCAGTTCTTTCACCAGTTAGACATTATCAAATGTCATTCCATTAGTCACACTGGTCCCTTTCCCAGTGATTGTCCCATGCCCATCTCCAAATGAGACACCATCATTATCATGTAGGGGAACAAAATTTGACAGATATGCTTTATGACCAGTCATGCTCCTTTAGCATCCACTATCCCAGTAAGCTTTGCAATTCTTGGTCTGCTTTGTTACCTGCAAAAAGAAAAACAAATTAGTTTTTCTTTGGGACCCAAGCCTTTACTGACTTAGATATACCTCGTGTATCAATGTAAGATAAATTGTCAAAGGCTAAAGATACACCATTGGGTTAAGTATCCCTTTTGGGAGCCCAAACCCAACGAGTTGAGGCTTTCACAACTTTTCCCCATCTACCCATATTTCTAGAGGCCATAACTTTTCCAGCAGAAGAAACCCTGGGCTTAGCAGGGGAATCCCTATGCTTAGAAGAGGGATCCCATTGCTTGTTCTGACCTTTATATGTGCGTTGGTAAGGTCTATGGCCAGATGCAAATGTATTATGAGATGTTGGTCTGGTCACATTAGAGCTAGATTGGGGGTATGCTTCACTTTTCTTTCTCAAGGCAGGCATAACTTACTTATTAGTTGTCTTATTTCTCAAAGAAGGGGGAATGTACTTAGCAGGGGAAAAAGGTTTTACCCCTACATTCAACAAAATAGCTTTTGGTTGCATTTCCTTTAAAGGATTTGCAGCCACCATTCCCTTGGTTGCTTTATAGTCTTGGTTTAAATGATCAAAACTGTGACAATCCATCAATTTATGGTTTATATTTTATTCTCAAATATTATTTAAAAACATTATTTTAATGTTACATTATGAACTCACTTAATTTTTGGGAAGAAATTTGGATTTACGTCTTGAAGTAGCATCGACTACGTCTAAACCGGAGGATTCTACGTTACGTGCTTACGTTTACATACACCGTTTTGGTGACAGTCCGACATTTCAGAAAATAAATTTGTCCGTGAATATTATTTTGAGATTTTAAATTTGTGTTAGTTCATAAACTCACAAATTTACGAGAAGAGATTAGGACTTACGATTTTAATTTAACGTCCTTTACGACTAAACCGGAAACCTTAGGATTACTTATTTACGTTTTCGAACTCCGTTATTGATGAGACAATTTTTATTAGATTCGTTTTGTGCCGTTGATTCATAATTTATAAAAACATTTTGCGTAAAACGACCCGAGGGCACGCAAATCGAGGAAACTAGAATCGAGGAGTACCCGTAAATAATTAGGGATGAGACAAAAATAAGTTTTTCCCCACCCCCACACATGGGACGGTTTAAGCACCAACACACACCCTTATGTGTCAAGTTTTAAACAAGTAGCTAACACTTGTCTAGTTAGCTTAACTTGTAAGCCTTCCACCACAAAACCATCTAACTCAAACTAGCAACCTCATTTCATCCATGCAAAAGCTTCCATTTTCTCTCTTCCTCTCTCTATGATTTCGTCCCACTCTCACACAAAACACCCCATTTGATCTAAATTTAACCACAAACTATTGTTATAACTTACATATGTTAATCTCCTTCAAAAGAGATGAAGATTGGTGAAAGTTTTAACATCCAAGGAGAAGTTTTGTTGGTGTCTTGGGGCTGATTTTCCACAAGGAGTTCTTGAAGAATAGTGGTCTTGAAGATGGTCTTGGTTTATCACAAGTTTCTCCATCAAAATCCATGTCTTGATCATAACCTACATCATCATGGTGGTATAAAGATTGTTCTCCCCATCCTCTTTTTATCTTGATTATGTAATCATGTATTTTCTTTCCTATTGTATATGTATATGATGAATATATGATAATAAAAATGTTGTGTGGGGATCAAGTGTTGATAAATATGCTTAAAAAGATTAATAACCATAAGAAATAAGGCTAAAATCATGATTAATTAGTTGGCTGTATAAAAACAGTATGTAACCAAAACATGAACTGATAAACTTGCATGGTAGAATCCATTTACAGTAAGTACAAGATGTTATACACATGTGAGAGTTGGCCATGCAATGGAATCATTATAATGAGTGAGATATGATCAAAACAAGATGAGTGTGCTAATCTGAATAAGCTGTTTTGTTGGGACTGTTAAGCATAAATAAACTTAAAATGAGCAGTAGCTATAACTAAGTTAATTGTAGCACATAATATGAAGTTCATGCCATCCAAAAATGAGTTTCTAATTCATTGTAGAACTCTAGATATGATAAAAATGGTGAAGATGAAAATAAAAATCAGATTTTGAAGAATTAATGTTTATTACTATTATATAAGCACTCAAATTATATAGTATAAAATGAGAAATTAAAACCCACTAACTTATGAATTTCATTTATATAAATATGTATAAGGTTAAATAAATGGATAAATTACAAAAATGATAGTGGAATAATATTTATAAGTTATAAAAACTATAAAGTTGATTTTTACGACTTTTTCGGCTATTACCGTAAAATTAACGTTTTTCGCCAAATAAAACTTAGACGATCAAACCCGTCTAATGTAAAGTTTTTAAAAGTCATATACTGATATGTAAGTATCTAATACAAGTAAAAATCGATAAAACCCGAACTATAGGACATACGGATATTAACGAGCTAAGTAAGCATATAGGACTAATAATTGGACTAAATAAGTTAAACACTTATAAAAAGAACTTGTTGGGCTTAACCCATTTGGGCCCAACATGTAAAGTATAAATACTGATAATACAAGTATGAAATAGATTAATACAAGTTAATGAACTTATAATAGGCTTATTGGACCTAAAACACATAAATAGGTAAAACTAGTAAACTAGTAAGAAGTTACCAAAACATAAACACTAAAATGAGTAAAAGAAAATATGTAAACCCACTTGATCGTCATATATATAAAATCATCATATCTATAGATAATTGTTATTTTGATAAATTCATTGGACAAAAGTCTAACACGAGTATTATTTGTCTAGGTTTCCGTGATTGAAGCACGTACCGTACATCCGAATCGCCGATAACCGCCTTCCCACATCAATGTGAGTTCATAGCCTCACACTCTTTTAAATGTTTTTATGAAATGTTTTTAAACCCGCGAGGGAGATAACATGTTAGCTTTTATAAAATAGGACACCATTTGTCCCGATTGTTTGTTTATTGATTTGGACCCGAATGATTGTATGACCCGATTGTATGACCCGATAAATGATTAAAGGACCCGATAGATGAAATAAAATGGATTATTAAAGTTAGGTTATGTCACTAAAAGTCCCATTAGCATGAATTGTGAACTACCGGGATTTGGTAGACGCTTATGCATATAATAGTACTATTTGGGGACAATCACCCCAGTTCGCGCCTTGACGGTTGATCCCCGTCGTGCCACATTGATTGGTAAGCGAATTTATGTACGAGAAGATTTACATAGCGTGACCTTTGTGACGACACGCTAATTTAGATGGGCAAATGAGTTTCGGGCTAGCTACCCTTTGTTTGGTTTAGTAAGGTAACAATGTCATGCGGCTTATAGTAATCCAATTAACGAAATACTACTATACGCACCGAATTACGATGTATTGCCTGACTAGCAATACGGGGTCATACTATTGATATTATGTTCATGTTTTGGTTTAATATAACCAATTCATATAACGGTTTTCATTTAATCTATACAACGTTATAAAACGTATTGTATGATGTTTTTACGACATTGGCTCGTATAATGATTTTTAAGGCAAATGCCTATATTATGATTTTCGATAAGGATTGTATAAAAATGACTTTGGCTATTTTATGGCCTATTACAATGATTTGTACAAAACGATTTTTGTTAATAATTTTATACCAAAGTTATATTGATGGAATTTATTAAACTCTATGAATTCACTCGGCGTTATCGCTGACCTTTTCTTTTAACATGTTTTATCTCAGGTACTTGAAGGTAATTCTTGGGAAGACATCAAGAATTCATGGCCCGCACTTAAATATTAATTTCCATTCAAATGCTTTGTAAAACCTGTATTAAATACAATGACTTGGGACCTATGTAACTTTGATATTTATGAATGGAAATGCTTTATTAATAAACGACGCGATTTTTAAGCGTTGTCTATGATGTGAGTAATGTGCTATCCCGTAACACCAACGAGTCTTCCGCTGTATTGAGTTGTATAAATTTGGGGGTGTTACAGTTTGGTACCAGAGCTCTCGTTATAGAGAACGAAAGATTTTTAAAACCAAGGTTTTGAATAAAACATTTCAAAATCTTTTAACTATAAACATTTTGCTAAAAATGTCTAAAAATCATTTGACTATAACGGTGCCGAAGAATTCCCGAGTTACCGACAAGGCCAGACTGAGAAGTGTTATTTTAATATATATATATATATATATATATATATATATATATATATATATATAACTTGGATTATATATATATATATATATATATATATATATATATATATATATATATATATATATATATATATATATGATGTAATTTTTTTTACATGATTGTTTGATGATTATTTTGATATTTATACGAGGTATTTATACGACGTAGATTGTCACAAGGAACCCTAAATTCCCTAGTAAATTAATCGAAGCTATTCTCGTAGGAATTCTAGCTATCCTAGATCTAAACCAAGTTGTGGATATTTATGATCCCAACAAACGGTTGATATTCGTAGAAATGTTGATATTAGTTGATTGTGATATTGAAGAAGAATTGGCGAGATTAAATCTGATATCGATGTCATGACGATCTTTCCTTATAGAGTGGAGTTTGACAAACGTTACCACCTGGAAAGATGTCATCTGAGTCGTTGTCATCCAATTCTTAAATTGAAATCGAAAGGGGTGAAAGTTACACTTGAGGCTGTCATTGGAACCATTACCCAAAAGCCTCATGCCACTAGTACCTTTCCGAGAAGTCTAATTGAATGTATGAGTCAGTTCATACTAGTGACTCATTTGATAATTGTTGTTGTAAGAGATATAGGATTGGAAATTAAGTGTTGATTCATATCGAGCTTTTATTGCCCTATTAAGGTCTAAGAATAAGGTTGTAAGTATTGGAAAATGAGGTAGGATATCGCATTGGGTATAAGATTGATTGAAACTTGAATAAAGTAAAATCTAACCCGTATGGAATATGAGATTGTTAAGAGGAAGTTGTTAAGTCCTGTAATTGAATTATAAGGTTTTGATTGATTGTTAGTTTGTGTTAAGGGTTGTTCCAAGGCCATTGTCCAATGACGAGGATGCCCAGTGTCCAAGAAATAAATTGAAGAAATCTTCTTCTGAATTAGGACCGATGGATCTTATGGGACATGTGGAACACCTAATGACTATTGTAGATTAGTATTCATTATAGTATCTTTTAAAAATAATCCCTAACTTAACTGAGACATCAGTTGGTAGGATGAGATCTTGGAAATTGTATGACATAGTGACACGTAATGTGTTATGGTACAATTTGACTTGTTTGTGATTAATGAAAAGACTACCTTTTATTGCTAAATTCTACATGTATCGATGATATCTATCTTTTCTTGCTTCTTCCTAATGCTCGCATTAGTGATGCAACTATTGAACAAGTACTCATCTTGATTTGAGTTGCGTTGTGGATTATTATTTTTGAGTGCCATCGAGATCATGAACCTCATGATTATTTGGCTAAGATCATTTTCATATTGTAGTTAGTTCTTGGTGAACAAGCTTTCATCACTCTTTTGCAGATCACTCATTGTTTTTATAAGATAAAACCGTATCCATTGAGAAAAATTGAATTTTCATCACTATAAGGATTATTCAAAGTAAGATTTATAAGTGATTGTTATCGAAATGAGGTTGTTTATAAAGTACCTTGGAAAACTTAACTGTTTTCATAACAAAGAAAATCTTTGTAAATTTATTCTTGATTCTTATTTAAGAATTAAGCTTGAAATTTTTTTTATTATAAACATGATGATAAAATTTTGACGAACTGAGTATTGCATCGTTAATCTTGAAATTGTATATAGTTGCGCGCCTACATACAATTTGGAATGGACCATGCAAGGCTGATTAGTAGTCACCATAAAACTAATGAATAAACACTACATTTTCTTTGAAGATTGTGAAAGATTAAATTTTAACAGATCTGCAAGAAGTGAAATATAGGGACATAGTGTTAGGGACACCTACATATGTGCCTGTAGCATCTATTCTTCTGAGTCGAATTTACTCATCTACGGAACTTGTCTTATTTGACAATTGATATTCCCTTCTTGTCTAATTCTCCCGTGGCGAGATTCTTTGAAAAAGTATCTGATTACCGAGTGTTGATACTCGACTGGATGTATCGACGTTCCTATCATTTCTTTTGATTTGATTTCATTTGAATGACCTGGGTAACGATCCGAGGAGCTTTCGAATGCGTACTCAAATTATGAAAACATGGGATATATTCATATTCGTTAAATGTTTTCGTCTGTATCTGATTTGAAATTCTCTCGCATAGATTATGCGTTGACCTTACTCTTTAGATGATAGTTGTGTCTCCATATATCCTTGAATTTGTGAAGGATTATGAATTACTATTAGTCTTTTGAGAAGTTCACATCTTATTGACGGCAATGAAACTGGAAAGTTGATAGTGCCAGTAGAATGGATTGATTAATTATGACATGACGACATTGTCTTAATTGATGAAAACTAGAATTGAATTCCCCTAAATGATAAGATGTTATTTATCAAAAGTGATCTAAATAATTCTTGATGGATGACTTGAAATTATACCATGAATGGTTGTGAATTAGTCATAGATATTATAATCTAGAAAGAACCTAATATGAAGGTATTAAAAGATGTTTCTGTTATCTGAAACTTTAGGAGGTATTTGCTGGTGAATTACCTAGACTTTCGCCATTAAGGCAAGTTGAATTTGGTATTGATTATATTCCCGGTGCTGCACCTATGGCATGTGCACTGTACGTCAGCACCATCTGAATTAAAGAAATTACCGTACAACTGAGAGAGTTGTCGGAGAAAGATTTTATTCTACCTAAGCTCGTCATTATGAAGAGCTATGGTACTATCATTTCTTATATTTATAGATTACTGTGAACTGAGTAAATTGACAATCGAAAACGATATCCATAACTCGAAATGGAAGATTTATTCGATCATTTACAAGGTTCTAGCGTATGTTCTAAAGATTTGATCCTCGACATGGTTATCATCAACTTCGCGTCCGCGAAGGAGATTATATATTCCAATCATTACATCCAGAACTTGTTATGAACATTATGAGTTTCACGTGATGTCGTTTGGATTGTCCGATGCACATGTAGCATTCATAAATTGGTGAATCACGTATGTAGGCTGTAATTTGATAAATTCATGCTCGTGATCATTAAGGACCATTTGTTTGTTTATAAGAATAAGAATGAGTTAATAATTATTTATAGATTGCCCTGAATTGGCCAAACAATAAAAACATGTACCTTGAATATTTAACATGTGATTTAAGACTTAATCATTTACATTATTTGACCGTGTGATTAAAAGATAATGGAATCTATATTGACTCTTCAAAATTAAGAGTCCTTTTAAGACTTTTGGCTTTACCAAAAAGAAAGTGCAAATGTGTTTTGACAAATGTTTTAACAAAGAACTTTTGAGGGATTATTCCCTTATACCTAGAACATTTAACTAAACTCCTGTTTAGGGGTAAATGCTCGTGTATACCTCAAGACAGCCTAAGAAGGATTGAGGAAACCATTTAAACCATGACTTGAAATTTGAAACGATACTTTTTGCTTTTCAACTAGGAAAATTTTGACCAAAATATAACCAAAGATTTTTCAAACATTTACGGATCTTACTAATTATTTTCCGTAAATCAACAAAAATCTTGTTAAATAAATTCAAAATTTATTTTTAACATTTTATATAATTGGTCGAACTAAGAAATTTAAATTTTTTACGTTTACGCTTTGTTGGAAATACGTTTTTACGTATTTATGAAGGATCGGTCGCTCCAACGATATATTATTGTATTAGGCTCGTGATCCAGTTTGTAGTAAATATAGTCCATATAGCCCACATGTAGGGTGGGCTATATATACCCCTCCTAGCATGTTAGGAGGGGTGGTTCTTTCAAATTTCAACATTTCATTTATCTAATTTCACTTTCTCTCTCTACTTTTCTTTTCTCTCTTTTCTCTCTCTACACCTCATCTCCATCTTCCCCATCTCCACCATTAAATCAATAGATCATCCATCATTTACCAAATTTTTAGATTCCGTAGACCTTTAATTGGTATCAAGAGCCATGGTTAAATCTTAGGATTTGTATTTTTTTTATCTATTGACTTTCTTGTTATAATTTGTTATTTTTTTGTTTTTTCTTTTGAATCCTTTCGTTTCATTTTTTCTTTGTTCCAAATCTGTCCAAACAGTTTTTCATCAAATTGTTAAATTAATCCGTTTCAAACTTTAAATCATCAACTTATATTTTAAATCATCCGTTTCATTTTTTTAGATCAGTTTTTATTCAGTCTTTCTTTTTTTTCATTTTTTAATCATTTTTTTTTTCAATCAGTCACTTTTATCATTTTTTTTATTTTTTTATTAGTTTTTTTTCGTCATTTTCATATCAGTCCAATCCAATTTGTCCAAAAATTGTCCAAAACAGTCCAAATCTGTCAAAAGTGTCATCTGTCCTTTTTGATCCATCCCGTCTATCAGTTTTTGAGTTTTTCTGATCGAGCGATTTCTTTTTCCGAATAAGCCACATATTCCGTATAAGCCATATATTCCGTATAGAAAGTTCATTCCGAATAGACGAATTTTTCCGTATAGACAAATTTTTCCGAATAGACAAATTTTTCCGAATAGACAAATTTTTCCGAATAGACAAATTTTTCCGAATAGACGATTTTTTCCGAATAGACTTTTTCCGAATAGACTTTTTCCGAATAGACTTTTTCCGAATAGACTTTTTCCGAATAGACTTTTTCCGAATAGACTTTTTCCGAATAGACTTTTTGAGAATAAACTTTTTCAGAATAGACTTTTTCAGAATAGACGACTTTCCGAATAGAAGACTATTCGGAATAGACAGACTCTCGACTGTAAAAATATAACGGGACCGGACTGATCAAGACTCAATTCTTTACCAATCAAGACTCGAACAACCTCACACAAACCAAACTCTCTCGACATCCAGACTCTCGACATCAACACCTACACACAAAACAATTTTACAACTAACATCGCACTCACAATCAACACTCAAGTCTCGACCAACACAACCTAAACCAAACAACCTCTCGAACTTAAACAGTCTCGCTAACTTGACTCCCTCTCTCACACCTCTCGACCTCTCACCCAACCCAAACCCTCTCGACTCACTAACACACACAACCAAACACACTCCAACTCGACCATCAAAAACACTCTCGGACACCCAACCCAACACCTAGACCTAGACTTGTGAATCCACTCTCGTCTAACTCACCTCACACCCTCGACACCTCACAATCCAAACTCACGACAATCACCAAATCAACAATCACTCGACCAAATCACCCAAAACCAACACTCAAATCAACAGCCCCAAAACAGACTCAAACAAATACCTTTTTCAAGACTCAAATCCAAATCCTTTGACTCTTTAACTCAACTGACACCAAATACACCAGAAAGACACGACAGATGAAGAGAAAGGTTGTGATTCGACAGTATTAGAAATACCTACCCGAGACCTTCATAAAGAGACCTTGAAGATTCATCTATGTTTCGTTTCATGTTGTGTTTCTGAGATTTTGAAGATCATAGTTGTGTTTCTGCGAGTTTGACTGTGAGAGAGAGAGTTATATAGGCAAAGGATAAAGGGGCGGTGCAAATAATGCAGAGATTAGGGTAGATTAGGGTTGTGAGGAGAGAGAGAGTTATAACTATGAGATTTGTGTAAAGAAAGAGGGGCGAGTTTTGAGAAGAGAGAGAGATATGGACGGAGAAACCTAAGAGTTTAAGTGTGGGTAGATTTTTGTTTGGAGAAGTCAAAGACACTTTATGTGGGACGGAGTATACAAAGACGCTTAACTGGTCAAATGCCACGTTTTTAGGATATTTGGCCACGTGGGGTAAAATTTGACAACACAATTTGAAATTCCAATATATCAGATTTCTTTTAAACGCTTTGTTGATTCTTTTAAAGTAAAAAATTTAAAAGATTTGTTATTTTGTTTTTTTAGTTAAGTTATTTTTTAAGATTTTTATTTCTATATATTTTAAAGTTATTTTTTTTTTGGTACGTCGTATGGGCGGGTATTCCGAAAGAACTTAAGTGGTAAAATATTTGATGGCCCGTTCATTATATTTCCCGTAAGTTGGATTTATTTGTTGACGGGTTTCATTTGAATTGGTCTCCGGTTTATTTTATCATCGTTTTGAGCCGACAACAACTTTTGAGCCGAGTCGAATTGTAAAATCCTGAAAACAACAACATCCACGTCATTTTTTAATCGATATTTATTGGATTCGTTCGATTCGACATGTCAAAAGGGAGACTTGCATTTAATGCAAAACAAAGTTAGGAAAAGTGGCAACACTTCATTTCAAATGCTTCAGTCTCATCTTGTCACTCTTTAAAGGATTCAAGGAGGGAGCGAATTTGTGACAATCTTTGGACAAGATCGTCATATATTCATCGATTTAATATTCACCACTTTGACCCAACTCGCGAGCAAATCAACAATGAAAACTTCAATCACTCTGCATCGGCACTTGCATATAAGACTCTTGTGACACAACTTACGCCTTTCCTCCAATACAATATCATCAAGTCTGAAAGTTCAGTGATTTGCCAATCTTTTCTTCGAGATACACATACCGAGCTTCGAGTTTTCCGTGATACAATATTGAAACTCATGACGTCGGTCTCGTCTTCGATTTATCAAAGATCACAATTTCAGCAAGCGTATGATAAAGGAGTGCAAGAATCAATGACACAGATGCAAGAGGAGAATGGTCATACGGTTGACAACTTGGAGCCTCACGATGACAAGAGCACGGAATCAGGAGGACAACATGATACCAGAGGCACGTCAGGAAATGTTCACGAGATCTCTCTTGATAACACCTTACCCGTTTATGACGAAGAGCCGACAAACATGGTACAATGTAATGTTGTTTATGATGTATATGCTGATGACATGTCGCATATTGAGCATTCCGAACTTAATTATGACAAACATGGGATGCAGAAGAGTGATAGCAATACAACTTCTGATTCATCCGATGTGAGTCATAATGGGGGAGAAGGTGTTCAAAATGCTAAACATCATGATAATTGTCCTATAACTGCTTCATTGTCTGCTTCTGATTCCAAGATTAAAGAGCTCGGAACGATCGTAGCTCGGCAATCAAAAGATTTTGAGGATGCCAAACTTGAATTTTCTAAGAAAACGGACAAATTTGAAACATATTTTGAAAAACTTGAAAAATCAAATGTTGTTCTTGAAAGAAAATTGGATCAAAAAGTGTTAGATTCTAAAGCTGAAAAGGATAATCTTTTGAAACAAATTCAACTGCTTGAATCTAAGTTGGCATCCCAAGATAACTTGCTCAAAGAGAATGAGACTTTAAAGGCCCAAGTACAGGAAAAGGTTTTTACTATAGCTGCGTTGAAAAACGAGTTAAGGAAAAGTAAAGGACCTAGTGTGGACACTAAGCTTGAAAAACCATCAATCTTGGGGAAACCGCCTACAAATCAGTTCGTCAGACAACCGATTGTCAGACAACCTACTGCATTTAGATCCGAGCGACAACAATCCTCGAGACCACGGTTTGCCTCCCAAGTTGATTTGGGTCATATTTCTAGAACAGTCACTCCACCAACTAGGCCTAATGTGACTAAATCAGTTTTAGCAAGACCTCATCACATGATTGCCCCTAGTTTCTCTAAGAATAGTTCAATGAACACGTCTAGAACTAGTTCAACTGATGTGCGCCATGATTTTGGTCAAAGGGAAGCTATTCAAAAGACACATGTAAGAGATAGCAATGTCCAACCTAGTCAGATGCCTTCTAGATTACCCAACACTGCTAACCGTAGCATGCCATCTTCTAGGAGCATCGATCAATCATCTAGGAATTATTCAGACATTAAATATGCTACTTGTAAAACATGTAGAAAATGTGTCTTTACGGCAAATCATGATGCTTGTGTCAAGAAATTACTTGATGAGGTGAACTCCCGTGCTAGAATTAAGTCCCAGTGGATAGCTAAAATCAAACCCTTTGGTAAAGTTTGGCACCCCACTGGTCGAAATTTCACTCTTGTAGGAAACGAGTGCCCTTTAACTAGGATAGTCTCCGATTCTACTAAGTCTACTAGGGAGGAAACTGATAAAGATGATACTTCACTTAAGCCTAAACTTAAGGTTTTCTATAAAAGGAAACGTTTGCCAGCCAAGACTAGTGAATCATCTACTCAGGTCGCTTCTGACACAAGTAAAGCCATCTGTGAACCCCCACGTGCTTCTATTATTGATATCGCTAACCCATGTCAAAGCAAGCAAATTCCTAATGAGAATGCAGGTACCAAAGTTGATGTTCCAAAAGAACGAAGTGGTCCAATCATTGTATACCGTTCAACTAAGGACACTCTTAGAGTTTGGTTGCTGAAGAAGCAGATATCAAAGAAACAAATGTCTCAGGGGATTCATGGTTAAGCTGCAACACAAGGACTTACAGTCACATAACAGACTGTAACTCGATCTCAAAAGACAGGAAAGTTCATCCCGATGATGACTTATCCTAAAAACGAGAAATTCATTTTTCTCGGGCATGAGCTTATGTTAAAAACATTCCACGTTTTTAAGCTCATGCACAAGGACTTACAGTCAAATAATAGACTGTAACTCGATCTCAAAAGAAGGTATGAAGTTCATCACGTGTACTCGTTGTGCGTTCAATGTGTCTTCTTTATGTGACGACATTTAAGAATTCCCGTTAGTTATCATAGTCACGCACATTTAGTCTAGACTAGGCTCTTTGTATAGTTTAGGTTGTGTGCGTGACTATATATACCCCTCCTTAGCTTCCTAGGAGGGGTGTTGATTGTTATTTTGTTCATTTGGGAATACACAGACTTTACTCTCAACCTCTCTTTCTCTCTCTCTAAGCCAACAATGGCTTCCACCACCATTTACCACCACATTAGACATGAATTAAGTGTGTTTTGGGAAGGAATTGCCACCATGAAAAATCATTGAAAATCACCTAAAGTACTTGTGATATTGAAATCAAAAGTTTCGTACCTTAGGTGTTTTTGATCATCAAAAACGCTCCCCCTTAACACGTGTTTTACACATATTAAGTTGGATTAATCGTTAAGTCTTTTTCATCTTTTAGCCAAGTATCATTTAAATCTCCTTAATCCCATTTTCTCCCCTTATCCAAAATGTTAACCATTAATATTTGGGATATTGAATGGATTAACCGGTCTTTGGGTAAAAATGAAATCGATGTTTGGCCATAGAACATGTTCATGCTCCCCCTTAAGTTAATAAGGGATAGTTGTAGTGCTTTGGTATGATATATTTTGAAAGATTTAGAATCTCGTGAGAAATTCTTGAAAAATTATCATACCTTAACACTACATCAAGCCATTAAAGCACAATATTCACAAATATACATATTCACAATTGAAAACCAATATAAAGTGGACCTGAAATGTACGACCCATTAGATGGATCGTTGCAGTAGCTTGTGGTGCACTAAATATGGTCTACCACCAACGAATCTTTCCAAACTCCTCATCAATCTACGTTCACGGAGCTTTTGATCAATCTTCTTGATCACATAATTCGCCATCTGCCTATAACCCTTATGCCAATCCTCCGTCATCTCTGGCAAAGTCCCACCCGAGTTCAGATGCTCCAACTTTCCTCTGACTTGTAGAAGAGTCCCATCACTGTACTTATAAAGCTCACCCACCCTCATAAACTTCATTAAACCTCTACTGTTCAAGTAGAAAATGCCGCAATTCGGAACAGAGATGCCGGTATAAGGACATCTTTCTACATGTTGAGGTAGAACTTGATTCACTGGACGGGTTAAGTTGAGCTTCCTTTGATAGCTTTCGACTCCCAACTGAAGATCTTCAACTCTTTTCTTGATAACAATGCTTCGTGTGAACATACGAAGTGCTGTATTCAAGGCAATGAGGTCTTCACGAGGAATATGTGTGAGTTGATCTCAGGTCATCAGAAGCAGCATATCTTCGATATCCTCAAGGCGAATGATAGAAAAATCTCCCTGCTGGATTTTGTATTCTCTGTCATCCTCCCTTTTCAAGCGAATCTCCGTCACATGATAATAGCCATTCTTGGCTTCAGTTTTCAACCCTAAGATGCTGGAGATGCGGATATCGGATCTAACGTTACTCCCTGAGTTGACTAGACAGCAGCCCCTGTACGCCCTTCGAACTCGTTCGTCCCAGTGTGATGCACCTATGACAGCATACATATCATAATTATGATTTACCTTTGGGACCCAGAGTCGGTTTACCTTTTCCTCGATAAAGGGTATTGTCCCCCAGTTGGCAGCTTTCAGCAAGGTCAGGGAGGTTGCGTACTTTGAGGACCCCTTCAGAAGATACACAAGATCGTTGGTGACGAAGAAGTCGAGAGCAATCTGATTATCTTGAGTAGGATCAAGTGGAGGTGGGGCTCTTTCTGAGTCATGAAGACCTGGCCGTTGAACGGTGTTCAGAGCTTTCAGGATCTCATCGGCATAATACTCGAACTCCATTTGGGTTAACCGGGTTTTGGCGCGAAGTCTCTTATCCTTCAGTGCTTTCTTCACCAAAGATGGAGTAACCGAATTCTTATACTCATGAGCAAGAAATGCACATAAGTCAATCGGACTGCGGATACGGAGATACAAGACATCTTTGTCAACGTCTGTGATCGGATCATATTGCGCCGCTGCCGTAATCCAAGCCTGTGGTGGTGCAGTCTCGTCAATCTCCAACGTGTCTTCCCAGTCCCTTGTGCTTGGAACAGTAGATTGTGGGTCTTGTTGTAGAGGAGTGGAGACGTGAACATCTGCTTGTTCTGTTTCAGGCATCTCGGCAGTGTCATGAACGGGTGAGTATTGTGCAGCTTCAGGTTCGGTTATCGATTCTGCAATCACAGGAACAACAACAATAGAACTAACAGGGTTAGTGGTAACAGGTATGGATACAGCGATAAATGTACCAGGAATAGATGACGCTGTAGTGGCATTCACATCGTGGCGCCACTTGGATCGTCTGGATTCCGTGGAAGTAGATTTTTCCTTTGCTGCTGCATCTTTCTTGGACTTGGTGCCAGACTTAGCAGGTTTCTTTGAGCTGGCAACCTTATCCCCTTTCTCAGGCTGTTTACCCCCATCATCATCCTCATCATCATCCCCGTTGCTCCCCCTAACACTCTCCTCATTACCATCACCACCATCATCGCCATCATCATCATCGTCATCATCATCCTCATAATCATCATCATTCTTATCATCATCATCCTCATCATCATCATCATTCTTGTCATCATCATCCTCATCATCATCATCATCATCCTTATCTTCTTCTTCTTCTTCTTCCTCTTCTCCACCAGTACCCTCTTCTTCTTCACTCTCTTCCCTTTCTTCCTCAGGGAGAATGTGGTAGGGTACCACACTTCCAAACGTCTTGAACAACCTATCATCCTCCATGATAGCGTCATTCAGGGATTTGAAGAGAGCCCGTTGAATCCTCGATTTATCAAACGATCCAAGTTCCCTCATTCGAGCTTTGAGGATCTTCTTCAATTCAAAATCCGTCAAGTCATAAGCAATCTTGTAGGCGGCTTCTGAAGGATTGGATGACTTGATCATCAAGTTATCAGCAGCGAGTGTCTTCAATTCATCCCGCAGTTTAGGCATAAGGGATTCAACGGATTCTTTGACTCTATGCTCAATAGAAGCTTCAAGAGCTTCTTTCTGCTCTTTATAGTTATCCTTAATTTCCCGAAGTCTCGTAATTCGTGCTGCATGCCTATCAGCTTCAGCCTTTTTGACCCGAGCAAGTTCTTCTGCATGAGCTTTACGTGTAAATTCCATATCTGCAGCGAACTTAGCAATCAACTCTTCTTGAGCTTTCCTAGATGCTTCTTCACTTTGAACTCGTCTATGTAGCTCTTGGCGAAGTTCATCCATCTCTCGTTTGTGATTATCCGTATGTTTATCCAACATTTCGGCCATTACCAATGCAGCCATTGTAGACGTTGCAGAGCTGCTCTGGGTTGATGGAATAGGCTCGGTCGTGACTACGGTACTAAGGATGGGAGTTATTGGTGGTGGAAGAAATGGTGTTGAAACCGGTCTGGTTGGTACGGGTTGTATTGGTGGAAGTTGAGTTGCTAAAGGTTGAGTAGACCCTATGATTGTAGGAGCACCAGTCCTTTTTGCAACACTTGCTGAAACAGGGGGGTGGATGTCTCCTTCGAAGTAGAATACTTTTCAGGTGATCCAAACTCAAACACATCATCTGGTTCCACGTACTCTTCTTCAATATTCATCTGAGCACCCGAACCACTACCACCCGTATCTCTCCTACTCCTTTCAAGAGCTATCTTCATTGCTTTTCTCTCAGCCTTGTTAAGAGCAGGATCATCAATATCTTCTTCATCGTGGAGAACTAACTCATCAGCCGTACCCTTTCCCTTCTTAACTGCAGTCTTCTTCTTTTTGGCTTTGGGTTCAGGTAAATCTGTTTGCTTCCGTTTACCTTTGCTCTTAACCGTGGTAGATGAGTCTTCACCTGCTAGAATGCTTGCTCGTTGATTCTCAATTTCTTGTAGCAAGTTCTTGTAATCATCAGATGCTATAATCTCATCGGTCAGAAGATGACTGGGAATAGGACCAGGAATAACCGTATTCGAATGAGTCTCCTGCCTTAAGTCTACCAAATCATCATCATCCATCGTGTGGTGATGACTACCTGCACGCTTATTAATGGATGCATCATGTTCCATAAAGTAATGTATGATCAGCTTAATGAACCTAGGGTACTGGTAACTTTTAACCTTACCCTTCGTGTTTGTGAAGAGTTGAAAAGTAAACTCCTCCCACAGCAGTGATGCATAATCAATACCCATACCTTTAAACATACCATAACACATCTTGATGATTGGTGGACGAACAACATCAAACCCAGTTGTTTTGATCCAGGGATTGCTGAACAAGACGTTGTCACCACACAGAATGCAGCATACCAAGCCGATGGTAACTTATCCTTAACAACGGGAAGTTTACAACTTCTCGGACTTGAGCTCGCCTTTAAGATATTCAACATCTTAAGCTCAAGTAATTGGTTTTCAAAACTTTGAACACAATTTTTCAAGAATTTTTCAAAAGGTTTTTCTAAATCTTTCAAAATTGTGTGTTCAAAAACGTTTTGATAAAACGAGCATGTCTTCTGGAATCGATAATATTTACGAACCTAGAAATGTCATTCAATAATGACACGGGGTTGTAAATAAAGTTCGAGCAGAAGTTTAAAAGATTTAAAACATGCTCCATATGGTTTGCTATTATTTCCGATAGTAACCCGCTTTTCACTTTGAAGTCAAGCATTTCACCGGAAAGCTTTGACTTCAGAATCCGAAGTTATCAACTCCACAATCCAAAGTTCGTTGCAATTGATATCTACATACTCGACGATGCGACTACTCAAACGGTGACTACAGCTCTTTCAATAGAACACGGGTCAACAATTGAGGGGGAACAATTGTCCAGCATTCAGAATCCTAGATGCCGAGAGTGACAAGTTCACATATTGGTGTTAAGACAACGATATCAATCATACACATGGAGTCAAGAGATAACTTCAGAAGTTACGAGGAAGACCAACATTCGTGAACAAGAACCATGTGCTTCTTTCATATGATGTTCTCCATCATTCAGGTCCAACCTCGTAAATTGCTAATATTGTGAATTCATTATCATATATGATCTTTGCACGTGATAAATACCTTACACTTGTGTTTAAAAGGTATTTAATTTACGTTTCAGCACACCCTCATTAATTTGAGGGGGAGTTTGTGTAACTCATGAAGATAATTGGATTTGCATTTTTCTTCCCAAATTTTCTTAAAACGCTATTAAATCAATTGATATTAAAAACATTGATTGAGTTAATATTTTTAATATGGGGGAGAAAATGTGATTTAATATGGGAAATGATTAATCACAAATGGTTTGACTTAACGTGCTAGCTCATCCCGACATGTGCGAAATGTTTTCGGATATCGTGACATATGTTAAGGGGGAGCAAAATGGATTTTCACTTCAAAATGGATTTCATGGTGATATATACTTACCCGCAACCCATTTATTTCACGACGATGAAGATTGTGGTGACATAAGGATGGTAGGATAGGTTAAAGTCCAATGATTTCTCTAGAACCGGAGGAATCTTCCCAAGGACATTCCATAGCTAGAAATAGTAGTCCTTAGGAAAGATGGAGAAAGATTGTGAACGTAGCTGAATGCCGACCAAGTACTTAAGTTAGCACTGGAACAATCACAACAATGTGCTAATGATGACGTATTGGTAAGCATTGAAGGGGTTGAAGAATGAAAAAGAATTGTAAAGATAAAGGGTGTAAAGAAAGAAGCCCTCCTTACAACTTAGGCAGAAACCGGGTCAATTCATATGCTATTGAGATCATTTTAATGATTCTTGATATTGAAGATAGACATCATGGACCCAGTGATGCAAGGCACAACCCATCCCAGCTAACTCAAATATCTCTTAAAAGATATTTGTTTTAATCACACGGAGACAACACATTATCTATTGATTTATTCACTCCGAATAAATTGGTATTGAAAAGGTGGCACTCCTCTCCAACCTCCGATCACTAAAATCCAAAATGCACGATCGAGTCTAGAGCCATTTGAGATCATCAAATATCTCATTAGGACACACTTTCATATTTACTTGCTTCTTCACACACTGTGAAAAGTAAGAAAGATATTAAGAGTCCTACGCAAAATCTTCATGATCTTGCCTGAACATCCGAGTAATACGAAAGTATTTACAATGAAGATGGAAATCCTTCTTGAGCGAATATCAAAAAGCTCATGGTAGGTGACTTGTGCGATTCTTTATGAATCAAACTTGTGATAACTGGAAAGCAACAGTGGTTTAATTCTTAAATGAATTTAAACACGTTCCATGCCTCTACGCAATATCTTAGTGATCTTGCCAGAACATTCAGAGTAATACTATTAAGTATTTACAGTGACGAATGGAAATCCTTCTAGTGTTAACATCAAACAGCACTTGGTAGGTAACTTGCAAGATTCTATATGAATCAAGCTAGTGACAACTGGAAAGCAACGACGGTGCGGTTCTTAATTGAACTTCACTTGTTCCAGGAACATGAATTGACGGCTTCAAATCATGCGGATAATATTATCCAAATGATTCACTCTTTACGTTCGCAGTCAGCTTTGGACGGTCGAGTAAAGAGAACGGGTTTACCCGCGAAATCTTTTCAAGGAGGTTCTTTATTGAAACTACCTGCCACAAGTACGATATTTAATATCGTCCAACGGTCTTCACCGACCGGAGGTAAAATGCTACCGAATTAGAATGAAATGTTCAAGGCCATTTCATCCGTGTATATTGTTTGTTGCTAACTGTCTTATGCAGCGTAACAAGAAGGTGGCATTGCGGTGTACAATCCAGAAGAAGTCGTCACCACATGCTTATACTACATACAATTAGTACTTCAACAAATTCAAGAAAGTCTGAAGGTCAAGTCTTCCGCTGTATCAAACTCTGAAGCTTTCAAGAATTTAAAGGTATAAGTATGTGGAACATGAAGTCACGAAGAGGCAAATTTCACAAGTGATGAATGCACAAGGTCAAGGCAAGGAAACATGCTCGAGACTAAAGTCAAAGATCACATCAAGCATATTCACAAGAACAAGATCGAAGACTCAAGCATAGTATGCTAGGTTTAAGATTTTGTAAAATGGTGTGACCTCCCTTAGGGGGAGATTGTTGGAAATGTGTTTTCCCAAAGAAAGTCTCGGTCACATCATTATTAGCATAGATCACGAGCTATAGAATATTTAGAACTTTGTAACTTGGAGCGACCTCCCTTAGGGGGAGATTGTTGGAAATACGTTTTTACATATTTATGAAAGATCGGTCGCTCCAACGATATATTATTGTATTAGGCTCGTGATCCAGTTTGTAGTAAATATAGTCCATATAGCCCACATGTAGGGTGGGCTATATATACCCCTCCTAGCATGTTAGGAGGGGTGGTTCTTTCAAATTTCAACATTTCATTTATCTAATTTCACTTTCTCTCTCTACTTTTCTTTTCTCTCTTTTCTCTCTCTACACCTCATCTCCTTCTTCCCCATCTCCACCATTAAATCAATAGATCATCCATCATTTACCAAATTTTTTGATTCCGTAGACCTTCACCCTTCATAAAAATTTAATAATTATTATTTAATTAATTGTAATAACTATCGACGCTTTAAACGTCAGATTGAGCAAAACTGATAAAAATAATAGTGGAGACAAAACTAAAACTTAGAAAATATGAAGAAAGAATTTCTGAATGAATTGTGATCATGATAATTATTTCATCAGGAAAGGTGAATATAGATACTAACATATTATATAAAAAGGATAAAGAGTCAATTAGGATGTGTTCCTTAGTAATGATTGTGCAAATAAATTGCCGAACAATATAAAAATAAACAATGCTTGTAAGAAGGATAATATAGATAATAAAAAGGGGTTCGCGGCAAATATGAACCATTAGAATTGAGAAGCCGATGGCGTTAGATGTATAAAAGGCCACTTGTGGTTGCCTAAATATGGAGATTTTGAGATGTAGTCATCTCGTAAGTATAAGTATTCTATTCATGATATTTTTGACTAAATGTATCTTTGTCTGAAGAAGTTGTACTAATGAAAAATTATGAAGGCAGACATTGCCTCATATATTAGTAAACGTCTAGCTATCGCAAAGGTCATCATCTGAATTTGATTCGATTTGGGTCATCGTCGACAGACTGACCAAATCTGCTAATATCATTCTCGTTAATGATAAATTCTTGATGAAGAAATTGACTCTTTTATATTTAAAGGAGCTATGTAAACATATTGTACCTGTATCGATCATATCTATCAAGATCCTCGCTTCGCATCGAATTTCTAAAGATTTGCTCAGAAGTCATCGAGAACGAATCTTGATGAGAGTACTGTGTACCACCCCAATCGAAGGGACGAGGTAAAGTAACGATACAAAATACTAGAAGTCTTGTTTTATGTTTGAATGATTGGCCTTTGGTAATGAACCATATAATCGCTTTCCTTTGTAGAGATTATCATTGATAATCATCGTATTAGGATCGAGATTGAATCTTGTTAGGATCTAAATATTAGAGGATCTGTAAGCTGGAGTTGGGATGAAGACACCCGACATACACCCATTGTGAGTTGGACATGTCTTTTAGGTTTAAGGTTTCCTATGATGGCGAACCTAACCTTACAAAATACCCGACCCGTGAAACCCGAAATGATTTTTGAAATTAGGATCTGATTATTGACTGACGATAGTAGGCAAGAGGTTATGTGAATATGAAATGTAGATCTTGAAATGCCAGATGGGTAGCGAAGTTATGCCAAAAATTTTAACCATGGAAAATGAATTGATGATCTGAAAGATCATGGGATATAAGTCCCCGTTGTATGGGACCATTGAGATGATGTAAAAGATTGGTTTGAAAGGCATATAAGCTGGATCTACCCTAAGACTTCAAGAGCTGCGTGAATTATGATTCGAATATCGAACTTGATGGAATATCTATCAAGTGAGAATCTGATTGTTTCTTAGTAAAGTTTAGATCGGCGAAAAGTTGCATTCATCAAAAACCGGTGAACATCATAGATAGAGAAAGTAAGTCAACATTAAGCCTGATCTTACTCCCGTAGTTATGTTTGATGAAACTCGCGTATTCTAATGAATTACACTTGTGAGAAAAGACCGAATGTGGAGGAAATACCCACATGGCTTTAACTCTATAAGAAGCGAGTAGTAAGATAAGATGAACTTTGAGGACAAAGATCCTGTTTAGGGGTAAATGCTGTGACAATCCGTCAATTTATGGTTTATATTTTATTCTCAAATATTATTTAAAAACATTATTTTAATGTTACATTATGAACTCACTTAATTTTTTGGGAAGAAATTTGGATTTACGTCTTGAAGTAGCATCGACTACGTCTAAACCGGAGGATTCTACGTTACGTGCTTACGTTTACATACACCGTTTTGGTGACAGTCCGACATTTCAGAAAATAAATTTGTCCGTGAATATTAATTTGAGATTTTAAATTTGTGTTAGTTCATAAACTCCCAAATTTACGAGAAGAGATTAGGACTTACGATTTTAATTTAACGTCCTTTACGACTAAACCAGAAACCTTAGGATTACGTATTTACGTTTTCGAACTCCGTTTTTGATGAGACAATTTTTATTAGATTTTTTTTGTGCCGTTGATTCATAATTTATAAAAACGTTTTGCGTAAAACGACCCGAGGGCACGCAAATCGAGGAAACTAGAATCGAGGAGTACCCGTAAATAATTGGGGATGAGACAAAAACAAGTTTTGCCCCACCCCCACACATGGGACGGTTTAAGCACCAACACACACCCTTATGTGTCAAGTTTTAAACAAGTAGCTAACACTTGTCTAGTTAGCTTAACTTGTAAGCCTTCCACCACAAAACCATCTAACTCAAACTAGCAACCTCATTTCATCCATGCAAAAGCTTCCATTTTCTCTCTTCCTCTCTCTATGATTTCGTCCCACTCTCACACAAAACACCCCATTTGATCTAAATTTAACCACAAACTATTGTTATAACTTACATATGTTAATCTCCTTCAAAAGAGATGAAGATTGGTGTAAGTTTTAACATCCAAGGAGAAGCTTTGTTGGTGTCTTGGGGCTGATTTTACACAAGGAGTTCTTGAATAATGGTGGTCTTGAAGATGGTCTTGGTTTATCACAAGTTTCTCCATCAAAATCCATGTCTTGATCATAACCTACATCATCATGGTGGTATAAAGATTGTTCTCCCCATCCTCTTTTTATTTTGATTATGTAATAATGTATTTTCTTTCCTATTGTATATGTATATTATGAATATATGATGATAAAAATGTTGTGTGGGGATCAAGTGTTGATAAATATGCTTAAAAAGATTAATAACCATAAGAAATAAGGCTAAAATCATGATTAATTAGTTGGCTGTATAAAAACAGTATGTAACCAAAACTTGAACTGATAAACTTGCATGGTAGAATCCATTTAAAGTAAGTACAAGATGTTATACACATGTGAGAGTTGGTCATGCAATGGAATCATTATAATGAGTGAGATATGATCAAAACAAGATGAGTGTGCTAATTTGAATAAGCTGTTTTATTGAGACTGTTAAGCATAGATAAACTTAAAATGACCAGTAGGTATAACTAAGTTAATTGTAGCACATAATATGAAGTTCATGCCATCCAAAAATGAGCTTCTAATTCATTGTAGAACTCTAGATATGATAAAAATGGTGAAGATGAAAATAAAAATCAGATTTTGAAGAATTAATGTTACTATTATATAAGCACTCAAATTATATAGTATAAAATGAGAAATTAAAACCCACTAACTTATGAATTTCATTTATATAAATATGTATAAGATTAAATAAATGGATAAATTATAAAAATGGTAGTGGAATAATATTTATAAGTTATAAAAACTATAAACTTGATTTTTACGACTTTTTCGGCTATTACCGTAAAATTAACGTTTTTCGCCAAATAAAACTTAGACGATCAAACCCGTCTAATGTAAAGTTTTTAAAAGTCATATACTTATATGTAAGTATCTAATACAAGTAAAAACCGATAAAACCCGAACTATAGGACATATGGACATTAACGAGCTAAGTAAGCATATAGGACTAATAATTGGACTAAATAAGTTAAACACTTATAAAAAGAACTTATTGGGCTTAAACCATTTAGGCCCAACATGTAAAGTTTAAATACTGATAATACAAGTATGAAATGGATTAATACAAGTTAATGAACTTATAATAGGCTTATTGGACCTAAAACACGTAAATAGGTAAAACTAGTAAACTAGTAAGAAGTTACCAAAACATAAACACTAAAATGAGTAAAAGAGAATATGTAAACCCACTTGATCGTCATATATATAAAATCTTCATATCTATAGATAATTGTTATTTTGATAAAGTCATTGGACAAAAGTCTAAGACGAGTATTATTTGTCTAGGTTTCCGTGATTGAAGCACGTACCGTACATCCGAATCGCCGATAACCGCCTTCCCACATCAACGTGAGTTCATAGCCTCGCACTCTTTTAAATGTTTTTATGAAATGTTATTAAACCCGCGAGGGAGATAACATGTTAGTTTTTATAAAATAGGACACCATTTATCCCGATTGTTTGTTTATTGATTTAGACCCGAATGATTGTATGACCCTTGTATGACCCGATAAATGATTAAAGGACCCGATAGATGAAATAAAATGGATTATTAAAGTTAGGTTATGTCACTAAAAGTCCCATTAGCATGAATTGTGAACTACCGGGATTTGGTAGACGCTTATTCATATAATAGTACTATTTGGGGACGATCACCCCAGTTCGCGCCTTGACGGTTGATCCCCGTCGTGCCACATTGATTGGTAAGCGAATTTATGTATGAGAAGATTTACATAGCGTGACTTTTGTGATGACAAGCTAATTTAGATGGGCAAATGAGTTTCGGGCTAGCTACCCGTTGTTTGGTTTAGTAAGGTAACAATGTCATGCGGCTTATAATAATCCAATTAACGAAATACTACTATACGCACCGAATTACGATGTATTGCCTGACTAGCAATACGGGGTCATACTATTGATATTATGTTCGTGTTTTGGTTTTATATAACCCTATTCATATAACGGGTTTTATTTAATCTATACAACGTTATAAAACGTATTGTATGATGTTTTTACGACATTGGCTCGTATAATGATTTTTAAGGCAAATGCCTATATTATGATTTTCGATAAGGATTGTATAAAAATGACTTTGACTATTTTATGGCCTATTACAATGATTTGTACAAAACGATTTTTGGTAATAATTTTATACCAAAGTTATATTGATGGAATTTATTAAACTCTATGAATTCACTTGGCGTTATCGCTGACCTTTTCTTTTAACATGTTTTATCTCAGGTACTTGAAGGTAATTCTCGGGAAGACATCAAGAATTCATGGCCCACACTTAAATATTAATTTCCATTCAAATGCTTTGTAAAACCTGTATTAAATACAATGACTTGGGACCTATGTAACTTTGATATTTATGAATGGAAATGCTTTATTAATAAACGAAAGCGTTGTCTATGATGTGAGTAATGTGCTATCCCGTAACACCAACGAGTCTTCCGCTGTATTGAGTTGTATAAATTTGGGGGTGTTACAAAAACTACCACATGTGAAACAAGGTTTGGTGTTTTTCACAAAGTGTTTTCCTAGTTAAATGGACTTTTGATTATTCCAGTGTCTTTGATTTCCTCTAACCACATTTTTATTGTATTTAGATCTATATATCTCTGCATATCTAGTGGTGGTTTTGTAAGGTTTTGGACTAGTAGTTCTAGTTTCAGCTCCTGATGTCCTATTAGTTCTAGATGAAGTACTTGTGGAACTAGTGTCACTACCAAACAAACCTTCTCTAGAGAAAAGGACAGGGTTATCTATTTTCCACGGCTTTAAAGCAACTTGTTCTTTTTCAAAGTCCTTAACCTCACTGGTTTTTACATAATAATTTAAGCTAAACTCAATATCTGCCTGCTTGGCAAGACATGGAAGACCATTCCAAGAAAGATCTTTAATAGGAGTGGCTCCATGTATGTTAGCAGGTGGTGGTGGAAAAGAAACATGTTCATTTTTAACACCAAAACCAGTTTTATCTCTTGGAGATTGTCCTATTTCAACAACCTTAGTTAGATCTTTAGAGGCTTTTATAAACTTTTCAACAATTTGTTCATCTATCTTTTTATTAGCTCAAATTATTTCAACTTCATCAGTTAAATCATCTTTTTCTCTAGCATCTCTTTCTAGAATTCCAATGTGATCTCTATATTGGTTTTCTCTTTGCTTATATTCTCTAATGCTAGACTCTAGTTGTTCTAAAGCACGTTTGTAGTTGTCTAAATTATTCTCAAAAATGATGTAATCAACATTTAGCTTTCTTATTTGGTCATTTAATGACTCATTATTCTTCCTACATGCTTTTGTACAATAGGAGTCATTATATACCTCATTGTCTGAGCTAGATGTTGACATAGCCATAAGCGCAAATTCTTCCTCTTTCTCCTCAGCAACTAGAGCTTGATTCCTTTCAACACCTTCTGTCATGGAGCTCCAGTCCCATCCAACAACTCCATCTATTCCTTGCATGGCTACCATAACCTTAGCCTCAGAATCCTCATCCCTTCTTTCCTTCATATAGCTGCTTCAATTCTTTGGACCTCTACACTCCCTAGCAAAGTGACATTTCTTGCCACAGCTGTAGCATTCCACCTTTGATTTTTCAAATCCAGCTACATCAGAAGGATTAATGGAAATCTTTTTCCCATATTTCTTATAGAATCTGTTGGCTCTTATGCTGAGAAGAGCCATATTTCACTTGATGTCCATTTCCTCCAGACCTTGCTTACTAATTTGAGTTAGATCTTCATGTAGCACAGTGGAACCATGAGATCCTTGTGATGCAATAAAGGCACAATCAGTGTCAAGGCTAAATGTTGCATGCCTTTCTTCTCCATTTGAAACAGTAGAGTATGTAGTAGGGGAAACTTCAATCCCACTGCTTTTGTCTGAAACATCAATTCCACTTCTTTGAGAAATGAAATCCATTTTGGCTGGTGGATCAGTAGTTCCACTTGAGTTTGTGGGAATAGTCCATAAGGCCTTCATTGCATTGACTATAGACTAAAAAACCTTCAGGTTGTTGTAGATATCATCAATGTTTTTGTCATCGGTGTCATCTCTATTTTGCCAAATGGCTTTGTAAACAAACCATTCTTTCTGAAGACTGTTGAGAAATCTTGCATTGACTTTTTCTCTTGACACCTCTATGTCAAAGAATTCTAGTTGAGAAACTAGATCTTGAAGCCTATTATAGATGGAACCAATTTCTTCATCACATTTTGCTTTAAAAGAAGCAAATTGGTCTATCATCTGATTCTTCTTCTTCTTCTTGGTAGCTTCATTTCCTCCAAATGTGTTACCAATGGCTTCCCAAAGATCCTTAACCGTCTTATGCTTCCTAAAACTTAGTTGATGTATATCAGGTAGAGCCAACAGCAAAGAACTGTGAGCTCTGACATCATGCCTTCTCAATTAGATCTTTTTGTCTGAAACAACAGCATACTTTTTCTTTCCATCACCTTTTGAGCTTTCACCACCATCTACCTTTTCTTTGTTTTTATCTTCAACTTCTATTTTTTTGGTGAGTTCATCACCAAGTTTTATGACCTCCCAGAGGGCATAATGTTCCATCTTGAGATACTATTGAATCCTGAATTCCCATATTTCAATGTTTTCAGGATCCAATATTAGAAGTTTGAGTGCATTGTTGTTTTTGGATTAAATAGAGTTAGTAGACATGATTGTGGATGGATGTGAGGTTTGTGTTGTTCTTGGTTTAATCAAAGTTTCTCAACAAGCTCTGGTACCACTTGTTGATCCCAAACTCAGATCATAAACATTAGGTTGTTTAAGGGTTATAGTAGAAAGAAAGAATTCAAACTACTATGAGAGAAACTTTGCAATACACAAAGTAAATAAACAAGATGCGGAAAGTAATGTTTAGTACAAGAACAAGTGTTGGAACAAACGATTAAGCTTTAATATATTAATGATATATGAATACCCAAGATGGTATTAGGGTTTTACAACCTTAAAGCATGAAATGGAAATGAGGAAAACTTATATGAAACATGAAAACCTAATGAGTCCTTTTATATCACAAGGAATCATGTAAAAGATCACTACTAACAAACTAGGAAACTATTTTGGAGTAGTAACAAAAACGCGTCAATATCTCTTCCTAGTTTATCCATGCAGGAGGGTCTTTGACTTCTAGCAGGGGGACCAATCCCCTTGACTTCATTAATCAACAAAGGAAACTTACTCTAGCAGGGGGAACTTTGACTAACTAGCAGGGGAACTAAGACTCATACATTTATTCCTAACAAATTCCTTCTCTAGGACTTCGATTGGCATGTTCCACCAAACTATTGGTCTGCGGGTGCTTAACAGATGCAAAATGCTGCGTGATATTTAACGCCGCGCACCAATATCTAAATGGGTTCTCTGCGAACTACTTGTCGTTGTGAAAAATCCTCAAATTCCAATTATGTGTCATGAGCTATGATTATATTAATATGAAAATTTGACTAGAAATGTTTGCTTTTGTACCTTACTTGCTAAGAAGAATGTGTTCTCCCAACTTAAACTGTCACTACAACATATTCCTATATGTTGTAAACATAATGTATATGTCGAATCTATGTTCTAAAGTAATCTAATAAGTATATTATGAATAAGAATATCTCAAATATAACTATGATGCCCTACATTCCCATAGAAACCCTAGAATCCCTTTAAATGAGTTGTGGACTCAAGACTGGTGAACTATGAATGGATAATACATATGAATGAGTCATTATAGATTATAAGAAATTTGTAAACTATAGTTTGAAGACATAATAATACATAAGAATGGTAAGAACAAACTATATAAAGCTACGTAAAAATAAATGTACATAATAGTCTAGATCACCACCTAGATATCCTTGGTAGACAATGTTTCAAGCAATATAACTACAAAATATCTATGTACAAGTATCAAACACAATATACTAATTATAATCTATCATATAAAGGAAAATTAATTGATCACAAAATACTAATATTTACTAATCCAAAGCTCTCCTGTCCCCCAGTTTATGAAGTCTTTGGCAAAGAGTTACTTTGGTTTCATTGATGGTTGTTTGACGTCGCGTTTCGGGTTGAGTCGTCGTCAGGAGGCACTTCTCAGCTGTGTGCGTGCTCCTCATGCGCAAGATTACCTCTTCGCTATTCCGATTGATGGGCTGGGACAGCGGATGAACCCGAGACAGTTTCGTGCGGTATTGTGTTATCGTTTGTCGATTCCTTTATTTCCTGATGGTTCTTTGTGCTCGGGTTGCCATGTACATCGGATGGATCTGTGGGGTGATCATGTTGTTCATTGCGCTAGTGATTTGGGGGTTAAGTTTCGGCACAATCTTGTTCGTGATGTGTTGTTTGATATTTGTTCTAAGGTTGATGTGTCGGTGAGGAAAGAAGCTGATATGGGATTTGTTTCTGATGGTGGGCGTGATCTTCGGCCAGCAGATTTATTGCTTCACAATTGGTCCCAGGGCAAAGATGCGTGTTTAGATGTTACAGGGGTTTCTCCGTTTGCAGGGGCGGGGTTGGATTCGTGGGTTCCCGGGAGTGCTTTGCAGTCGGCTGTTCAGAAGAAGAAAGGAAGTATTCTTCTATTTGTGCTGAGCATGGTTACTCGTTTATTCCATTCGCCTTCTCGACTTTCGGGGAGTTTGAGGTGGAGGCGATGGGTACTCTCTCGCGTCTTAAGCGGTTAGCTGGTTGTCATTCTAATGACGCGAGGAGTGGTGGTTTTTTGATGTCTAGACTTAGTTTTTGTATTCAAAATGGGGTGGGCGCGCAGCTTGTTTCGCGGCTCCCTTCCAATTTTGTGTGATTAATAAAATTGGAATTTTTGTAAAAAAAAAAAAAAAAAAATCCAAAGCTAATTACAATTTAAGACCTAGTAACCAAGATTAGCATATAAAATCTATTTCACATTGAATTAGAGTCTAATATTTTGAAACTAATTACAAAACTTAACTATGTATATCATACATTTATTTCAAGTTAATAAATCATAAGGTACAAGTTATTAAAGCATAGGATCTTAAACTCCCATAATTATACTTAGATTATGATTAACCTATACAAACCTTTAAACAAATAATGTAGAAATCCTAGAAGTCATAAACATACTATATAAGACTTAGAATAAGCTTACATTATGATATAAACACTAATTACCAAAGATAAAAAGTCATTTGGCTTAATGACCTAGAAACCCTTATATTAAGAAATGTACATAGAATCACTACCTAGTCTTTTAGGAAAAGTATAAAAACACTTGTAGCATTACACTAAGGTTATAATATTATATTAAGACAATGTACAAGTACCCTAAAGCACAAGGTACAAGATTTCACTACATGGCTTATAAATTAGGTCAAAATGGGTATTTTCACCCTTTAGACATGTTTACTTAGAATAACTTAGTAAAACTAATGTAGGGACTTCATGAACACATTAACGACAATGTAGGAAGTATAAATATAGTTTAAATCAGTAGGTAATTGAAGGATAATCACTTTTACTAAGACTTAACCATAAAATATTAGAAACCCTAACCCGCCTAGGTTTTCTTCTTAATTTCACCTTAAACCTTTTTTAAACTTCAAACCAAAGACCCAATCTTCTTAATTACCATTTATAAACCATAATTATACCCTAATCCATCACTAATGACATTCCTAAACCCTTAATCACCAAAATCACAAAGTATAAAGTTACAAGCCCTAATTTAGACCTGGTTTTACTTTTTCCCTCCAAACACCCATTTCAAACCTTTCACTCCCAATTTCAAACTTAGGATCAGTACTAATAGATATTTTGAGATATTTCTAAGTAGGTGATGCACCTACTTGTAGCTTACACATCATTATTCTCATCCTTTCTTTGCCATGAGCTTATATAGACCACAAGACTAAGATACATTTGATCCTAGCTTGTATAGTCACTCCTAGAATTTCATAGACCTTCCCTGGCATCCCTTATCGCTTATCTACATGCATTACACATTTCATGGCTTAACTTGGAGGCAAAGTGTTGAAAATAGTATAAATAGGTACCTTATGCCTCATTTGGAAATCATCCTTCCATTTACTACCTAAACTCACATACATTCTGTTCTTACACCTCCATAGAAGTCCTAAGAAGTCCGTAAGATCAGTAGCAAGCTTTGGAAGAATTTCTAGGAGTTCTTGAAGAGTTATGAAGAAGATATAGTCCATATACCCCATTAGGAGCCATTTTAGAGCATCCTAGGTAATCACTTTGTTAGCTAAGCTTTGATCTTGTTATAATACTTTCTTAGAGTATTAATGCTGTAAACAAGATTTAGAAAGATAATCTAAAATAAATTAGATCATATGATTATTTTAAATGGAAGTTATAAGTTAAAGACGTCTTAAAACCCTAGTTTTGTAATTTATAAGAAATAACAAGGAAAAACCCATTTCAAAAGCTATAATTCTGGAAAAATGTTGTTATTATGATTATAAATATGTTTTGAAACTTTGTTTTAAAATCCTAGATCATTTTGTCCAATTTTGAGGTTGTTATGTGATTTTTACAAGTATAGGGACTAAAACTGTCATTTTTGAAACTATTAAACATTTTGGGCCAAAAATGTCATTTTGTGAAAGTTAACGATATAAGAAGAAATATCGGAAAGTTTGAGGTCCTAAGGTTAAATATTGAGGGTTTAATTGTAAATAGTAAAACTATATGATTTAGGGGTTAAAAGTGTAATTATACCAAAGTATAACTGATGTAGTCATTTTTAGTTATTCTACTTACCTTTAGGAAAAATTAAGCAAACACTAAATGTCGTGGTAAGTATAAGTATCAACGTTTAGGAAAACGTCAATACCGACAATTGAGTTCGTTCTCGAGGAGGTATGGTGTTTAGGCCGATAAATATAGACGTTATTTATTGAGTTATTACACTTTTGGTAAGAGAGAATAAAATAAAACGGAAGACTGACTAAACTAAATTTAAAGTAGGACGCGAAAACTTAAAACGTAAGACGCGACGAGAAAATTCGACTAAATTAAATGTTTTGTTTATAAGTAATAAAAAGAGCGATAAATAAGACCTAAATTACGGAAAAGCATAAAAAGGCATCGGAAAACCTAAAACGTCTATGGCAACAAAGCAAATGCAAGAATTATTTAACGATAAAACGTAAAAACGCGACATTTAAGCAAATAATAGAATTTTAAGTCTTACTAAAGAAAATTTAATTTTCCTACATCCTAAATGACAAAATAAAATTTTAGAAAAAAGAATCTCATTTTTTTTACTTTTAAACATTTTTGTGAATTAAAAACGATTTAAAATAATTAAATGATTTAAAAAAGTAGGTGATGAGAAAAATAAAATGCCTAAAAACTAAGCACTAATGAGGTGGTAATTAAATGATGCTATTAAAGTTATAAGCTAAATAGAGTATAAATATGATCATTTGCAATAATATAATAAAAATCTACCATAGAACAACTGGTTACATTGACTGATTTTGAGACGTTGGCATAGAATCTTAAAGGTCGGTAGTTTTCAGTCTCCCATGAGACGTTTATTTTATTTTTTTGAAAAAGAATTTTATTTTTTATATATAAAACTTAAAAGAAGACAACAACACATTAAAACTACTGCAGCATTTTTAACCCTTTTTTTATCGTGAGCAATGGGCTTCACAGGCCACCAAAGCTAATTGTACAACATGAAATCTTAAGAGATTGCAAATATTTGTTTTTTCTTCTTTGTTTTACCAGCAATCTTTGAACCACACAAACATAACAACTAGATGAATACCCTTTCTGTTTTTTGAACAATAATAGCATCAAAATGTATACTACAAGTGAATAACACCAATAACATAACATAACCAATCTCATAAGACATGAACAATTTTGGAGACAAGATATAAAAAAAACTTACAACTGATCGAGCTTATGAGTTGATAGGATTTCATGGGTAGAACAAACCAAAAACTTAAACCACTCTAGTGAACCCAACAACAAACACCAAGAATCCAAAAATTAGACTAAAACCAATCTTTTGTCCACTTTTTTTTTCTTTTGCTTGGACAATGGTAGCAACAACACAAATACACCCTTCGTTTCTTTCCTTTTTTTCGTCTGATTAACATGAACAACAAAAGATACTCTCTCTCTCATTTTTTGGAACGAAGAACAGTAGCTACAAAAAATGGACACCCCTTTTTCTTATCACACAATAGAAGTAAAAGCAATCTTTAATATTTTGAATCAACAATTAATTAAAAACTTTAAATTTCCAAACATCTTAATTAAACAAAATTTAAGAACAGGAACCAACTTCTTCTTTTTTCGAATCAAAACAGTAACATGTTTACAAACAAATTAAAAAGGATTTTAGAAAACAAGTTAACTTTAACCAACTTTTCAATAAAACTTTGAATAAGGAATTACAAAGTGTAAACTCTTCTCACAAACAAACTTGCACAATTAAATTCAATGGAACTCAAATTTTTTATTTATGAAATAATACCAACTTTTATATTAATAAAAAGAATTACAATATTTCTCTCAAATCTGGAACAACATAAAATTAAAAAACACCTAAGCCTTATATAATGACTACAAGATTAATCTAGAAGAAAAAAAATATAAAACCTTAATGTCATCATTTTTGTCTTGATGTTGGAAGCTACACGAATCTTGATCCTAGGCCCTTTATCTCATCTTGGTCCCAAAGGGTTTAATTTAAACTGTTGATTGGTCTTCGCACTTGAAAGAGATCATATGTTATTGGGTTTTGATCTTCAGCCAAATCACATGGATGTGTCTATTGATAAAAGTGATGTTCAAAGATTCTATTAGGGTTTGGATTTTGATTTTTGGGGATTTGATGGTTGATGGTTGCGTTTGATATAACACACAAACCTAGCAATCTCTATTTTTTTCTTTTTTCACGTTCGTAACCAAAACTAACAAACTGGTGGATTTGTTTTAGGTTTGGAGGAAATGGGCTTAGGTTGTAATTGTTGATGGCCCAATTATTATAAATAAAGAATAGTGGGCTTGGGGTAGATAAATGAGGTCCGATTGGTGGTTTTCTTATAAAAAAATTAGTTTCTTGGGCTGGACGTGTAAACAAACACAAAAACAAATGAGTTTGATTTTAATTTGTAATTATGAATAATACTGGTTGACTCGGCCCGTTAAACGGAACGAGTTAACCCACTAAAATAACGATTAGAGTCCCGAGATCGGTTTTTCGTGCTCAAATCATTGTTGGGCCTCGATATTGACTTTGAATTGTAAAAACTTCAAATGTTGTCGAGTCAATTCTAAAATATCCATTTTTGCTTCATTAAGTAGAATTCAGCTTCGATCGTGTGCACATATTCAAATCTTCAAGGACCATTGTTGTATATTCTTGAAACCTTAAGGACTCCTTGGTAATTTTTGAGGTTTACAAGGTCCAAAAGTGACAATTCTTCAAAAGATGAGGGACCAATCTTGTCATTTGTTTAAAGTTAAGGGACTTTCTTGGAAATTCAACTCTCGGGCCCGGTTCATTGTGCAGCTTCGTTTCCCATGTTTATTTTTGCATTGTTTCTTGTGATCTTTTGTCTTTTTCTCAATATCCATACCTAAAACATACAACAAAACGTATACGAGCACATTTTATGACATTTTATGATATATTTATGCGTTTTAAGCCCGGGACGATGAGACCATGTATAATTGCGGTCTCATCACTCCCCCATGCTAAACCATTGTCGTGCCCTCACACACTACTAGAATAAAGTATCGTAACACTTCAAAAATTCATTTTCATGCTACTTTTATTGAAACGAAAACTTACTAAGCTACTACTACGTGTGTTTTAGACATAATGTATGATTTTCATCGCAAAATGGGACTTTTAGGTTCATAGAATAAGAACACGTGAATGCCTCATAGAGATAAGTTCGTCCTCCTCGATTTTCACCCAATTCCATGCTATGCGTGTAATGAGATCATTGTCATTATAAGTTAGTAATGCTAACACTACTCATATGCTCCAAGCATGTACTTAGACTCCCTTAAACCTAAATGGTATCTCTTATATTTTATATTTGTCTTGAATGATCATGATGATACATTTTTGACTTTGCGTGAATAAAGATTATGGTCCAAAAATAGAAATGAAACGGTGTAATCAAAATCATTGAATTAATAACCTCTCCTAATAGAAAACGATGTCAAAAAATTAAGTCAATAAGTGAGATTCGATGTAAAACCCGCATGCTTTTACCACGAACAATACACTAATAATCGTACGTACAAGATTACAACTTTCCTTATATAACATGAACACGAATCACGAATATTAATTACAAGAATTACGTACGTGTTATTACACGATAAGTATTAAGTATGTATTAATACAAGATAATTATTATCAATAATAATTATAATCACGAACATGAAATCATGAACGTAAGAATCACGAACACATAAATATGTATTTACGTATATTATAATTACGATTACGTACAAGTATTTATAATAACACGAATAAATTATAATAACGTAACATTACAAATGTACAAACACATAATTATTAAGCATGAAAAGGTTCGGGTTTCCCTTGTGTGCCTCACCTAACCGCAGACACAAAGAAAGAAAACGGGCCTTATGGCCCAACCCACTTCACAAAAATATATCAGGAAGGTTAATCATTACATTTTCATTTATCACATTTTCAAAACAAAGCAAAAACCCTAGCAGACCTCATGGTGGCCGCCGGTTTTGGTTATACCACCATCAGTACCCAAAAGGAGAACGTGATGTTATGGTTATGCCGCCAGCAACACCCAAAAGGAGAACGTGACGTTCTTGTTTAGCCACCAGTAGCAAGCCAAAAGGAGGACGGGGTTTTGATTTTAATTATAGATTAGGAGTGTGTTCGTGAGATCAAGATTTATTCATTCCACGTGTTTTGGGTAATCCGAAAACCTTTCTTTTAATTTTTTTATGTTTTTATGAACATGTGATCATGGGAATAATTAATTAAGATTAACTAACATATTAAAATCATGGTGGGTAATAATAAAGGTTGTTTTCGGGTTTTGGTGTTCGGCCGCCACACAACCGAGAGTCCTACGACTCTCGGTGTCGCTTGGTTCGCACCACCACAAGAGACAAAGGTCTCGGTGGTGTTGGGTTACGGTCGGCAGCAGGGAACAAGGCACCCCGACTTACGTCGGGGGTGTCCTTGTGGTTGGTTTAGGTCGCGGAAGCCAAAGCCCCACCACCGGCCAAAGCCGGTGGCTATTTACGGTAAGCAGGGGGAACCGCGGGCAGACAGGGGGAACCACCGGCAACTGCTGGTGGGATCCCGTTTGTGGTCAGCGGCTGCGCGAGCAGGACAAGACCACCGGCAGCAGCCGGCGGCAACTCGTCGAGAGCAGGGGAAACCGGCTTAGGCCGGTTTGCCATTGTTTTTAGGGGTGTTGGTTCACGGGTTTTCACGGGTTCGGTTCACAACACGGCTTAATAAATAATACACGGGATCATGTTAATTATTTTTACAAGTTTAATTAGTTTACATGTGTATATATTTTTCAAGTTAATTAATTATTAAAACATGACATGTAATTAATTAATTATCATGACTTAGGTTATATTAATATAAATATTAGTACATGTTTTAACCTAAGTATTTTATACACTTAATTTAATTAAATCATGTTTATATTGAATTAAATCTTATAACCTATAGCTTATTTAATTTACATGTTATAAGTAATAAACTATACTATTAATCACATGACTTAGTATATTTAATCAGTAAAACTAAGCTTATATTATTAGCTTATAAATTCAACTTAATTCTATTTTTGTAAACTTTTTATTTTAGGAAATCTACTATTTTTAGAAAGTTACTTATTATTACACTACAAGTATAATAATACAAGAATATCAGTTAATACTTAATCAGAAGGCTTAAAACACATGATAAAAGCAGTGTAACATTAAAATCAGTAAAACAAGACCAAAACATTTAAAACAAGTCAATACATACTATAATCAGTTACGTACGCAGTAGACAGTATACTTATACACGTATCCTTCTATGTAGCATTAGTGAGATCGAAGTAGGACTCTCATCCGTTCGTCTTCTTTGTTCACTGGACTTAAGGTACGGATTCCCCGTCCTTCAGTAAGGACAATCTCTTCCTTCATTAGGATTTCCCGTATGCAGCCAACTGTTTTCTCTAGTAGTTACAGATTAAATGCTTATGTTTTATTAGTTACCTTAGCCATATACATGCATGACCAGTTTCACCTAGTTATGGAGGTACCATAACCATAACACTAGAGGCCCTAGTGTTATGACTTCACCACGGCAGAGTGATAGCTCGTGGCGTCCCTTTTCAGTTATTTGGCCATTATATTATTATATTATCATGTGGGGCGTATGGGTGCATCCTAGTTACATGTTTCAGTCAGGATTTCATGGTGAATGTGGTGTGTGCCTTGCATCCTTCACAAGGAGCTGATCCCTCCTACCCACTGACCAGTTAATTAGAGGCAACCCCTCTAATTGCATGATGAGGTCTCCCCTCCAAGTATTCATGCATGTTGTTGACCTCATGACCTATATTGGCTTTTGGTACATTAACTAATACAGATTTCATAAGTAACATAAGCTATGTTTTCAGAACTAAAGCCAGTTATCATGACAGGCAACTAGGTTTTCCAGGACTTATACATTTCCGCTGCTATTAGTCTTATTTATGTTTCAACCATTCATTCTATGTCATATATCCGTGTACTGAGCGTTATGCTCAGCCGTTACTTTCCTTTCCATGTCCCAAAACGGCAGGTACCCAAGGACAGAGTCGAGCATTTGGAGGACGTGCATAGGATGGAAGCTGCCATAAACTTCTGCTCCTTTTTCCTTCATATACTTATGCTTGTTTAGTCTTTCATTCATTTAATTTACTTTATTTATGTTTTGGGCTTATTTTGGGAACCGATGTTTGACTCTGGTTTTACGTATGGTCATGTATGTTTTACTACATATTACCTTGCATGCTTTGATGACACGTCATAATTACGCGTAACGGTCCACTTATCACAGTGAGGTGTTACAATTATGGTATCAGAGCCAAGTCTTCGACATGTAGGCTCTAAAACTTGACTTGTGACTAGTGGGTAGTCACCAGGAGCATCCTAAGCCAACGCTTGTTATTCCATGTATTGATGTGTTCGGCGTATTGTTGTTTTAACCATGATGTTTTCAGCACCTTGATGTTTTAACCTTGATGTTTTCATCGATATTGTTTTACTAATATGGATGGACAACTGTCATTCATATTTAGTTATGTATCATTGTTTCATGCATGATGTTCCTCGTGAACTGTGGCTATGTGGACTGAACCCCAGTAGTTCATAATTAGTCACATAAATTTTTTTCTGATAAGTTTTGACAGATGATTTTTACTTATTTATGTTTCAAGTATCATTGTTGCTGGGATTTTGACTATGTAATGGTTGGTACAGGACTGGCCCTATTTAGTCGCATGTGATTTTATTGAAACTTTTAACTTTGGGACCGACCCATATACATCCCCTCGCCATGTCTTTTGTTTTGGGTAAACTGACCATTGGCGTTTACCCTCACGCATATAAAGGTTTTTATAAACTGCATCATGCATCCACACACTATTTTCATGCATAAAATTTTTCTCATGATTTATTATCATATTTTTATGTCCCCTCATAAGTTACTATGTTTTTATGTCAAGTATGTTTTCATACTGTCATGGTTAACTTCAGTTTCATGCTGATTATGTTATACACTCCTTCATGTTAGGTTGTTTCATGTTTCTTCATGATGATTTCTTCTTCATGTGATTACGACTTACGTCTCTTTTGTTGTTTATGCTTTCATGTAAGACACTGTTGAAATTCATTTAAATCCTGCTTTCATGATAGTCATGGTTGCTTTTCATTAATCATGCTTTCAGGAAAATCATCGTTGAAGTTCGTTTAACCACACGTTAGTGTTTCTTTATGCAACAAGAATGAGGTATATACTGGCATTGCCAGGTTATCATTATGGTCTTTCTAACCGTTTAACCAATTATTTTCCTTTAAAATTATGTCAGATGATCGACCCCATACCGATCATTTCATGTGTACTCCATGTACCGTATCCCATGTGCGTATTCCACTTGCTGATACTCTAAAAATTGCTGATGCCGCTCATAGCTTGGAGATGTTACTAAGGGTTGATGCTGCGGATTTTAGAGATGCTACGAGATACTGATGTTGTTCACAACCTGGAGATCTTACAAGACGAAGACAAAGGAGTTAGATCAAAGCGATCAGACGAGAGGATGCTTCACCACCAGACGATTCCCATCAATCATTGTCCCTAATTCTTAGTTACATGTCACACGTCATTCAGCCGGTCGCTCAGCTGAATAGTTACATGAATCTACAGTCATGAGAATGACCGTCATGGAACTAACAAAAAGGAGGATATTAACGACTACTATGACAACAACTATTCTAGCAATCACAACCGAAGCTCCGGCCGTGGACGTGATCAGAAATACAAAGGATCAGTAGTCCAACCGATCCGCCAATTCTGGCATAATAACCTAATATTTGTAGTTCTATTTGTTTCACATCTCGAGACACATGTCAAAACACCAGTCAAGACACATGTCATGCTTATACCTCCCAAGACACGAGTCAAGACACATGAATCACGTCCAATTCTGGAACATCCCTAAGAAATTCAGGGTACCCTCCAAAGGGTATATCAATTTTGTGGTGCCATGTATTAATCAGGCCACAAGAATTTCAGTACCAGCACCGGCATATCAGTGAGATCTGTAACGATTGTTCGATGATACTTTCCTTTCTTGCACCTATATTTAAAATATTCATGACCATAAAGGACGCCATTCGTATCCCCTGTGTATACGAAGGTTTTCCTTCAGCCTAATGATGAGATCCAAGCTGCTAACGCATTACCTCAGACAGATGCGAGTTGAATTTAATCCTAACTATGGACTACGAGCAGCACACCCTGCTACGATTCATGATTTTGTACAGTAATGTTCAGGCTCCTGAATACATTCAGCACGGTTTTCCATCAGGAAAATCTATACAAATTATCTATGCTTTCCAAGCACGTGCTTTGTTAGCCATGACTGCTAAAATTTTCTAGCTTTCAGTTAAGACATGACCACTGAAGTTCCTTTTACGCATAACCAGCCGATTATACCAAAATCTTCCCATACATTCCAGAAGAACCTTCAAGGAGAAGGACGGTAACATGAGATTATGTGTCGACTACCGTCAATTTAAAACAAATGACCATCCATAACCGTTATTCTCCTCCACGTATTGACAACACGTCCAATCGACTCTAGGGTGTTAATCACCTTTCCAAGATCGGACTCATGATCATGCTGCCAACAATGACGAGTGAAAGAGAAGAACATTTCCATGACTGCTATTCGTACACGACTCGGTCATGCTTGATTATTGATTTTGTATTAGTCTCATAAATGCTCCAGCAGCATTATAGACTTAATAAATTGAGTTTCCATGACCTCATAAACAAATTCATCAGTATTTTCATTGAGAACAACCTGATTTTTTTCTAGGTCTAGAGAAGAGCAGGAAGACCATATTTGCACTATGTTGCAAATTCTACGACAAGAGAAATTTCACCTTGAAATTTTCCAATATAAATTCTGGTTGATTAAAGTGATACGCTGAATCACATGGATTCGCACGGTTAATCTTACCATGACTCAGCTTATGCGTAAAGGTGAGAACCCTACACTACATTAGGTGTTCTAAAAAATCCTACGCTTAGAGAAGTCTAATTTCGGAGACTTATAGTTCCGCAAATTTCAATGTATCAAGTTTCTACGAAGCAAGATATAGTTACGTTCTTATCTAAGTACCTGACATAACAACAGGCTAAGATAGAACACCAACTAACTAGGATGTTTTCCATCATCGGAAAAAGGTGAACAAAAATGGGACAAGATCTCCATGGATTTTGGTTACCAGATTAACGCAAACTTAGAAAAAGCATGGTGCTATCTGGTTTATTGTCAACAGTTTGACCAAGTCTGTAGAATCCTTACTGTTAGAAATACGTTTTTAACGTATATTAGAAGTATTGGTCACTCCAACAATATTGTAATACGTTTAGTAGCTCGTTGTTAAATGTTACGTCATATTAATGTTTAACCCGGCCCATGGGCTTGTCATGGGTTGGAGGCCCAAGTCCATTAAGGACTTAGGTATATAAGCCCTTTTTAAGGAAGGAAAGGGTTGTTGGTTGTTTAGTTCATTTTTCACTTAATAAAGTTTTCTTTGTTTCTCTCTTCTCTCTCTCTCTAGAGTAACAACAACCCTCTTGATTAGTTATAAGATTATCATTTTTCTACAATTGGTATCAAGAGCCATGGGATGATATAAGGTTTTTGTTGTGTTAGTTTTTAGTTCATATACTCTTTTAATCAAGATATATCCATGTTTTTCAAAAAAAAATTGTGTTTTTCACCATAAAATCTTTATTACAAATTGCCTACATAGTTGTGGGAATTTGTGTTATTCATATTGGTGATTTTCATAAAAAAGTTAGAATTTTTGGTTTGATTTTTGTAACACCCCCAAATATACACAATTCAATACAACGGAAGACTCGTTGGTGTTACGGGATAGCACATTACTCACATCATAGACAATGCTTAAAAATCGCGTCGTTTAATAATAAAGCATTTCCATTCATAAATATTAGATTTACATAGGTCCCAAGTCATATTATTTCATACAAATTTTACAAAGCATTTGAATGGAAATTGTTATTTAAGTACGGGCCATGAATTCTTTGTCGTCTTCCCGAGAATTACCTTCAAGTACCTGAGATAAAACATGTTAAAAGAAAAGGTCAGCGATAACGTCAAGTGAATTCATAGAGTTTAATAAAACCATTAATATATCATCGGTATATAATTATTACCGAAAATCATTTTGTACAAATCTTTGTAATAGGCCATAAAATAGACAAAGTCATTTTATACAAATCCTTATCAAAAATCATAATATAGGCTTTTGCCTTCAAAATCATTATACGAACCGAATTCGTAAAAACATCATACAATACGTTTTATAACGATGTATAGAGTTACATAAAAACCGTTATATGAATATGGTTATGTAAAACCAAAACACGAACATAATATCAATAATAAGACCCCGTATTGCTAGTCAGGCAATATATCATAATTCAGTGCATACAACAGTATTTCGTTATTTGGATTATTATAAGTCGCATGACATTGTTACCTTACTACAACAAACAACGGGTAGCTAACCCGAAACTCAATTTGCCCATCTAAGTTAGAGTGTCGTCACAAAGATCATGCTATGGAGATCTTCTCATACATAAATTCGCTTACCAATCAATGTGGCACGACGGGGATCAACCGTCAAGGCGCGAACTGGGGTGATCGTCCCTAAATAGTACTATTATATGCATAAGCGTCTACCAAATCTCGGTAGTTCATAATTCATGCTAATGGGACTTTTAGTGACATAACCTAACTTTAATAATCCATTTTATCTTATACATCGGGTCATATAATCATTCATCGGGTCATACAATCATTCGGGTCCAAATCAATAAACAAACAATCGGGACAAATGGTGTCCTATTTTATCAAAACTAACATGTTATCTCCCTCGCGGGTTTATAAAACATTTCATAAAAATGTTTAAAAGAGTGCGAGGCTATGAATTCACGTTGATGTGGGAAAGTGGGTTATCAGCAATTCAGATGTACGGTACATGCTTCAATCACGGAAACCTAGACAAATAATACTTGTCTTAGACTTTTGTCCAATGACTTTATCAAAATAACAATTATGTATACATATGATGATTTTATATATATGATGATCAAGTGGGTTTATACATTCTCATTTACTCATTTTAGTGTTATGTATTGGTAACTTTTATACTAGTTTACTAGTTTTACTTATTTACATGTTTTAGGCCCAATAAGCCTATTACAAGCCCAATACTTTTCATTAGCCCAATTATGCTTTTAATATCAGTATTATACTTTACATGTTGGGCCCAAGTGAGTTAAGCCCAATAAGTAAGTTTATAATTGTTTTACCAAACTAGTCAGGTTAATAGTCCAATAAGGCTACTTTGGCCCGTTAATGTCTATATGTTGTAAAGCTCTGGTTTTATCAGTTTTTACTTGTTATATAAGTTCATATATCAGTATGTGAGTTTATAAAAGTTTACATTAGACGGGTCCGATCGTCTAAGTTTTATTTGACCAAAAACGTTAATCTTTCGGTTTTAGCCGAAAAGACGTAAAACTTAAGTATATAGTTTTATAACATGGAAAAACATTTTTACTTGTAATTTATATAATGTATCCCATTTTAATATCAATATATATGTAACTCTTTGTTTATAATTTTTATCAACTAGTGGGTTTTATATATGTATATTTTATATAAATTTTTGAGTGCTTATATTATATACTATTTATATACAAAATCAGTCCCAAATTTTAAGTCCACTAAAATGTCCATATCTAGAGTTCTATAATGAGATAGAACCTCAAATTTTTATGACAGTAACTACATAATATGTGATTCATTTTACTTCTTTATAGCTATTGATGAATCAACCACTAAATAGTTTAATAAATTCGTCCAAAACAGTATAGGCAGATTTGCACTCTAATCTTGTTTTAATCATATCTCACTCATTTTTATGATTCCATTGTATGGCCAACTCTCACATGTGTATAACACCTAATACTTACTGTAATTTGATTCCAATATGATATTTTATCAGTTTAGCATTTGGTTACTTACTGTTTTTATATAGCCATCATATTTAGCAAGATTTTAACCTTGTCACCTATGGTTTTCCATCTTTTTAACCATATTTATCAACACCAAATCCCCACATAATATTTTTTTTTATCATCATTCATCATCATATACATATACATAAATAAAGAAATACAAGATTATATAATCAAAATAACAAGAGGATAGGAAGAACAATCTTTATACCACCAAGATTAAGTAGTTTATGATCAAGGCTTGGATTTTTGATGGCAAAACTTGTGATAGATCAACACCAACTTTGAAGAACACCAATAATTGTAAACTTCTTGTATAAATCAGCCCTTGTACATCATCAAATCACCTCCTTGGATGTTAGAATCACCTCCAATCTTCAAGGCTTCAAAGAAGCATCATCATGTGTATGAATAACACATGATTCTATAGATAAAATAGATCAAAGAGGGGTGTTTAGTGGTGATTTTGGGACGAATTTTAGAGAGGAAAGAGAGAAAGTTGTGGTGGTTTGCATGTTGAGAATGAGAGAAATGGTTTAGTGAAGTGGTTTTGTGGTTTGGTGGCTTACTAGTTAAGCTTTAGTAAAACAAGTGTAGCTTGTAAGCTACAAACTTGACACCTCATGGTGTTGAGTCATAGTTTTTGGTCGTCCTATATTAGTGGGGTGGGGAAAAACTTGTTTTGTCTCATCCCACTAATTTACGGGTATTCCTCGATTCTAGTTTCCTCGATTTGTGTGCCCTCGGATCGTTTTACGAAAAACGTTTTTATAAATTATGAATCAACGACACAAAACGAATCTAATAAATATTGTCTCATAAAAAACGGAGTTCGAAAACGTAAATACGTAATCCTAAGGTTTCCGGTTTAGTCGTATAGGACGTTAAATTATTCACGTAAGTCCTAATCTCTTCTCGTAAATTTGTGAGTTTATGAACCAACTCAAATTTAAAATCCCAAAATAATATTCATGGATAAATTAATTTCCTGAAATCTCAGACTGTCACCAAAAACGGTGTATGTAAACATAAGCACGTAACGTAGAATCCGCCGGTTTAGACGTAGTCGATGCTACTTCAAGATGTAAACCCAAATTTCTTCCCAAAAATAAGTGAGTTCATAATATAACATTAAAATAATGTTTTTAAATAACACTTGAGAATAAAATATCAACCATAAATTGATGGATTGTCACAACATTTACTCCTAAACAGGATCTTTGTCCTCAAAGATCAATTTATCTTACTACTCGCTTCTTATAGAGTTAGAGCCATGTGGGTATTTCCTCCACATTCGATCTTTTCTCACAAGTGTAATCCATTACAGTACGCGAGTTTCATCTAACATGACTACGGGAATACGATCAAGCTTAATGTTGACTTACTTTCTCTATCCATGATGTTTACGGGTTTTTGAAGAATGCAACTTTTCGCCGATCTAAACTTCATTAAGGAATAGTCAGATTTTCACTTGATAGACATTTTATCAAGTTCGATATACGATACATAATTCACGCAGCCCTTGAAGTCCTAGGGTAGATCCAGCTTATATGCCTTTCAAACCAATTTTTACATCATCTCAATGGTCCCATTCAACGGAGATTTATTTCCCATGATCTTTCAGATCATCTATTCATTTTTCCAAGGTGAAATTTTTTGGCATAACTTCGCTACCCATCCGGCACTTCAAGATCTACACTTCATATTCACATAACCTCCTGCCCACTACCGGCAGTCAATAATCAGATCCTAATTTCAAAATCATTTCAGGTCTCGCGGGTCGGGTATTTTGTAAGGTTAGGTTTGTCATCATAGGCAACCTTAAACCTAAAAGACATGTCCAACTCACAATGGGTGTATGTCGGATGTCTTCATCCCAACTCCTGCTTACAGATACTCTTATATTTAGATCCTAACAAGATTCGGTCTCGATCCTAATACGATAATTATCAATGATAATCTCTCCAAAGGAAAACGATTATACGGTTTATTACCAAAGGTCAATTATTCAAGCATAAAACAACACTTCTAGTATTGTGTATCGTTACTTTACCTCGTCCCATCGATTGAGATGGTAAACAGTACTCTCATTAAGATTCATTCCCAATGACTTCTGAGCAAATCTCTAGAAATTCGATGCGAAACGAGGATCTTGATAGAGATGATCGATACAAGCACACTATGTTTACACAACTCCTTTAAATACAAAAGAGTCAATTTCTTCATCTAGAATTTATCATTAACAGGAATGATATTAGCAGATTTGGTCAGTCTGTCGACGATGAACCAAATTGAATCAAATTCAGATGATGACCTTTGCAATAATTAGACGTTTACTAATGTATGAGGCGATGTCTGCCTTCATAATTTGCCATTAGTACAACTTCTTCAAACAAAGATACTTTTAGTCAGAAATGACATAAATAGAATACTTAATCTTATGAGATTCCAACATAACTAAATCTCACAAACCTCTATATTTAGGCAACCACGAGTGGTCTTTAAAACATTTAACACCATTAGTTTCTCAATTCTAATGGTTCACGTTAGCCGTGAACCCCTTTTTATTATCTATATTATCCTTTTTACAAACATCGTTTATTTTTATATTATTCAGAAATTTATTTTGCACAGTCATTATTAAGGAACACATCCTAATTAATTCTTTATCCTTTCTACATAATGCGTCAGTATTTACATTCACCTTCCTCGATGGAATAATTATCATGACCGTATTTATTCAAAAAATTTTCTTCATATTTTCTAAGTTTTAATTTCGTCTCATCAATCATTTTTATCAGTTTTGCTCAATCCGACGTTTTAAAGCGTCGATAGTTATTACAAGTAAATTAATAATAAATATTAAATTTTTATGAAACGTAAACGTAGAAATTTTAAACTTCTTAGTTCGACCAATTATATAAAAATGTTCAAAATAAATTTGAATTTAATTAACAAGAATTTTGTTGATTTATCGAAAATAAATAATAAGATTCGTAAATGTTCGAAAAATCTTTTATACTTTGGTCAAAAAAAAATTCTTAATTGAAAAGCAAACATTGTTGTTTTAAGTTTCAAGTCATGGTTAAAATGGTTTCCTCAATCCCTCTTAAGTTGTCTTGAGGTATACACAAACATTTACCCCTACACAAGAGTTTAGTTAAATGATTTGGGTATAAGGCAATAATCCCTTAAAAATCCTTTTAATAAAACATTTGTCAAAACATATTTGCACTTTCTTTTTGGTATAACCCTAAGCCTTAATGGCTCTAATTTTTGAAAAGTCAATATATTCCATTATCTATTAATCACACGGTCAATTAATATAAAGGATTAAGTCTTAAATCACATGTTAATTATTCAAGGTACAGGTTTTCATTGTTCGGCCCAATTTAGGGCAATCTATAAATAATTATTAACTCCTTCTTATTCTTAGAAACAAACAAATGGTCCTTAATGATCACAAGCATGAATTTATCAAATTATAGCCTACACACGTGATTCACCAAATTTGTGGATGCTACATGTGCATTAGTCAATCCAAACAACATAACATGAAACTCATAATGTTCATTACGAGTTCTGAATGTACTGATTGGAATAGATAATCTTTTTCGCGGACGCGAAGTTGATGATAACCATGTCGTGGATCAAGTTTTCGAATATACGCTAGAACCTTGTAAATGATCGGACAAATCTATCATCTTGGGTAGTGGATATAGATTTTTAATCGTCAATTTACCTAGTTCACGGTAATCAATAGATATAAGAAATAACAACACCATAGCTCTTCATGATGATGAGCTTGGTAGAATAAAAGCTTTCTCCGACAACTCTCTCAGTTGCACGGTATTTCTTTCGATTCAGATGGTGCACATGTCACAGGTGCAGCACCGGGAATATAATCAATACCAAATTCAACTTGCCTTAATGGCGAAAGTCTAGGTAATTCACCAATAAATACCTCCTAAAGTTTCAGATAACAGAAACATCTTTTAATAAATTTTCTTTAAGTTCTTTCTAGATTATAATATCTATGACTAATTCACAACCATTCACGGTATAATTTCAAGTGTAAATGCAGGATATGGTCATCCATCAAGAATTATTTAGATCACTTTTGATAATCAACATCTTATCATTTAGGGGAATTCTACTCGGGTTCCCATCAATTAAGACAATGTCGTCATGTCATAATCAATCAATCCATTCTACTGGCACTACCAACTTCCCAGTTTCATTACCGTTGATAAGATGTGAACTTCTTAAAAGACTAATAATAACTCATAATCCTTCACAAATTCAAGGATATCAGGAGACATAACTAACCTTAAAAGAGTAAGGTTAACGCATAATCTATGCGAGAGAATTTCAAATCAGGTACAGACGAAAACATTTAACGAATATGAATATATCCCATGTTTTCAAAATTTGAGTATGCATTCGAAAGCTCCTCGGATCGTTACCCAGTTCATTCAAATATGAAATCTAATCAAAAGAAATGATAAGAACGTCGATACATCCGGTCGGGTATCAACACTCGGTAGTTGTCAATTGTCAGTTAAGACAATTACCACAGATGATTAAATTCAGTTCAGAAGAATAAATAGTACGGGCACATATGTAGGTGTCCCTATCAATATGTCCCTATTTTTCACTTCTTGCAGATCGCATAAAATTTAATTTTTCACAATCTTCAAAGAAAATTTAGTGTTTATTAACAATTTCATGGTGACTACTAATCATCCTTGCATGGTCCCTTCTAAATTGTATGTAGGCTCGCAACTATATACAATTTCAAGATTAACGATGCAATACTCAGTTCGTCAAAATTTTATCATCATGTTTATAATAAAAACATTTTCATGCTTAATTCTTAAATAATAATCAAAAATAAATTTACAAAGATTTTCTTTGTTATGAAAACAATTAAGTTTTCCAAGGTGTTTTATAAACAACTTCATTTCGATAACGATCACTTATAAATCTCACTTTGAATAATCCTTATAGTGATGAAAATTCAATTTTTTTTTCAAGGGATACTGTTTTATCTTATAAAAACAATGAGTGATCTGCAAAAGAGTGATGAAAAGTTGTTCACCAAGAACTAACTACAATATGCTAGGAAATGAGCTTTAGCTAAATAATCAAGAGGTTCATGACCTCGATGGCGCTCAAAAAGAATAATTCACAACGTAACTCAATTCGAGATGAGTACTTGTTTAATAGTTGCATCACTAATGCGATCATTAGGAATAACTAAGAAAACATAGATAACATCGATACATGTAGAATTTAGCAATCAAAGGTAGTATTTTCATTAATCACAAACAAGTCAAAATTGTACCGTAATACATTACGTGTCACTATGTCATACAATTCCAAGAACTCATCCTACCAACTGATGTCTCAGTTAAGTTAGGGATTTTTAAAAGATACCACAATGAATACTAATCTACAAGAGTCATTAGGTGTTCCACATGTCCCGAAAGATCCATCGGTCCCCATTCAGAAGAAGATTTCTTCAATTTATTTATTGGACACTGGGCATCCTCATCATTGGACAATGGCCTAGGAACAATACTTAACACAAATCAACAATCAATTAAAACCTTATAATTCAATCACAGAACTTAACGATTTTCTCTTATCAATCTCATATTCCATACAAGTTAAATTTTACTTCATTCAAGTTTCAATCCTACCTCGTTCTCCATTACTTTCAACCTTATTCATAAACCTTAAAAGGGCAATAAAAGCTCGATATGATCAACACTTAATTTCCAATCTTATAGCTCTTACAACAACAATTATCAAATGAGTCACTAGTATTAAATGACTCACACATTCAATTAGACTTCTCGGAAAGGTACTAATGGCATGAGACTTTTGGGTAATGGTTCCATTGACAGCCTCAAGTGCAACATTCACCCTTTCGATTTCAAATTTAAGAATTGGGTGACAACGAATCAGATGACATCTTTCTAGGTGGTAACTTTTTGTCAACTCGACTCTATAAGGAAAGATCGTCATGACATAGATATCAGTTTTAATCTCGCCAATTCTTCTTCAATATCACAATCAACTAATATCTATATTTCTACGAATATCAACCATTTTGTTGGGATCATAAATATCCACAACTTAGTTTAGATCTGAAATAGCTAGATTTCCTACAGGAATGGCTTAGATTAATTTACTAGGGGATTTAGTGTTCCTTGTGACAATCTATGTCATATAAATACCTCGTATAAATATTAAAATAATCATCAAATAATCATGTAATCAAATTACATCATATATATATATATATATATATATATATATATATATATATATATATATATATATATATCTATATATATATATATATATATATATATATATATATATATATATATATATATATATATATATATATATATATATATATATATATATATATATATATATATATATATATATATATATATATACATATATATATATATATATATATATATATATATATATATATATATATATATATATATATATATATATATATATATATATATATATTATATATATATATATATATATATATATATATATATATATATATATATATATATATATATATATATATATATATATATATATATATATATATATATATATATATATATATATATATATATATATATATATATATATAGAGAGAGAGAGATATATATATATATATATATATATATATATATATATATATATATATATATATATATA